>CM076574.1:660576743-660939477 GCA_034641835.2 Pinus albicaulis | reverse complement strand
CATTTACTAGTAAAAAATTATGAAATTAATGACTAGGCGACTAAAAATGTTAGTCGCCGCAATTATTTCAAGTGAATTACTACTAAAGTTGAGCAATTTTAAGTGATCGAACTAAAAATGACTAACTTGAATGACTAATTTAGTCTTGGAATAAAATATACGACTAGATAATAAGTGACTAAACTAAAAGCGACTAACGTAAATGACTAATTTAGTCTAGGGATAAAATATATGACTAGATAATAAGTGACCAAACTAAACACGACTAACTTAAATGACTAATTTATTCTAGGATTAAAATATATGACTAGATAATAAGTGACAAAATTAATAATGATTAATGTAAATGACTATTATAGTCCAAGAATAAAAATATGGCCAAGTAACAAGTACAACAAGTATATGAATTAGTCAATTATGTCGGTAATTTTAATTGTGTCACTCCATAAATGGAAAATTTCAATTTTCATACCAAAGTGTTACATTTCACTATAGGTGTCTATGAATCCATTTGCAATGTTAAAATTTAGAGACAAAGGGGTCTTTGAATTTACAATGTTAAAATTATGAATACCCTTTTGTCTCTAAATTTTAACAATGCAGATGGATTCATCTACAATTCACATAATTGCATGTATCATCTATCAACTTTACACTAATGCCTTCATTATAATTTTAGCAAAGGTAATATTTAGATAGTCAAATTAATATTTATATTTATATTTAATATTTGGCCATCAAGTTTTATTTTTAAACTTCATTGATTTATGTTAAAAGTGTGAGTCATTTTAAATCTAAGGTTAAATCTTCATATTTACATTTAATAAATACATAAATATAACATTTCTTGTGTTAAACGTGTGACTTGTTTTAAATCTAAGGTTAAATCTTCATATTTACATTTAATAAATGGATAAATATAGCATTTCTTATGTTAAACATGTGAGTTCATTTAAATGTAGTATAAAATCGTCATATTTACATTTGATAAATACTAAATAGATAAACCTAAAATATATATTTATAGGCCTATTTAGTAAATAGGTATGAAAATTCATTTATTTAAGTATGATCCTTAATTAATTTTTTAATGATGTATGAACCTTTGTTTTTTTGTAAGTCAATGTTATATTCATGTAGGAAAAAAGGAGTACATATAGCCACTTAGAAAATAGGTGTTCTCACCCCGACTAGGTTTGTTGACAAAAAAATTGCATGAGATGCAAAAAAATACAAAAGAGAGACTAGGGACATTGTCCATAAACGGTTGGGCCAGAGGCGCCAAAACACATATAAAACATAAAGAAAACCAAATAGCATACTAGATGTCCAATGTGATGGATGCAGGGTTGTCCAAGGTTGTTCCTAGATGCGGTGGAGGATAAAAGTCACACTGACCATGCCCTTCAAGGTGCATCAACCAAGTCTCCAACTTTTCTACTTTCTCAATGCGTTTATTTTGGCCTCACCAAACCACTACCAGTCTCTCCCAGACTTCACATTAGAAATAGTGCATTCAGTCCAATGTTTCCATATGCTGATCTGCATGCTCCTCACAACAGACTCTCTCAATTGTGTCTGTAGAAATTATACAATATGCATGTATATTACTAGACTCTCCTAATCTAACAATTTAATCCTTATGTTAAATACATATAAATATTTCTACTTAATTCTTTGCGGAAATTAAATCGTCAATTGCAAACACATGAAGAAAAATAAATCACACATAACAAGATGTTTTACCGAGAAATATTAAAGCTAAAAACCCCAACTATCATATATTATGTATATCATGGATCATGAAACAATCTCATGCAAAGCTCTAAGTCCAAGAGCTCTCAGTGCAATATACAATCGTCTCACATTGTCATACAAAAATTGGTTCACACATGCACTAATTTACTGCTTCCTGATAGCCTGCCTCCACTGCGCAATCCCTAATGGTAAATAACCTGTGAATGATTTCTCGATATGGCCAGCCTTGACTGCGCAATCCTCATAAGCATCTCCAATGTGTGTGTGGCTACATTAAATGCATCAATATAGTCACAACTGATAGTCAACCATGCCCTTTCACCTATCTCTCCACTGGGTCTCCACTGGATCTGACATGCAAGTAGTTAACTGATGTATTTTTTCAGTTGCAAGTAACACACTACTTGTGAATTAATTCACTCATCTTTCACTAGTGTATGTTCAGTTACAACTAGCACAACTCATTTTAACTCAATGAACTAAGTTAAACTAAATAACAACTCACATGACTACTCTTCCAACTCTATTACAACTTGCGACTATCAATTATAACGAAGTCCTCCATGCATGAGTCACCAACCACCTTAGGAATTGCGTAATTCCTTCAGCCCACTGATGTGCCACATCTGTTCACTGAAATAAAGTGCTCCAAGAGAATAAGTTACTATTTATTGTTTGATTATTATTAAGGGCTAATAATAATCGACATGCATTCTATTTTTAGATTAGCGATCTATAAATAGACTTCGCCCATCTTCTAAAAATAGAAATTCATCCAAAGATATAATTTTCTCAATCATCTAGAATCAACATTCCACTATAAATAGAATATGCTCATCCATTCTAAAAATAGACATACACATAAAAATAGCCTGTGTGGGCCCCACCTAGTGAAGGTTCTTGTTTTTCACTAGGATCAAGGAATGATGTTTCCGGATGCCAATTTCACTATTTCTTGTTGCAATCTTCAACACTCCCTCTAAAAAATAAAGGAATGTCTTTGCATGTGACATGCAACTCCAAGCATTCGCCCTACAACCTTTACATGCAACACTTTTGAAATTGAACAACCTCCAAACAACTGAATCAGTATGATGCATCTGTCATCAAAGTCTTTTGACTTCTGCTTAGCTACTGCACATGTCTTTAAGAACCACTGCGTTGTTGAATTCTGCACCCATGCACTCTGCACTTGCTGCCAACTATGATCTATGCTCTAGTATCCGACACTGTCACTTTGATCTGACTACATCAATCCAACTAATCCTACTACTACTGCTTTGTGGGCTCCTCGTAGCTAGGTTCAATTCATGAGATCCACACCATCTCCATGAATCCTACCCAGAAATTTCTTCTTAGGATTATCCATGCATGTCGCCCCACCTGGTGGTATAGCTGCATGCACTCCCTCTGCCCATCTGGCATTGAATTTATCTACATGAGTGGTTGATCCCACTCCATGATCCTCATCTTGTAGCTGCTCCACATCCTAAGGTTCACTCTTACCTGCATGCAAATCTTGCTCCCTCTCAAGCGTCAATTGCATGTCTTTCTCGCACTTCCCAATAGTAGGAAGCTACATATAAATCCCATCTACTTCAAGTCTATAGAGATTCTTAACTCGAATCCCAACCTTCTTGGCTTGCCCTGTTGCTTTGTGTTGCAGGAAAAATTTTCCTTCACTAAAGACAACATCGTAGCCTCTATCCTTTAACATTGTGACTGAGATTAAATTCTTTTTTAAACTTGTAACATGCACAACATATTTTAAATGAAAGAGTTTACCTAACGCCCTTTGAAAGGTAATGGTACCAATGTCGGCCTTACTGTATCGTCCATTTTCACCCAACTCAATATGCATCTGGAGATCTTTCTCCTCCAAGTCACTGAAAAGTTTCTCATCTCCCGTCATGTGAAAGGAAGCACCACTATCAAAGTACCACCCCGATCCAAATGCACTAGAGACCATGCATGCGATCAATGAGAAGTCAAGCTCAAATTGCAAGGCAAGAGCCTCACCAGCTGCTGCTCCAAAAACCATCTTGTTCTTCTTCTTATGTGGACAATTTGTGGCAATATGTCCATACCCATGATAGTGAAAACACTTCACTTTGGACATGTTGTGCTCCTTGCCATCTTCACCGGCCTCAGATTTAGAATGGATTTTCTTCCCCTTCTTCTTATTCTCCTTGGAAACCAAAGCACAATCCTCTTCATCATCATGCATTGATGAAGATCCATCTCTGGTGTTCCGCCTGAACTCCTCCTCCAGTAGATTTGACCACAGTCGTTCCCAATCTGGAATTTTTTCCCGTCCGTTGACAGAGTCCTGATAACTATGCCAACTCTTAGGAAGTCCCAAGAGAGGAAAGCTCACCAAATCATCATCAACAACACTTATTCCTACACTCTGAATCTCATCCCCACATTGGACAAACTTTGTTAATTAGTATACCGGAATAGTGTCGTTCTTCTCCATCTTGATTTTTCTGAGTTTATCCTTCAGCGTCAATTTCCTATGGTCGCTGCTGCTTTGGAAAAGATCCGTCAAAGCCTTCCAAATTGCAAATAAAGTGGCTTTCCCATGAATTCTTGAGACAATATGGTCTCTCACACCTTCCGACAGAATCCTTCTCTCCCTTGCTACTTTATTTTTCCATGCGTCAAGTAATGCAGCATCCGTCGAAGTAGGCTTAGGAACATCGCTATCGATGAAATCCTTCAGACCATTATCTTCAAGCACCGCCTCCATCCTGTCCTTCCAGGTTATGTAGTTCGAGCTTCCCTCGAGTGCATACTCCAACTGCAACCCATTGAAATCCATTTCAATTTTATACTCAACTCTCGCACCAAGAAATTCTTGCAGCAATTTCGAATTGTTTCCACCAGCACAAAACTCAGCACTGCTTCAATATTGCAATCTTCAGTGATTAACACTGCTCTGATACCATGTAGAAATTATACAATATGCATGTATATTACCAGATTCTCCTGATATAACAATTTAATCCTTATGTTAAATACATAATCCTTATACTTAATTCTTTGCAGAAATTAAATCGCCAATTGCAAACACATGAAGAAAAATCAATCACACATAACAAGATGTTTTATCAAGAAAGATTAAAGTCAAAAACCCCAACTATCATTTATTATGTATATCATGGATCATAAAACAATCTCATACAAAGCTCTAGCTCTAAGATCTCTTAGTACAATATACAATCGTCTCACACTTTCATACAAAAATTGGTTCACACATGCACCAATTTACTGCCTCCTGACAGCCTGCCTCCACTGCGCAATCCTTGATGGTCAAGAACCTTTGAATGATTTCTCAATATGTCCAGCCTTGACTGCGCAATCCTAATAATCATCTCCAATGTGTGTGTGGATGCATTGAATGAATCAATATAGTCACAATTGATAGTCAACCAGGCCCTTTCACCTATCTCTCCACTGGGTCTCCACTGGATCTTACATGCAAGTAGTAAACTGTTGTATTTGTTCAATTGCAAGTAAGACACTACTTGTGAATTAATTAACTAATTAATTCACTCATCTTTCACTAGTGTATGTTCAGTTACAACTAGCATAACTGAGTTTAACTCACTGGATCGAGTTAAACTAAATAACAACTCACATAACTACCCTTCCAACTCTGTTACAACTTGCCACTATCAGTTATAATGAAGTCCTCCATGCATGAGTCACCAACCACCTTAGGAATTGCGTAATTCCTTCAACCCACTGATGTGCCACATCTGTTCACTGAAATAAAGTGCTCTAAGAGAATAAGTTACTATTTATTGTCTGATTATTATTAAGGGCTAATAATAATCGACATGCATTTTATTTTTAGATTAGCGATTTATAAATAGACTTCGCCCATCTTCTAAAAATAGAAATTCATCCAAAGACAGAATTTTCTCAATCACCTAGAATCAAAATTCCACTAGAAATAGATTTTTCTCATCCATTCTAAAAATAGACATATACTTAAAAATAGCTTGTGTGGGCCCCACCTAGTGTAAGTGCTTATTTTTCACTAGGATCAAGGAATGATGTTTCCGGATGCCAATTTCACTGTTTCTTGTTGCAATCTTCAACAATGTCCACTCTTTCCATCAGGGCGTTGATAAGTGCATGACAGTTCTCTAGGCAACAATGTTGGATAACCTGCCCCTCATTTACCTTAGATCAATCAAACCCATGATTCCCCTTGCCACCACGATCTACTCTGTCTTGACGACTCTGCTTTTGAACCCTCAAACCCCCAACTCGATTGTCCCCCCGCTTAACTCCTCCATGACTCCCATGCACACCCACACTAATGAGTCGCGCACGCCCCGTAGTCTTTCCACCCCGACGTGGAGTTGCCATGATTATTTCTGAGTCTGCCACCCCCACAGGGCCATGGACGACAAGGGAGTGAGAACACCCACACCAAACGGAGGGCTTCATAATTCGCCAAGGTCGAGAAACTCCGCTATGTGTAGAGTCTAGATACTAGAACCCCCACCGTAGAAAACAAACACCACAAAAAAAGGAGCCAAATGTCGTCACCCACCATCGCAGGGAAGCACAGAGAAACCTCCCACTACCAAATAAATACTTCCACCACCAGGAAAACCAAATACCATCACCCACCAAACCAACACATGAAAAACAAATGATGACAAGGTAGTCGATGCCTAAGCATAACTTACCCCAGGGCAGTGACCAGCCTCCAAATTCTCCACATAGAGACCACACACCAATCCATCAAACACTGTCGCACCCACATCGGAGGGCATGAAGTTTGGAAAAGAAACTATTTTTCCGCCACCACCCTCGAGGTTTCCCAGACTGTAGATTCTAGCTTCCTCTCTTAGCACGAAAAAACAGGCTCACCGAAAGCCAAGAAAAATGGAAACGAGTGTGCTCACTTCCCTTCAACTTCCTATCCTCAACCCATATGTAGACAATGTCTAATAAACTGAGCAATAGAGATTTATTGAACACATCGCACCAGCAAATGCCCACGACAAGCACATACAAGCCACTCCCTTTGTAAAAATTCATGCGGCATTTATGCTTCCTCTCTGGAGGAAACCATAAGGACCAACACCAAACCAGAGTGAGGAGTCTATTGTCGAGCTCCCTCATCTTCCGTCGCCTTATCATTTCGCCATCTTTGAACTCCAATGCTAGTTATTTTTCACACGAACTGCCAATGTGAGGCCAGTAACTCTCCCGCTGCATGTGTTATGGTGAACAGACCAGGAGTACTGTCCCTCAACCTCGCTCCACTTATATTTACTCATGCGAGATGCCTTCCACGTGTTGCTCAGAGCTCACCCCCATTGGGGAGTATTGTATGAGCCTTTGTTAATTTAGTTATGAACCTTAATTAATTTGTTAATGGAGTATTAAATTTTATTAATTGTTTGATATGAACCTTGGTTAATTTTTAATGGTATTATGAACTTTTGTTAATTGTTTAGGTATGAATTTTATTTATCTATTTATTTAATAATATATAGAACTTTATTAATGGTTATAAATAAAGGTTTATATAACAACCTTTATAAAAACCACCTATATATGTTGTAACAACCTTGCCAACTTATTTAGTGGGTTACACATCAATTTCACATTTCTTCGTTGTCTTGCAAAGTGGTAGTGCCAAGGATAGGTTATGAACTTTGATCAAGGAATCTTCACTAATTAGTACCACTACCAAGTTTCCTTCATGCAACTTATCAAATGTCTTAAATTTACTTCACATAACTTATCATGGTGCTTAAATTACTTGTCTAAACCTCTAATTGAGACTACAACCCTCCAACATCTCTAACTATACAAACTCTTCAACCCTTATTAGAGTATTCTTAGACGTGCACTCATGCCTGAATCAAAAAATAACAATAACATCTTGAATGTGCATGCTCATTCCCTCTTTTAATGCCTTATTGAAACCACATTATCACACTTCTTAAAATGAAATGTTTCCATCTTAAGGAAAATCACCTACTTTGCTTATAACAACCTAAACTATGCGAATGAATAAGAGAGAACTTCATTTTCTCAAGATCAAAACATAAGGTCTTACAACCCCATTTGTGCATAAATTTGAATATATTTAACCTAAAGAAGGATATCTATCCTACTCCTTCCAAATTTGACATATGAATTTTAAGAAACTAACACTTGTTTTTAACTATTTTTAACATTTGTTGTAGGTTGGCTTAGGTGAAGAATGATACTGGCTAATTTCAAACTAAATGTGCCATAAAGTAGAGTAGATGCAAATAATCTTTACATTATATAATGATATGTTAGTGATCAAATGATGTTGATGTCTTGGAAATAAACTACAAATATTGTCTTCACAAAAGACTGGATAATTGGATATACATTACCTAAGCATGTCATAAGAGATAACACATTATTGTATTATCATTTAGTATTTTGGCACATCAGAGGGTAATTCAGAGAAAGAAAACATAATTTTTTTTTTTTGTTGAACATAGGTAGGGATCACTTAGTTTATTGGATGGAAGTACTTAGTTAACATGATAGGATAATATTTGATCCTTTTGGGAGCTTGATAGATCCATATTTCAAATAGATCTAGGTTGCTTTAATTATTAATAATTGTAGTTATTATCATTGCTTTATTTTTATTATTTTTATTTAATCTAACTGAGTCCAAATAATTTATTCTATTATTATTATTATTTATGTAATTTAACTATGTTAAAATATTTATATAACATAACATTACAATGTCTCTTCCATATTGAGTTAGAGAGCTCCTCTTGGTGCAACTAGGATTGTGTGAAGGTCCATTGAACTTGAATGCCCTTGAGATAATTTAATTCCCCCAAAAATGGTTTCCATCCTCAACTCTTACCATAAAATTTGAACAAAAACATGGTGTGATCTAAACCCCACTCAAACCAACAAGTTTAGTCTTCACGATAATTTAAATTACTAATCAATAAAAGTACAACTAATGATAACAAACATGTTTCCTTACAATAACTTTGATCTGATTTTATGATGGTTTAAATATGCAATTTAATTCCCCCAAGGGGTAGGTGTTAGGACCACCAGGTGCTCATATATTGCAAGTATCCTAGCTTTTATTGACAACCAATATGAAATTTCTTCAATTACTATTACACTTGAATCCATATGATTCAACTATCAATCTTTTTGTTTTGGTAGTTACGTTTATCTTGGGCTTGAGCTAAACTATTTATTAGATGGAAGAATATAGATCCGCCCATTTATTGGATCCCAGAAGACCAACCCACCTACAATGGGATGCTTATCATCGGGCGGCGGGATCATGTGAGGATTTGGAAGGTTTGGACACCCTTTGAGAATTTAATTATCCAAAAGTGGCTTCCATCCTCAACCCCTCACCACAAGGTTTCAACCTGTGATGTGGTTGAGACTAAACCCCAGGTAAAATAATTGGTCTACACCTCATGGGTTAATCACCTAATATCACCTAATATCAAATGGTGATCTAGAACTTACAGAGAGAACAAAGAGAACACCTCTCAGCCATAAAATCTAATATGAAGGAGCAACCTGCCACCACAATAAGTGCATAGCATTAGTTTCCAATGGGTTGTATATATTATTATTATCCAATTTTAAGGTCACTACAAACACCAAATTGGTGTATGAGACCCCCTTGTATGTGGGACAAGGGACCCACCTCCTAGCAACCATTTGACTGCTAAGTCTACTAAGTCTAGGAAGACATATATACTCTATGCTCTCTTAGGAGAAAACACATGCTGTTAACCATTAGGCCCACTCAAAAAAATAGAGAATGCTAGTCTTTGCATACTAGTTACAAAAATAACAAAAAAATGTTTTTGAGTTTCCAAAAAAAAAAAAATACAATTCTAAAATACAATTAATTATCAAGTGCATTACTCTTAATGCTAATTACATATGCATGGTTTTTCACACTCTTAATGCTAATTCACATATGCATGGTTTTTTACACTATTAATTTACTTTCATAGAAATAAATTTAGATATTAAAAAAATATATGATAAATAAAATAAGGTTTCTAATTTTATAAAATTAAAAAATTTGAAAAAAAAAAAATTTACTTCTATTTTTCAATAAATAAATAAAATAACTATTTTAAAATAATTATCAATTTTATTTTTTAAATTTATAAAATGTTTTTAACAATTAAATCTTAAATTTATATAATTTACATACATAAAAAAAAATAACAACTTATAATTTCTATGCACATATATATATAGGCCTATAATATACAAAAGGTAAAAAAATACATTACGGGCTAGGTAGAATAGTTTCCACATGTTACCTGCCCCAGCCCGAACACAACTTTACATAAAATATTAGAGAATTAATAACGTTTTTAGGAAATAACAACCCAGCAAAAATACGTTTAGTGAACTTCACAACACATCACCATAAACGGTTATGAGAAAGTTTTAAACTTAAAAAACTGGCAAAAGACCCTCTGACGGGCATTTTGCCCGTCAAATTCCAACTCTGCCGGTGAGGGAAATCTGTGTTTTTTTAATAGGGGTGAGATTGGGCGGGAGTCATTTTTCAAATTGAAATTCTCAAATAACTATCAGTATCAAACAAAACAAAACATTGCGCGGGAGTGATTTTTCATCGTGAAATTTTCAAACGATGGGTTGCGCGGGAGGTGAAATTCTCAAACAGGTAGTATCAAAAAAAGGGTTTAGTGTTTTACATCGTGTGGTTTGCTTCATCCAGCTTGCAATGCAAGATCACCTGCTGCAACGAATTCTACATATCAAATAGAGTTTTAGGGTGTGGAAGTAAAACCTGGGGAGGTTCACAGCTGTGATCCTCGAGATGGTAAATATCTCCACTTATGGAAAGCAGCCCTGGGTCAGATTCAGAGTGCAAAAGAAAGTGAGAGAGTTCTCCTCAATGTGTTCCTGTTGATAACAAGAAAATTTTGCTTGATGCACTTGCATACGGGAAATGCGACCAGTTTTCGCTGGATATTAGGCTTTCTAAACTGTTCAAGCTTTCGCACAGTTGCACCACACAAGTGTCACACAGGTATGTTTTGTATCCATTTTTCGAAGCTTTGAAACCAGTTTTGTTGCCATGAAGAATTTAATTTTCCAGATGAGATCAACATTTCCTGTTTTGCAACTAAATCTAAGTGTATGTCTCTCCTTTATAGATGCTCAACATTGGAATTTTTTTTCTTTCTTTCTTTCTTTCCCAAAAACCTCTGATGATAAAATCATAGCTGGGTCACATGAATCTGAGCTCTAATGGCTTCTTCCAGGGAGCATCATGCTCCCAAAGAAATAAATTAGAAAACAAAAAACACATATGTCGTTTTCATAATGCTATGAAACCCCTAAATCCCAACTACCCATCCGATAAATATTTGTTGTTAGCATTTTTTAACTCCTGTATTTAGTTTACAATTCCACAGGAAGCCTAAAATGTATGATCAATACGGAAATAATACAGTACCGTGTGGTATATGGACCTTACCCTTGCGAATATTGAGCTTACCGAATCTCTTTTGGCACCATTGCAAATGATCTGTAATGATCCTGGACATCCTCAATACCCGGGATACTAATTTGATGTCCAAAAGGGCCATCAAGATCTCTATCCCTTTCCCTCTGGCCACAGTATCGAGCCTCTTTATCAAGCATCCCCCTCTAATTTCAAGCTCTTGCACCTTCAACTCCTTATAATGCACACTTCTCCTCATGAAATGCAGGAGAGTAGAGGCGTTGGGATCCTCTACCTCTTGATTTATGCACAAAAAATTCAGCATTTGGTGCTACACCAAACTACTTTTGTGCTTGTCAGACCTAAGAAAAACCCAGAATATCATTACGGATTCCTCCATGATACTAACCAGCTGAGCTGCTGGTATTGTATTTGCTTCTATCCCTGCTTCCTCCATGGAACCTTTGACCAAATCCAATCCCGGGACCTTCAAACTGATCATTCTCTAAGAACCTCTGCAGCAAAACTTGAAACTACTGAAACTGATCTGCCAGTGGTCATAAAACAAATCCTGCTCTGATCCATACAATGCCGCCACCCGGAACTTTCTGTATTGCCAATGCAGAGCCTCCCAAGACAAGCAAGTCTAGCTAACATAGACAGTCTCCAGGTCCTGTTGCACTCTCTTCAAGGATTCGTGAGAAGCATGTGTGACCGCAGGCTTGTTTAGAATATATCTCTTCAACCTGGAAGTCACCCCTTTAGGGTTTCGGGTTTCATGGCTCTGAAAAACTCCTAATGCATAGGTTTACTGACTGTTAATCTTGTCCAAGCAGCACATCCTCTCTCGGCATTTCTTGTTGAAATCTTCAATATAATCCTCTTCTGGCTCTGCTTTTCGAAATGATGATGGAGAATCTGCCATTGAAGCTCCACTATCGCTCTCCCAAACACTGGACTCGACTAGATCGGACTCGATTTCTTCAGATATAATAGACAGATTTCCAACCCCGAATCTTTTTATTTCTAAACGAAGCTCCTCTATAAAAAAAATTCATAATCTTCATCATCCTCATAATCTTCATCATTTTCATAGTCGTTTAGTGAGGGGTTACCCATCAACAGAAGCCTCATGACCTCTGTCCTCAATTCTTACATACTCCTAATTCTCCTCCATAGCCGATGCATATTCATTAGAGTTGTCTTTAGTTGCAGAATATTCATATATTTCAAGGTAATTATAAATATTTTTCAAACAACTTCATCTCACCACCATGGCATAGAAAAAGATAATTGCGGAACCAATGAGATGACTGATAAATCCCAGTAATAAATTAATATGATGCTTGCAAGCCCAGTGATGGGAGGATGATATTGTGATTCTCTGTATCATTATGCACTCAATGCCTTTGAGTTGCTAAAATTGGATCTTCCTTTCTGTATCCAATGCAATGTCGTGGGTGCTGTCAATTTATAGGGAGGAGAAGAACTATGAAGACTAACATCATGCCCTTTCGTTAATACCGTGGGTGAATATGATGAAATAATAGGTCTATCTCCGTGAATACTGCGGTTGAATGAAGAAATGACAAATCTATCTCTCTGATGATGTGGGAAAGGCGGTAAATGACACTGTTTATTTCTAATCGAAGTCCTTGAGGTCTGTAGGAGTTGAAGTCACCGACGATGTCATTGGGTTTTGCAATATAGAAGCGAACAATTGAGTTAATTTGGGCTGTTTGCAGAAACTCTGGTGCTGATGTTATGTGTCTGAGACGAGATTGGGCATGAGTATCGGTGACAGAAGGGGTGGGATTTTCGATTTTTCATGAATTGATGAATCCGTATCTAGTTCTGTCTTTGGATCCTGAATTGCTGGGGTTTGGGATTTCTCATTAATTGATGAATGGGTACCTGAATGAAAGGCTGATACAATCTACTATCGAGCTCTGGGAGTTTAAAGTGTCTGTTTTTGTGAATATGTCGGGTGTTGCTTCTCTAGTCTAGCTAGAAGTTTCTGTTTTTTTTATGAGCCTTTCAGCATGTATGTGATTGAAATTCCATGGATAGATAAATTATTATGGTTGTCAACTAGGAGATGGGGAATAAAATTGGATATATGATCGTTTTTGGTGGGACCTACTTCTCACTCCATTGGTGATAAATTTTGTGATCGAAAAAACGACCTAAAACTCTTTTGGATGGATGCTGGACAGACGCTTCGAACCGTGATGCACATAGATGGAAGCCCAAGATAATAATAGCTGCTACTTTTGTGGAAGGATCCCGCACGCCTCCTTGTTATGGAATGATCTTGCTTGCTGGAATTGAATCTGAGTCAACTCGATCAATTGCTTCTGAATCTCGATCAAATGCCTATGCCTGCCTTCGATCTTGATGCGCTTCTGGCATGGAGTGTAAGATTTGCCTTCCCACCATGGATCTGTTTTTTCACGCCCTTCTATCCAGACGGGTATTGACATGCTTCGATGACATTGTGATTTTTACGCCCTCCTTTGTATGCTTGGATTCAATCTCAACGCACCCTCAATGACAAAGAGTGCGCTGCGTTGTCCTCTCTGTTGGCGGGGCTATGAACTTGCTTTCCCACTCCTAAAGCATGGTTTATGAAATGGATCCGTCCGTATAGATGCCCATATCGAAAGGTCAGGTTACCAGGCCGACCACCGGGGAAGAGGTTTTGACTTATTTTATACCTTTTATCTGCAATTACTACGTTTATTTATTTATTTCTTACATTTACTATTCATTCACAGAATTTCCACCTCTTTGACCTTGAAAAGGGGGTAAGTATAATATGTATAGATCCCAACATAAAAGGCTTTCACGTATTTCCACTAATACGAGAAGAATGACATATATAACTAACTGCTCTACTTCATTGTTAGCAGCGAGGGGATTGATTGTAGTGTAGCTCATTAGTAAGAGTAGAGCTTATAACTTTCTATGGATTTTTGATGGCTTGAACAATAGCATGACAAAGTTGAAGTTCGATTTGATTTGAATTATAGATCTAATTGATATGGTCAATCCCAACTTTGTTCAATACTAGGCATAATGAATATAATATGAGATCCTAGAAGGGGTGTCCCCAAGGTTCCATAAGTTAGGTGCATTCGCTTTCTGATGACTCATTCTAGAAAAGGAGTGCAAGGCGGAGGAGCCACGCCCATAACCAGTGTTTATGGGAGATGACTTGACTACCAAGATTGTCAGTCGATGTAATGTTCGATTGAGGTGGCATAATGGAAGGAGTGGGACAAGGCATGTTGCATATCCCAGGTCTAGCAAGGAACCTCATATTTGTGAGTAAGATGAATGATTGAGAACTGGATCTATCTCTAGCTCGTCTCTATCCCCGAGATCTTCTCTCGAGACCTCCTTATATATGATCTCTTTACCATCCCACCAAGACGGACCTACGCGAACCATCCCACCAACAACTACGGACGTTCACCTCAAGCCCTCAGTTACCCTCAAGCCCTAGCTTTCTCGGACCCTCCTAAATTTGAGCCTAAGCAGGGCAAGGAGAACACTAAAAATTCTATAAAAAGAAAACACTCACATGCATCTACTTTCATAAGGAGGGGCATCTCTTCAAGTCTTGCCTTGCTTGTCTTTAGAAAATTGAAGGGGTTGTGATTCCCCTAATTTCAATGACGTAATGACATATATAATATAAGAATTCATGACTGGAAGACACAAATGGTAGAAGTGTGCGAAATCGCACCCTCTTTTCACACTTAAATCATGTTATCATCATGGTATTTATATATAAATTCCTATTAAGATATCTGTCGATCGATCTTTTTCCATTCTGAACCAGCCTGCAGCAAAAGGCTTTTGGCTAATTCCTTCCTTTCCTTCCTACCTTACCTGTAACATGTCTGTCTCCCTTTCTCCTTTCGTCGGGGTTCTATCTGTGGGCTCTCTCCAATGAAAGGCTTGGTCATTTTGAGTCTAAGTTTATTCTCAATTTTTGTTGACATTCATTATTTGTTGCTTAGATTTAAAAACTATCTAAGTAGGGTTTTTTTGTACATTTTCCAAACCATTTCCCCTACAACGAGCCCATTACTTAATAGTTACCCTTGCAATCACCCCCGCTTACGTGGCGATTTCCAATTCATTATATGTGGGGAAGAAAGATATTAGAAATCCTTATTTATGCACCTAATAGCCCAAGTGCTGAAAGTCTATTTCCCTCCGCTGCACTTAAACATATTTGAAGGGGTGAGCCATGACTACAATTTCATAGTGTTTGACGGAGTTTCAAGGTTGAACCTCCTAGCTGAACTTAGAAAGTGAGGTTTTTTTACCGAAGAATGTCCCATTTCCTATCTTCGAGACGTGACCTCAACGGCTGCTATTTCCTCGTAAGAGGAACTGAGAACATATCCATGGTGTAAAGTCTCTTAGCTCATGGTGAAGGATGATGGTCTCCTGTAAAGAGAATAAAAGAGTAGAGCTCATATGGTTGACACTTGTAATGAACCTTGTTTCCACTACTATTTTCTCCTTGGTTGTACTGTAATAATAGCGGTGCTGGGTTTTCCAGCATCAGTAGCCTTTACTGCGTAGGGAGGCTTTGTAAGAATGGCACTTGGTTGTTGTGGTACTTTGTGCCGCTCAGCTGCTTTGAGTTCTCCTTTGATTGGAATTGTTGGCTGCTTGAAATCAATAGCTTTAGGAACTGCTTATCTTCTAGGAACTTTAGTAGCTTTGGGTACCTCTTTTCTTGTATTATCAGGCTATCTAGGTGCTTCCTCTCTTATGAAATTATAGGAGCTCAACCTTGGTTGGCCTTAGTCCAAACTTTATTCTTACCTCAGCCATTATGTTATAAGAGACCATCTGCAGCTGGACATGGAAAATATTGAAAGAATCCTATTCTTTCTCCCTTTGGTCTAGTGTGCTTTTAAATGTCCTATTAAGATTCAATTTATTTGAAGTCAACAGAGAAATTTCTTTGATCATTTCATTAATATCACAATTATAATTCAAAAGCCTCCAAACAAAGCATTATGTATTTAAGTGAGTGCATTTCTTTCACTCTAAATATCTTGAATTCTAAATAAAGGTAAAGCGAGTGCAAGTTCTTACTAGAAAATCTTAGACCCATATCCACTTTCAGGGTGCATTTAAGTTATCCCCCTTACTGCTTTACCCTCACCCCTTGTTCCCCTCTCCCTATCCCCAATTCTGTTAGTTCAATGCTACCGCTAACTTCTGAGAAGCATCATCCAATACTAGGGAGGAAGAGGAGGTTTTGGTGGTTCGTTCGGTCAACTCACCCCTGCTTGTCATTTTCAAGGTAATGGTCAACTCGATACCCATTAGTTGTCGGTGAGAAGAAAATGGAATACAAAGGTAAATGCCCTATTTCAGTAGTATGGGAAACTAAGGTCCCATGTTCAATGGTTGACCGCAACAATAAAGTAGTCCAAGAAGTTACAGCATAAACCAAGGTCCCATGTAAAAGTGCTAACCTCAATGCTAAAGTGGTCCTAGGAACTAGTTTAGAAACTTAGGTCCCATGTATTAGTGCTGATGCTAACTCCCCAATGGTGGAATGAGCAAAGTTCGGAGGTTTTTTGAGTCAGACATGGCTCTGTAGAGTTACAAGGCATAGGTTCCCCCCACTGGAGCTATCTCTTCGCTTATTGATAAGTTGTTCAGTAAAACAGAATGGGTGGTTGATGAGAATTGGTAGTCCAAATCATGTCATCTGATCTATATGTGGTAGCACAGTTTATAACTGAAGGGGTTGGTCAAATTTGAAGGTTGTTGCTACCTTCTATTGTTGGTAACAAAGTCTGTTTGATTTACTGTTTTCAATTTGTTGTGCAAAATTTCAATTTATTTGCATGCAATTGTTGGTTCAGAAGTCATTTTTTTATTAACCATGTTTGTGCCCAAATCATGTTACCATAAATGGAATGGCAGGATAATTTTCCAAGAGATGGTCAAGAAACATAAGGAGTATTTGAAAACATCTATAATATTTTTTTAGAAGTACCATAGTACACAATAACATTGAGTATTATCATGGGAAAGGAATGTCTGGATGTAAGTTTGGTTTCATTGTAGGAGGAAGGCTTTACTTTAGAGTAGCCTTGAGCTGAGTTTTTGATTGGATTGTATGGACTATATAGAAAAATAATTATTTTTTACTTTGTTTAGATTATACATGAAAATTAAAAATTCTAACATTTAATAAAATCACAAATCTCACGTTCTTTTATACCAACTTTTGTTCTTTCAAGATTATTTTCCTAGCAGTGACTATTAAGTAGTCTATGGATGGTGGAGAATCGAGATTAGAACTTGAAGGTTTGAGTGCTAGGTGGGGAAGTTGTTGTTGTAGATTGTGAAGACTTGAATAATTTTCATTGTATAATGCGAAGTTGTCATGACTTGCTTGTAAATTGAAATCATGAAGACTCGACATATTGTTAGGATTGTTACCATGTCTTTTGAGAGGATGGATTAGAGCATTGACCATTAAGTGGATTTAAGATTGCAAATGGGAGGTTGGATGATCAAATGGTAGTTAGAGATACCATTTCCTATCAAAGTTAAAATCCCCAAATATTTGTACTATGTGGAGTAAGGATAGAGCTAAACATTAATGACTATAACTATAGGTAGAACCAATTCTCACTCGTTTGGAAACTGTGCTTGATTAGATTTTCTAGACTTGAAAATAACATATTCAACAATATCACAGGATCATATTAACATACATCAAAATTTCCAAGGAGCATGACACGAAGTTGTGAACTAAGATGGACAAAGTTCAATTTGTCCATTTTTAAGAGTCAAATCCAAAATCATGTTTCAAAATATGATAATACACAACAAATATAATAGCTTAGGAATAAGTGGCAAAGAAGGCCCTCATGCTTTTGTGCAGTGTTGCTCCAATTGCATGAACTTGTTTTTTTGGATACACTGGATATTGGGCCTCTTAACCTTGCTAAGCAGTCCTTTTTAGGTTGCATCTAGGTTGCCCATGTTAATGATAATAAGGTAGATGTCTAGTATGTGAAACTAGTCATGATTTTAGTTTGTTTCGTCAATCATAGTTGGGTTTTTCTAGAAGTGATTGGGTTAAGCATATGTGAAAAACCAAACTTAATCTTTTCAAGATTTGTTTTTAATTTGTTCCCTAGGTATTGACGATATATACAAACACTCATAAATTCTAAACTAGTATTGGAAAATGAGGACATAAAACCAAACTGCCATTTTGGTGACAAACATAATGGTTGGGTTGAAGTGTGGGAGCCGTGGGATAACAAAAGGATCTACTCTTCACTAGAGGACCCTCTTTAAAATATTTGGGACAATAATCCAGATAAGAAAATTGAATAATAAAGAAACCTTTGGAGTATAGATACACTTCATAGTAAATTTTTTTCCAGTTTGAATATATCCACTTGTACAGTTCTAATATAGGTGTTGTGAATCAGACTTCAATGCATGTGATTCACAGAAAGAGAGAAGGTTTGTGACCTCTTGCTCATAGAACTCTACCATTGTGACCTTTATAGCTTGGGCTCATAAGGAAACATGCACATTTAACGTGCATGCTAATAGAGGCATTTATTTGCAACACGTTTTGTGGTTTTTTCTTGACCCATTAATTAATGACACTTATGATTAATAACTCTTTGGTAATTTTAAATATTGTAAACTTGATTACAAATTATAATTGTTGAAGTGGAGTGGTTTATTTGAGACCTTATCCTTGAAAGAAATAGTCTCTGAGGATGAAAACACATGTTTTCCCATCACTCCTTTTTCTAGGCACAACACCAAAATTAGAATAATGTCTTTGCATATGTTAGATAATAGATAAGGCCATCAAGTTGGTTTCCTGCAAACAAAGTTATTATTGGTCCACAAGGATCATATGCATGAGCTCTACTTTTTGCTTTTTATTTACGATAAAATCAAGAAAGTTCACCCAAAATATTAAGGTTTTCCCTATGATAGACTTGACAATAATTTGAAAGCTTGCTTTGATTTCAAAGCCCTCTCAAATTAAGGTCCCCTAACATTTCCATTGTTACTAATTTTTTTGTCAAATACTTTTTGTTCAAATATTTTGTTGAACACTTGCCGTGCAACCTTAGGTCCAAAAGAAAGATTTTGTTTTTGGCCTAAGTGATCTTGATTGAAACGTGTTAACTACCGATCTATCTATGAGTACATCCAAGAATATTACTTTACCATACCCCTAAGAACACATCTAAGCCATTATTTTTGTGCTTGAACTACCATGTTAGTCCCTAAAGAACAATTTGGGTTCTTCCATTGCTAATAGAAACAACCATAGAGCTCTTTCCATATGAGCCATGTTGACATATTTTCAAGTTTCTTTGTGTATGTTAGTTCCTTCAAGCAAACTCAAACCAACAATAACCTAGGTGCCTCTGTTTGCACTACCTTTAATCTCTGACACTTTGTGATTACCACTTCAAGGCATTCCTTCATTGTGTGATGCAAGGGATGTGTTGACTAGTTAGTGAATAGTAAACACCCCAATATTTGTGGTGTTCTTAGCCTTAATAGCTTTAGTAGAAGGCTTAGAAATTGACCTTCACCTAGAGGAATAACCATAAAGCTCTAGGAAATTTTTGCAGTCACTCCCAAAGTTCCCTCTATGGCTCGGGCTCATAAGGAAACATGCTCATTTAAAGTCCATAATAATAGAGTTCATTTCTTTGCAATAAGTTTTATGTTTTTATCTTGACCTCTTAATTAATGACATTTATGATTAATAAATATTTAGTAAAGTTTAATATATTGTAAACTTGATTCCATTAAATTATAGTATTGGAGTGTTAATGCTCTAATATTATGCACTTGGATAATTCATTATATTAAAAGGTACCCCTTCAATGGTATTTTAGGGATGCCTTTGAGAAAGTGGCATTCATGGGACACCTACCTAGTGGTAAAGATGTGTCCTTGACCCACATGTGTTTGTATGTGTATGTGTTTGTTAAAGGGGTTTCCAATATGAGGATGAGTTGCATTACCCTTGAGATGCATTATCCGGTCACTTATAAATATGCACATTTAGATTGGGTTACTTGTTACATGGATGCATTTAGTTTGATTTGTAAATATTTTTATTTTCCCCCAAATTTTCACAACTTCATTGTGATTTTAACAATTTTCATTATAGAATAAGACAAATTTGTATGGTTAAACTGTATTGCACACACACATTTGTCATTTCCTCTGAAGAAGTCAAATTTATTGGATAATGATACATAGGATTGAAATGGAAATTTAAATGGAAAACAAAAACTGACATCATTTGGACATAGCTAACATAAGTTGCTCCGAGACATGTTCGGATTTGCAAAGAAAAATAAGCAAGTGCTAAAAATGTTATGTTTTATGTTATGTGTTATAACTTATTTTCATTTCCAACATTTGTACAAACTTTTTCAGTTGATAGGTACCCCAATAAGAAATTGAGGACAACAACATTAACACTTGCACATTCAACGTGTATGATTAAAATTTTTTGCATGAGTCATTCCTATTATCACTTTGTACTTCTTTTGATGCATGTGAAATAATCGTTTAGGTTGACCCTAAGTACCACCAATAGAACTACTGAATTTACACCATATGAAAATACTTGAATTCTATTGATGGAAAAATAATTGCCTCTTTTATTATTCGAAGCATCCATTGTATCTATATAATGTTCATAAACATAAAATTTTATAAATTTGAGTGAAAAAACATCTTGCACAAAGAAATAATCAGATCATACTAGCAAGCAACAACCTTCAAATTATTAATGACACCATTGCTCAAAGATGCAGATAATGGGCATTTAACACATGACTCAATCTTGATAGAACCTAAAATTTTAAATGGTTGGTTTCATGTAAATGTACTCCACAACATGTTATCTTGTGATATGGGTCAGCACATATTTTCTCAAGCTCCACACAGAAGAAGGTTTGAGAACTAAGAACAAATATTTATGATGTTACTTGTTTACAAATTTGAGAGAGCCTCAAGGGTTACAATCAAAATCTAGAAATTTTGTTTCTTGGTGGAATGTGAGACATTCTTGGATTTGTATAACGCTTCAATGCTTGTTTAGGATCTAGGTAAGTGCGAATGAATAGAAGCTTTCTATCATTGTTCTATATTGGATTCCCATTCTCTCTAAGTTATCAAAGGCAAGTTAAAACCTGATTAGATTAAGGGACAACATATTCCATTGCCAAACTTTAACCTTATAGGGAAGTGCACTACACTTGTTTGATACTTCCACACATTTTGAGGGCATGCTAATAGAAATGTCATTGTTGTTGGATACACTCGTGTTGGTTAGTTTTAGAATTTTTTTTTGTCAAATATGTTGTTTTCATGAAGTAATATTTCCAACCAAGAGGATAAAGACTTGGCATGTCTACGACATAGTGGTGTTATTTCTTGCATGTATTTGTGATTTATTAGTATTCCACCACTATAACTTCATTATGTAGCTGTTCGTTTAGTAGTATATTACAACAATGATTTGTTAAAGGAAAATGATTCTAGTTTGTTTGAACGCCATAAATTGGAAGGAAATCTAGCTTTGAATTGGAAAAATGGAATATATTATGAAAATATGTTTTTTGATCAAATATAGGCCCATTGCCCAATCATTAAAAAAAAGTCACGACAA
This sequence comes from Pinus albicaulis, assembly GCA_034641835.2. Classification (NCBI taxonomy): domain Eukaryota; kingdom Viridiplantae; phylum Streptophyta; class Pinopsida; order Pinales; family Pinaceae; genus Pinus; species Pinus albicaulis. The sequence continues at coordinate 660,917,479 of CM076574.1, read as the reverse complement.
TAAGCAATGATTTTGGACACGATGAATTACACAACTCTCCAGCTCAAAAACAAGTTAGCATATTCAGTTTTGTTCGCATCAGAGAAAAATGAACGAGTAACCTTAAGTTTTCTTTGAATATTTATAGAATCATTTTAGAGATTTTAAATGGAAATTGCATGTGCTAATCTTGCTCAATTGATTACAGGGAAAACAAGGGGCATACATAATTTGTTGGCTTATGGGAATTGGATTCCTTTTCCCTTGGAATAATACACTCATAATTGAAGATTACTATATTGAAGCTATATTCCCGGTTAGTATCAAATTTACAAAGTCTTGTCTTATTATTTTTTAGTTTCTTGTTGTAATCTTGTGTCAGCAATACTTTGCTCCACCCATTAGATTTCTACTAACCAGTTTTATTGTTGAAGTGTCACTGCTTCTTAGAGATAACTAGAGGAAATGATACAACTACAAAAGTGGAGCATGAGACATTCTTAGTAGAAATCTCTAGTTCTATTGTGTTTATTTATGACATTTATTTGCTTTGCTTATACAGTTCATTTAGCCACATAGTGGCCACTATTTCCCAGCTAAAGAAAACTTGTTTGAGTTTCTTGCTTTTATGGGGGAAAATGACATTAACAATATTGCTGATGTTGAGGTATATATCGTATAAATCCTTTATAGTCTACTTCAGTTTATATTCCAGTGTTCATCGACTTTCATGTCTTATACTCTACATTGTAACCTTTTTTGTTTTTTTTTTTGCAGAAAATGGACTCAGTATTGATGGTAAGAAGCAAGGATTGAAGAAAGATGGGAACAATAACACTAGAGTGACAAAGAGAGAGAAGTTAACTGGTCTAGTGGTACCTGTAGAGCCAATATCTCACATACGACACACATAAATATTGATGGTCAAGTTTTCAGAGTTGGTGAATTCACTTGCAATTCCTTGGCAAGATAATGAAATGTTTTGAAGTGATGAACAATATTTTATCTGTAAATTGTACTCTAACCAATATTAAGTTGGAAACTCATATTGTAATACTTGACATTTTATATAATATAATTTATGTGGTTGGAATTATTTATATTTTCACTTGATATTACTTGGTATTGTAATTAACATATGTAACTTTGCGTTTTCATATTAGATGAACATGTAAATTGTATGACTTTTCTTTTTAAAATTTAGTTGCAAAATCATACTATTTAATTTATGTTGATTGATAATGAACACATAAAATCAATCTAAAACTGTTAAAATAGTAGTTTATATTGATTAATGATGAAAACAAATAAAATGAATATACTACTAAATTAGTCATTTATAATGATTATTAATGAAAATAAACTACTAAATTAGTCGTTTATATAATGAGTAAATGACTACTTCAAATGATAAATTTGTGACTACAAATGACGACTAAATTTTACGTATATACAACTATTAGTAGCTAATTTACAGTATCTTATAACACGACTAAAATTTAGTCATATTTCTTCGGTCATTAATTGGTTTCAAACGATGACTAAAATTTGCATATATATGACTATTAGTAGCTAATTTACAGTATCTTATAACACGACCAACATTTTGCTCATATTTTTTTGGTCATTAATTGGTTTTCTCGGGTGATCATATAGTAATATATTTTGTTGTATATTTGGTCATTAATTGTCACAATTAATGACCAAATCACAGATTAAATCAATGACCAAATTAAGGACCAAATCAATGACTAAATTAATGATCAAATCAATGATTAAATTAATGACTAAATCAGTAACTAAATTAATGACCAAATAATGCGTGCACGCGGGGCGGGGGCGAATGCGGCCGAATGCTGTTGCGAGAGCTCGGGCGAATGCGCGAAGGCGAGTGCGTGCAAGAGGGGCGAGGGCGAATGCGAGGGCGAATGGTGCAAGAGAGGAGGGCGAATGCGCGCGTGATATCAGACGTTAATGTAGCACACATGGACATTTGAACACTAATAGATTTTTGTAGTTGAAATGCAATGCTTGTTTTCATTTAAATGTAGGGTTTTTAAAGCAGGGAGAAATAATGGCTGCCAAATTAATAAACGTTTCTTTGGGAAAAATTTAAATCTTGTATTGGGTGATGAAGATAATAGAGGGTATTGAATCTTGATTCTTGACATCTAGAGAGAACCCTACAGCCTAACACAATCCATTGGAATTGACCAAAAAAACCCAAATAGAGTCAACCCTACTATAGGAGGAAGGGCCTGCAGTAAGAACTTACCATTTTGCAAGAGCTGAGGGCGAATGCTGTTCTGCAAGAGCTGAGGGCGAACGCTGAGGGCGAATGTTGAGGGCAAATGCTGTTCTGCAAGAGCTGAGTGCGGATGCTGAGGGAAAATGCTGTTCTGCAAGAGCAGAGGGCGAATGTGCGCGTGATATCAAACGTAGCTATTGCGACAAATACGAAACATTTTTATGTAGCGCGCATATAAGTTTCGAATTTTTATGTAGGGCCCATATAAGTTTGGTATTTTTATGTAGCACGAAAATAACTGTCGCTATACCAACAGCGGAAAAGGCGTCGCTATTAGGACGGTGCCTCCAAACGTCGCAATGGCGACACCTAGACATTGTGTCGCAGTTGCGACGTTTAGAGTCGTCTCAATAGCGACGCTTTGGGCCATGGTGTCGCAATTGCGATGTCTTCCTTTAAACGTCGCAATTGCGACACTTATTTAAGTGTCGGTATTGCGACACTTTTCTATAGACGTCGGTATAGCGACGGTTTCGGGCGGGATGGAAAAAAATTGGGAAAATTTCCGACATTTGGTCAAAAGCGTCGGAAACAGGTGTCGGAATTTCCGCCAAATGTAGTAGTGTCATCACCTATTAGTATTAAATCATCAACATAAAGAACAATGATTAAAAGCTTACCCTCCACCACAATTTGGTACAGGTTTGCATCTGCCTCACTCTTGGTGAAGCCAAGTCCAGTGAAATAGCTGTCGATCCAAGTGTACTAAGCACGAGGTGCTTGCTTCAGCCCATATAATGCTCTTTTGAGCCTGCACACATGCGACTCACTGCTGAAGATCTAAAATCCTTTAGGCTGCTCAATGTACACCTCTTCCTTAGTGATCCCATTAAGGAACGCAATCTTCACATCCATATGATGAATGTGCCAACCCATCTGCTCTAAGAGAGCAAGGATGGTCCTTATGGAAGAATACTGTGCGAGAGGTGCAAAGGTTTCTTCATAATTAATCACCTCGATCTGTGAGAAGCCCCGTGCAACAAATCTTGCCTTATACTTCTCGACACTCCCATCAGCAGCTTGCTTTACCTTATAGCTCCATCTTGATCCTACAACTGATTTTCCCACCGGACTTGGAACAATATCCCAAGCACTGTTTCTGACAATGGAGTCATACTCCTCCACCATGGCATCTACCCATGTGGGCTCCTGCACTGCTTCTTCAAAAGAAGATGGCTCTGTCACGATACACTTGCTCATAAGAGCCATGTATCCAATAAATTGGTCAAGTGACTATCTCTGTCTGTGTTGTGATGTAGGGACTCCTACGTTCTATGCCGCATCAAGCTTCAGTCTCTCAGCTTCTGTGGTATGCTTTCTGCCTTGTCTAATGTTTGGTTCTACATGAGTGGACTCCTCCACTCCATGAATCTCCTCCTGTGGATGATCCACATCTAGAGGCTTATCTTTGGGAACAAGAAGTTCTTCCTCTGCATGCAAGTGTAGCTCCCTCTCAAGCGACAACTTCATGGTTTTCACCTCATTGAATTTTATATCCCGTCGCATCACAGTCATCTGACTGTCTGGAAAATACACATGATAATTATGGGGTGTTTCTGTGTACCCCATAAATATCCCAACTTCTGCAGTTGGCTCCAGCTTCTTCCTAGCGTCCTTTGTCACATGAATGTAAATAGATGAGCCAAAAATCTTCAAATGAGAAATATCAGGCTTCTTACCAGTAAAATCTTCTTCAGGTGTACTCATTCCAAGTACTCTATGAGGACAATGGTTTTGCACATAAACCGCAGTGTTGCATGCTTCTGCCCACAAGTGCATCGGTAGGCCCTGGTCATGTAACATAGCTCGTGCAGCACCCACGATCGTTCTATTCTTCCTCTCAGCGACCCCATTATACTATAGGTTATGAGGCGCCATGAGTTATCTTCAAATTCCTTCTTTGCTACAGAAGTCTTTGAATTTTCCCGAGATGTATTCACTACCATTATCGCTACGTAGAGCTTTCACTTGCTTCCCCGACTCCTTCTCCACCAATGCTTTGAACTCACAGAACTTTGAGAACGTTTCGCTCTTCTTCTATATGAAGGAGATCTAGCATCTATGAGAATAGTCATCAAAAAATATAACATAATACCTGTGTTTTGCTGTTGAAGCAACCGAGAAAGTTCCACACACGTTTGTGTGAATTCTCTCCAGGATCACCAAAGCACGGTTCTCCTTCTCATGAAAGGTGGTATTCACAAACTTACCCATAGTACATCCCTTTCACTGATATGACTACGCAAGAGTACCCTTGGGAATTCTAGTATAAATCTGCTATAAAATCTTCAAAGCGCCATGGTGAAGATGGCCCAATTTCCTGTGCCATAATTCGCCCTCATCCCGGCTCACCACTTCTTCTACTTTGCCCACCATTGCAGCACATCCATCTACCTCCAGCTTGTAGAGATTCTTAACTCGAATCCCTATATTCTTGGTTTGACCCATTGTTTTATGTCAAAGGAAGGCTTTTCCCTCACTGAAAACAACATCATAACCTTTCTCTTCCAACATTGCGACCGAGACCAAGTTCTTCTTCAAACCTGGAACATGCATAATATCCTTCAACAAGAATGGACTACTGGACTCCCTCTCAAAGGTAATGGTCCCAATGCTGGTTGCAATGTATCGACTGTCGAGGCGTAGTTTTTAAAAATCCTGAGTGTCCTCCTAAAGGAGAAGTGTGCAATTCCAGAAGAATCTTTTGTTTTAGTTGGGAATTCTTGCAAAGATATAAGCGATCTGTGTACCATAAGGAATCAATTTTCCAACTAAATGTATCAGAAGTACTAGGATCTTGCTGCAAATTTTGAATGAGTGTCCATACATATTTTTCCTTCTTCCATTCATCTCTTGCTTCAGTTATCCAATCTGGTTGGATAATAGAAATGGCACAAAGCAATGCTTCCACCTGTTCATTCTTTCTTGAGAGTGCATCTGCAACAACATTAAGCTTTCCTTTTTTGTAAATTATTTCAAAGTCATAACCCAACATCTTTGTGACCCATTTTTGCTGCTCTTCTGAAGATAGTCTTTGTTCCAAAAAGTGTTTAAGACTATCATGATCAGTTTGTACCTTGAAGTGTCTTCCCATTAGGTAAGTTCGCCATTTCTTTAGTGCATGCGGTATTGCTAACATTTCCTTCTCATAAATAGGTTTCTGTAAATACTTTCCTTTGATTGGACGACTTTCAAAAGCAATGGGTCTTCCTTCCTGCATTAAAACTGCACCAATTCCATTTCCTGAGGCATCACATTCCACAATAAAGGTTTTGTGAAGTCTGGTGTAGCTAAGACCGGTGCTAGGCACATTGCCTCTTTAAGACGTTCAAAGGCCTTAGTTGCTTCAGGAGTCCATGAAAATGCATCTTTCTTCAATAATGTTGTTAGAGGTGCTGCTATTCTCCCATAATTCTTAACGAACTTGCGATAATACCCTGTTAACCCGAGAAATCCTCGCAACTGCTTTATGGTTGTGGGGACTTTCCATTCCTTAATGGCTTTAATTTTGTTAGGGTCTACTTTAACACCCTCGTGAGATACAATATGACCCAGATATTCCACCTCTTGTACTCCAAAGAAACATTTGGATTTTTTTGCATATAATTGTTTCTACTGCAATAGTTTGAGCACCCTGTCAACATGTTCAACATGATCCTTCCAAGACCTGTTGTAGATTAGTATATCATCAAAAAATACTAGCACAAATTTTCTAAGGAAGGGTTTGAAAATGGAATTCATCAACCCATGAAATGTAGAAGGTGCATTGGTAAGGCCAAAAGGCATGACCAAAAATTCATAATGACCCTCATGAGTTCGAAATGCTGTTTTTGGAATATCTTCAGTCTTCATTCTAATTTGATGATATCTTGAACAAAGATCCAACTTGGTAAAATAAATTGCTCCATGTAATTCATCCAATAATTCATCAATCACAGGAATGGGAAATTTGTCTTTAATGGTGAGCTTATTTAGCTCCCTATAATCCGGACACATTCGCCATGATCCATCCTTCTTGTGTACCAATACTACGGGAGCAGAGAAAGAACTTTGACTAGGTTGAATTATACCCGCCTCTAACATTTCTGCAATCATACGTTCAATTTCGCTCTTTTGGAAGGAAGGATATCTATAAGGCCTGATGTTTGGAGGAACACTTCCTGGAATCAAATGAATAGCATGATCATGATCACGAATAGGTGGGAGTCCTTTGGGAGTTTCAAACACCTTGGAATGATTGTCCAGGACTTGTTGGAGATCTGCAGAAATAGATGATTTTGATGTCGGAACTTCTAGTGAGCATAATTGTGCAATTACGCCTCGTTGTTCTTTCTTTAGAAGCTTTGTCATGACATTAGAGCTTATTATCCTTCACGGCTTCCCTTCAATACCCCGTAATTCGACTTCCTTTCCTTCTGAAAAAAATTTCAAGAAAAGTTCTTGAAAATTAAAAGCTACCGTCCCCAAAGATTGTAACCATTGTACTCCTAGTACAACATCAGCACCTCCATAGGAATGGAAAGCATTGGACTAGTCAATACATATTCCCCCATGGTTAGCTTAATATTATGGCATTTTCCAGAGAAATTTATAGTTCCTCCATTTGCAACCATCACTTGACATTCTGGTGCTGGGTATAGGAAACAATTTAATTCCTTGGCTACCTTGCAATGAATAAAATTATGGGTGCTACCTGAATCAATCAACACTATTACCTTTTTCTTCTTGATTTGTCCTTGTATCTTGAGAGTTTGAGGAGTGGTAATTCCTGCCGGTGCATTACACGATATGGTCGGATTCATTTCTTCCTCTTCTAGGGTTGGTTCCTGGTGTATATCCTCTTCTTGTTCATTTTCTTCTTCCTCTTCACAATCTATGTAAATAATTTCTTCTCAGCACACTTATGACCTTTAGTGTATTTTCTATCACAACTGTAGCAAAGCCCTTTTGCTCTTTTTTCTTCCAATTTTTGTGGTGTCAACCTTGTAGGTTGTGGAAATATAGACGTAGCAACACTTCCTTCTTTATAGAATTGAGTGGTAGGCTTCCTTGTCGCCATTATTTTACATTCAACTTTTCTTGCCAACTTGAATGCCTTCTCCAATGAATCCGGTTCCAAAACACGAACTTCATGTTGGATGTTATCCTTTAAAGTGCCTATGAAGAGATCGATCTTGTGTTCCTCTAGAATATCAGTTACCCTTATATTCAATTTTTGGAAGTCCTCAATGTGCTGCCCCACTAAACCCTTTTGTTTGAGATTTATCAATTGGCTAAAGAAGGTGTTGCTCTTTGTATCCTCATAATGTGCTATCATTTCCTCCATAGAAATTGACCAAGTGACAATTTTTTTACGGGAGCAAAGCCATCGATACCATACAAATGTATTTTGTTCTAAATGTAAAGTTGCAATGCGTACCTTTTGTGTGTTTTGCACATTATGGAGATCAAAATATTGCTCCATCTGTAGTATCCATGTTACAGGATCCTTTCCATCGAACTTCCTCATATCCATTTTTGGAATATGGTGGTTCTTCCCTCCAACAGTAGAGTTTATGAAATCATGATTAACATTTATTTTGTTCTCATCATGAGTTTCCTCTACTATCTTTTCACCATTAGGAAACATTTCTTGTATCAACTTTCCCAAACCTTCAATGTCTACTTTTAGATCTTTCTTCATGTTTTCCATGTTGTCTTTCATTTTTTCATCGATCTTAGCTTCCATGTCATCCATCTTAGCTTCCATGCCCACTTCCATGCCATCCATCTTAGCTTCCAAACCATTCATCTTAGCTTCCACGCCTTTCTTCAAACCATCCATCTTAGTTTCCACGCCTTTCTTCAAAACTTCCATTTCATTTTTGTTGTTCTTTGCGAGAGCGAAATTTGTTGCACTTGCTCTTGTAATTTTGATATGTCATGTTGCCATTCTTCATCTTCATGAGTCATAGTAGAGCCTTCTAAAGGCTTAATGGGTGTTGAATTCTTTTTAGGGGCCATTTTAGACTCCAATATTTATATATATTCTACAATAGGCCCTTGCAATCAATTCAACTTGATTCTTCAAACAAGACTTATGCAATTCGGAAAAAAAATACACACCTTTTACTTGCTTTGAGGAGCTCGATATTGAAATTGTATTATCTCTGTGAGTGAAAATCTTCAATATCTGAAATTCAGCACTGAAGTAGCCCTCTGAATTCTCTTTTGAATTTCACAGTTCTGACCTGATTTGGATTCTCCAAGACAAAGTTGTGTCCAATCTCCCACAATGACCTAATTATGGACTGGTTCAGTAGAGCGAACTTGTACGACTTGCCACGTGTCACTGTTTCATCATTTGTCTCTGAAATTGATAGCCAAGAAACTACAATCTGTGTACTTGCGACCACTTTTTACAACACTCCAATCTGATGCCCAGAGAGAGAGTTATTGAAATTTTCCCATGATCGCCTCTTTGAGATGCAATTCAGGATCCTGAAAAAGCACTACCTTCCACAGATAATATCTCCAAAAATATTGTGAACCAAGCTCTGAAAGTTTTTGACGAATTTCCTCAGGATTTCAGCTTCGCACCATATGAATTTTAGATTCTGAACCTTCGTAGAAAAATTTTTATAGCGCAAATGCCACGATGACCTGTTTAGGAGCCTGAAAAAAGACCTAACTTCCACAGATCATATCTCCGAAAATATTGCGAACCAGGCTCTGAAATTTTTAGAAAATCTTCCTCAGGATTTCGGCTTCGCACCCTAAAAATTTCAGCTTCTGAAACTTCGTAGAAAAAACGTTATAGCGAAAATGTCACGATGACCTTTTTGGAGCAGCGAAACCCTAGAATCCAAAGCTCTGATACCAAATGTTGTGTAACCAGCTCCAAAAAGAGAAGAAAATAGATATCAACGCCTTAGAAATGAGCCACTTCGAGGGGGCAACCTCCAATACATTACATAAATGAACAATTCTTGGATGTTGCAATTTACAAAACCTCCTTTCTATATATAGGAGTCCATGGGGCCATAATGTAATCCTAGTGGGCCACAATGTAATCCTAGCCAACCTAACAATAATAATTTAAGGGCACAATAATAACAAAATGGGGGTTACAAGGGTTCAATAATAACAATAAGGGGGTTACACTAATAATAATAAGGCACTATACTAGTGATATAGGGACCTAACACTTTCCCGTGAAGGTTGGACACAATATGGTCCTTCACACCTTCCAACATAATTCTTCTTGTCTTTGTTGTCTTCTTTTGCCATGCATCAAGTAATGCAGCATTGCTAGATCCCGGCTTAGGAACATTGCTATCAATGAACTCCTTCAGTCCATTATCCTCCAATACCGCCTCCATCCTATCCTTTCAAGATATATAATTCAAGCTCCCATCAAGGGCATACTCCAATCGCAACCCATTGAAAGACATTTCAATGTATACTCAACTTTTGCACCAAGAATTTTCTGTAGCAAATTCGAATTGTCCACCAGCACAAACTCAACAATTCTTCACAATTGCAATATTCAAGAATTAACACTGCTCTGATACCATGTAGAAATTAGTATACACTAAGCATGCATACATCTAGATTCCCCTGATCTCACAATATTTAACTTCTTTCAAAATACAGAACCATTCCATTGTTAATCTTTTGCGGAAAATTAATTGCAAACACATGTGAAGCATAAATAAAAACAATCGCACATTACACAGTTGTTTAACAGGAAATCCTGAAGCTGAAAACCCCAACTATCATATATTATGTATCATGGAGATCATGTAACAATCTCATAAAAAGCTTAGTACATCAAGCTCTTAGTACAATCAATCGTCACACACTAACATAGAAGAAATCTGCAAACCATGCACCAATATTTTCCCTCCTGCTAGCCTGCCTCCACTATGCAATCCCTACTAAATAATAGCTCTGAATGAATTCAAATTACCCTTGCCTTGACTGTGCAATCCTCATTGGCAACTCCAATGTGTGTGTGGTGCAATCAATGCATCACTATAGTCACAACAGATAGTCCGTCTTGCCCTTTCACCTATCTCTCCATTGGGCCTCCACTGGAACTGACATGCACTGTAGTTAACTTTTGTATTTGTTTAGTTGATTAATGAGTTATTATTTGTGAATTAATTAACTAATTAATTCACTCCACTCTCAATAGTGTATCATTCAGTTAGACTAGATACAACTAGCTCAACTGAGTCTAACTGAGTTAAACTGAATACAACTCCATGAACTACTCTTCCAACTCTGTCATAAATTTTCCACTTCATTTCCAACTGAGTCCTCCATGCATGAACCACCAGTAAACCCTAGGAATTGCGTAATTCCTTCATTCCACTGATTTTCCAAATTGGTGCACTGAAATTAAGTGCTCCAAGAGAATAAGTTGATGTTTATTGTCGGATTATTATTAAGAGCTAATAATAATCAACACTTCTATTTTTAGATCAATGATCTATAAATAGAATTTGCCCAATATTCTAAAAATACAATTTCATCTATTTTTCCAACTTGACCAACCATTCACAAATAACATCATGTAACTTCTGAAATATGATCACCATGTCTAAAAATAGACTTGCGCCAAAAATAGCCTGCGGGCCCACTTAGTGAAGGAAACTCTTTTCACTAAGCTCATCATCTTGTTGAATCTCAACACTCCCTCTCAACAAGATAGGGATTATCTTTCACCCCGATCCTACCTCTATGGTATTTGAATTTGCTCCTAGTTAGTGCCTTCGTCATAATATTTTCATCTTGATCCTCCGTAGGAATGTATTGAAGCAACATGATCTTCCGCTGCACACAATATCGGATATGATGATACTTGATATTAATATGTTTAGATATATCATGAAACACAGGATTAACCGAGAGTTTAATGCAACTCTGATTATCACAATGTATCAATGTAGGATCTAAATGTGAACCAAACAAACCAACCAGGATCTTCCTCATCCAGATAGCCTCACATGCAGCTTGACTTGCTACCATGTATTCTGCTTTCACTGACTTGAGTGCCACAGATCTTCATTTCCTGCTGTACCAAGAAACTGTCGTAGATCCGATACTGAAAACCCCTCTTGATGTGCTCTTTCTGTCTGTTGGGCTACCCGCCCAATCTGCATCCATGAAGCCATGCAACTTCACCTCATTCGTATGTCTGTACCGTAAATCATACTCAGATGTGCCCCTGAGATATCTCATGACATGCTTGCCTGCCTTCCAAAAGAGCTTGGTAGGCTTAACCATCGCTTGTGAAATCTGGTTCACCACATGGCATATGTCTGGTCTTGTATTAACTAAATACATGAGTGAACCCACCAACTGTCGATAAACAGTGGCATCCACTACCTCTCTCGATGTAGCATCCTCTTTCCTCCATTTTCCTGGAAGAGGAGTGTCGATAGGCTTGTAGCCTTGCATGTGAAACTTCTCTAGTATCTCCCAGGCATACTTGCCTTGAGACACAAACAGTTCACCTTCCCGCTGCCATATTTCCAATCCAAGGAAATAATGAAGGAGGCCCAAATCCTTCATCTCAAACTCCTTTTAAAGGTCTTCCTTGCATGAGTGTATCAACTGCTCATCACCTGTTAGTATTAAATCATCAACATAAAGAACAATGATTAAAATCTTACCCTCCACCACAATTTTGTACAGGTTTGCATCCGCCTCACTCTTGGTGAGGCCAAGTCCAGTGAAATAGCTGTCGATACGAGTGTACCAAGCACGAGGTGCTTTCTTCAGCCCATACAACGCTCTTTTGAGCCTGCACACATGTGAATCACTATTGAAGATCTCAAATCCTTCAGACTGCTCAATGTACACCTCTTCCTTAATGATCCCATTAAGGAACACAGTCTTCACATCCCTTTGATGAATGTGCCAACCCATCTGCGCTAAGAGAGCAAGGATGGTCCTTATGGAAGAAAACTGTGCGACAGGTGCAAAGGTTTCTTCATAATCAATCCCCTCGATCTGTGAAGAGCCTCGGGAAACAAATTTTGCCTTATACTTCTCGACGCTCCCATCAGCAGCTTTCTTTACCTTGTAGATCCATCTTGATCCTACAACTAATTTTCCCACCGGCCTTGGAACAATCTCCCAAGCACTGTTTCTGACAATGGAGTCATACTCCTCCACCATGGCATCTACCCATGTGGGCTCTTCCACTGCTTCTTCAAAAGAAGATGGCTCTGTCACCATACACTTGCTCATAAGATCCATGTATCCAGTAAATCGTTCAAGTGACTGTCTCTGTTTGCACTGTGATGTAGGGACTCCTACATTCTGTGCCACATCAAGCTTCAGTCTCTTAGCTTCTGTGGTATGCTTTCTGCTTTGTCTGATGTTTGGTTCTGCACGAGTGGACTCCTCCACTCCATGAATCTCCTCCTGTGGCTGATCCATGTCTAGAGGCTCATCTTTGGGAACAAGAATTTCCTCTTCTACATGCAAGTGTAGCTCCCTCTCAAGCGACAACTTCATGGCTTTCACCTCATTGAATTTTATGTCCCGTTGCACCACAATCATTCGACTATTTGGCAAATACACACGATAATTATGGGGTGTTTTTGTGTACCCCACAAATATCCCAACTTATGCAGTCGGCTCCAGCTTCTTCCTAGCATCCTTTATCACATGAATGTAAATAGATGAGCCAAAAATATTTAAATGAGAAATATCAGGCTTCTTACCAGTAAAAGCTTCTTCAAGTGTACTCATGCCAAGTACTCTATGAGGACAACGGTTTTGCACATAAACCTCATTGTGGCATGCTTCCGCCCACAAGTGCATCGGTAGGCCATGGTCATGCAACATAGCTCATGTAGCACCCATGATCATTCTATTCTTCCTCTTAGCAACCCCATTCTGCTATAGGTTATGAGGCGCTATGAGTTCTCTTCAAATTCCTTCTTTGCTACAAGAGTCTTTGAATTCGCCTGAGATGTATTCACCACCATTATCGCTCCGTAGAGCTTTCACTTGCTTCCCTGACTCCTTCTCCACCAATGCTTTGAACTCACAGAACTTTGAAAATGTTTCGCTCTTCTTCTACATGAAGAATATCCAGCATCTACGAGAATATTCATCAACAAATATAACATAATACCTGTGTTTTGTTGTTGAAGCAACCAAAAAAGGTCCACACACGTCTGTGTAAATTCTCTCTAGGATCACCAAAGCATGGTTCTCCTTCTCATGAAAGGTGGCCTTCACAAACTTACCCATAGTACATCCCTTGCATTGATCTGACTGTGCAGGAGTACCCTTGGGAAGTCCAGTAGAAATCTGCTGTAAAATCTTCAAAGCACCATGGTGAAGATGGCCCAATCTCCTGTGCCATAATTCACCCTCATCTCGACTTACCACTTCTTCTGCTTTGCCCACCATTGCAGCGCAGCCATCTACCTCCAGCTTGTAGAAATTCTTAACTTGAATCCCTATCCTCTTGGTTTGAATCATTGTTTTATGTTTAAGGAAGCCTTTTCCCTCACTGAAAACAACATCATAACCTTTGTCTTCCAACATTGTGACTGAGACCAAGTTCTTCTTCATACCTAGAACATGCATAACGTCCTTCAACTAGAATGGATTACCAGACTCCCTCTCAAAGGTAATGGTCCCAATTCCGGTCACACTATATCGACCATCGTTGCCCATCTATATATGCATCTGGAGGTCCTTCTCCTCCAAGTCATTAAACAACTCCTTGTCTCCCGTCATATGGAAAGACACACCACTATCAAGATACCACACCGAGCCCATATAGCTTGAAACCAAGCATGCGATCAAAGATAAATCAAGTTCAAATTGCGAGGCTAAGGCCTCTCTAGTTGTAGCTCCAGCAGCCCTCTTTTTATTCTTCTTCTGTGGGCAGTTAGTGGCGAAATGCCCATGTTCGTGACAGTGAAAACACTTCACCTTGGACAAATCCTGCTTCTCGCCTTTAGCATCGGATTTTGAAGGAAATTTATTCCCCTTCCCTTTCCTTGCTTTGGCAGCCAAAGCACAATTCCCTTCATCTTCATTCTTCAATGAAGAGCCATCCCTGGTACCCTACCTTATCTCCTCCTGCACAAGATCTGACCAAAGTCGCTCCCATCCCGACAGTTTCTCTCATCCGTTGACAGAGTCTTCGTAGCTATGCCAACTCTTCGGAAGCCCAAGGAGAGCCAAGCTCACCAAGTCTTCATCATCAAAACTAACCCCCACACTTCCGAGTTCATCCTTGTAGTGGACAAACTTTGTGAGGTATTTTGGAATATTGTCGCCCTTCTCCATTTTTATTTTTCTGAGCTTGTCTTTAAGCGCCTACTTCCTCTGGTCGCTTCTGCTTTGGAAAAAATCTGTCAACGCCTTCTACATTAAGAATGGAGTGGATTTCCTATGAAGGCTAGACACAATATGGTCCTTCACACCTTCCATCAGAATTCTTCTTTTCTTTGTTGTCTTCTTTTGCCATGCGTCAAGTAATGCAGCATTGTTAGATCCCGGCTGAGGAACACCGCTATCAATGAAATCCTTCAGTCCATTATCCTCCAACACCGCCTCCATCCTATCCTTCTAGGATATGTAATTTGAGCTCCCATCAAGGGCATACTCCAACCACAACCCATTGAAAGACATTTCAATGTATACTCAACTTCTGAACCAAGAATTTTCTGTAGCAAATTCGAATTGTCCACCAACACAAATTCAACAATTCTTCACAATTGAAATCTTCAAGAATTAACACTTCTCTGATACCATGTAGAAATTATTATACACTAAGCATGCATACATCCAGATTCCCCTCATCTCACAATATTTAACTTGTTTCAAAATACAAAATCATTCCATTGTTAATATTTTGCGGAAAATTAATTGCAAACATATGTGAAGCATAAATAAAAACAATCGCACATAACACAGTTGTTTAATGGGAAAGCCTGAAGCTGAAAACCCAAAATATCATATATTATGTATCATGGAGATCATGTAACAATCTCATACAAATATTAGTACATCAAGCTCTCAGTACAATCAATCGTCACACACTAATATAGAAGAAATATGCAAATCCATGCACCGATCTTTGCCCTCCTGCTAGCCTGTCTCCACTGCGCAATCCCTGCTAAATAATAGCTTTGAATGAATTCGAATTACCCTTGCCTTGTCTGCGCAATCCTCATTGGAAACTCCAATGTGTGTGTGGTGCAATCAATGCATCACTATAGTCACAACAGATAGTCCATCTTGCCCTTTCACCCATCTCTCCACTGGGCCTTCACTAGAACTGACATGCACTGTAGTTAACTGCTGTATTTGTTCAATTGATTAATGAGTTATTATTTGTGAATTAATTAACTAATTAATTCACTCCACTCTCACTAGTGTATCATTCAATTAAATTAGATACAACTAGCTCAATTGAGTCTAACTGAGTTAAACTGAATACAACTCCATGAACTACTCTTCCAACTCTGTAATAACTTTTCCACGTCAGTTCTAACTGAGTCCTCCAACTGAGTCCTCCATGCATGAACCACTAGTGAACCCTATGAATTGCGTAATTCCTTCAACCCACTAATTTTCCAAATCTATGCACTGAAATGTAGTGCTCCAAGAGAATAAGTTGTTGTTTATTGTCGGATTATGATTAAGAGCTAATAATAATCGACACTTCTATTTTTAGATCAACGATCTATAAATAGACTTTTCCCAATATTCTAAAAATAGAATTTCATCTATTTTTCCAACTTGACCAACCATCCACAAATAGCATCCTGCAACTTCTAAAATATGATCACCATGTCTAAAAATAGACATAGTCTAAAAATAGACTTGTGCCAAAAATAGCCTGCGGGCCCACTTAGTGAAGGTGAATCTTTTCACTAATCTCATCATCTTTTTGAATCTCAACAACATCCACCTCAATAGGCACCGAGTCAATTGGATTTTTTGGAATTGGTCCTTTTCCATACATGATAACATCCTCAATCGACACCATGTGGTTGTCCATATCCGTAACTTGCAATTGTAGCTCATCCAACATCAATAAGATTTCATCCTTTGCATCATTGCTCTTTAGAAGGACCTTACCCAGGAACGATTTTAACTACAAGTAGAGATCCACAATGTGTAAATGTTGATTTTAACACCCTCTCATATGGTTGTGTCAGGCAGCCAATAAATGACAGTGGCTATGACCTCTGAATTTGAATTACAATCCTAGACTATGATAATTTCCTTCACCACCTCCTTCATTTCCCATTGGACTTTAGGTGGAATATGCATATGGAAGAGCCTAGCTAAGGCTTGAGCCTAAGCCTGGGCCCATGAGCCTCTAGGTGAACCCCTTCCACTTCCTCCATGATAGGTGTGATCTCTCTTCCGTGTCATCTTAGGTTGACTCAAAACCAATGAATCTTGGGACCTCACATAGAAGAAACAAAGCCATGTATAAAAGCATGGATGTGGTTGAACAAGATCCATGCTTACCCTAGTCTCATGCAAAACCTTATACTACCCATGAATTTGCTGGCTTGAAACAAGAATAGAATCCTTTCTCATCTCACAGGCTCGAACAAGAAAACACAACCATGTAAACCAAGCATGGAGTGACCATTTAGTGGGAGGCCTCAGGCCAAAGGGGCCAAGCCCCACACCTAGGAATTCCTTGAGTAAATAATGGCAGAACTAACAAACCCACCTGTAAATTGAATGAAAAGCTTCCTATACCAACTTAGTGAAGTGTAGGGGCCATGAATAAGTGCACAGGAGAGTATAATAACTAACATAACCCAATGAAAATGGTACAAATGCCATCATGAACCTGAGCACTAGTACCTCAGGAATCTTACCACATCCAATTTCCAAAGCACCAAATCTACTACCATATGTGGATATTGATGAGCCCTGTTACATGATAATTAAATTTGGTACCTGTTGTCGTTACTGTAAAACCATCCAAATTTTTTTCCTTAACAAAATTTTAGAGCCTACCTCGGTCTTGTACATTGTCATTACAAAAATTGAAATCCATTTCATGTGCTTTCTTTTATTGTTTTGGTTTCTTTTGCGAGAAAAATAAAATTTCATATTTTCGCATGTTAAGTGTCGCACGATGTGTATAAGCTTGTTTTAATGCTTTCAAGGGGTCATATTTGTGAAAATGATTTGATCCTACCATATAGACATCTGTCACACTTATTCTCAAAGTTCTAAGCACTGTCGCACAAGTATCATCACAATCGTCGTAAAGTGCATCTTTAGTGTCGCAGTTGTCGTAAGTTGTCTCAAAGTTGTCACACTAAGGGGAGTTTGTTGTCCATGTGTCCTAAGATGAGGTATGTTATTGTGTCATCAAGTATTCTAAGTGTGTGATCACAGTCAAAGTCTTAGCATTGTTCACATCATCCTCACTAATCCCACACTTAGTCAATTTCCGAAAACTTTCTAACCAATCAACTTAGCCTCATCCAACCCTCACGAAATTCACATTGTGCAGTCTTAACCCTCTAGTTCTGACCCTACCTCTTGACACTACGCAATGCACAGTTCCTTCTCCCCAGGGCTGTGCACTGCACATTTCCAGTGCTCAAGCTCGGACCTTGGCCTCCAAAATTGTGCAATCTGGCCCTTCAACCTGGCCTCAATTTGGCATTGTGCAATATTTAACCTCAAGCTCATACCCCGAGCTCTTAATATACACAATTGAACAATCATCCAACCTCTTCTACTTTATAGAACTCTGCAATAGGCTAAACTAGTGCCCATATCCTCAGCCTGTCACACTGAGCTCCCATACTGCGTAGTTTTCTTACTCAGTCTAGCCTGAACTACGCATTGTGCAGTCTCAAGGCTCAAGCTTCATCCCTAACTGCTAGAGTTGTGCAATTTTGCATTCACAAAGCCTCTCTCTCAACTTGTCATTGGATTCTGACTCAGTCAGTGGATTAACATGCACTATTTGAGACTAGGGGTTTATCATATTGATGTCATCTCATCATGAATGAATTGTAGATGCATGTACCTTATCATGCTATGCCATGATGTTGAAGCAGGAGATGAAGAAGGGAAACATGTTGAAAGACACCTTTGTATTTGATTTTTCAAGCTGATCAACCAAGAGAAAGCAAGGGGACACCAGTTTGCAACCACATCTCAAGACATGATATCATTGAAGACTCCTTACCTCTAAGCCAAATGGAGGTGGATAGA
This sequence comes from Pinus albicaulis, assembly GCA_034641835.2. NCBI lineage: Eukaryota > Viridiplantae > Streptophyta > Pinopsida > Pinales > Pinaceae > Pinus > Pinus albicaulis. The sequence goes on along the minus strand of CM076574.1, from coordinate 660,898,962 downwards.
AGATAATTCTCAAGAAAAAATATAACAAGGAGAAATAAGAGTGGATTGGAATTGCCACATCATTAAGAAGTCCATGTTAGCAATTCCATGTGATGTCATTTCATGAGTTGTCACATGCCACACAATTATTGTGGATTATGTAGATTATAATTCGAAAAAGTATTGTAAAGTGAAAGTCCAAAGGACATGTACATAATATGAAGAGTCATGTAAAGTTGAAAGTTCATAGGAAGTCAAAAAATCATGAGGATAGTCAATTAGTCACACAAAAGGTGAAGCATCACCTCCTCATTGGTTATATATACACCCTCATTTTATGAGAAAATGACTTTTCACCTTCACTCCTCCCGCAAGGCATTAGAGAGACAAGCTAGTTCTTTTGAGGAGCAAGGAGTGGCTCCACACTCCACTATTGGAGCTAATCGTGTTCATTGTATACATGTGGCTTAGAAATTTTACTTAATAACAGAAGCCTCATGGCCAAGTTACACGTCCTTCATGCATGGATTATGAATATTTGTAAGACTATTTTGTGGGTGCTTGTAATTCATGTTTGCTTTCATCTGTGCTAAAGTAGTTGAACTATTTCTGTTATTTTCGTACTTATCATATTCATAATGTGTTGTAATGGTTTCTATCACTATCACATCCTTGTGGACTATTCTGTTGGATACTAGAAAGATCTTTCTTGTTGATTGGTTTTAATGATCGTCACATATTTGGTGGACTATTCCGCTAGATGTAACACAGATCCTTCTTGGTTGTGTGTGTCTCTAATAGGGTGATACTATTACCTCTCTCTTAGAGGCTCACTTTACTCTTTTCCACCATAGTAGAATAAATTTGACACACCTACAACTGAACACTCCCTGGACACACTTACTTGCTTTTCGAAGGCAGAATTGCACTCCTCTCTCTTGTTGAAATTAAAGCCAAGGAAAATATTTAAGAATTTAGCAATAGATCCATATTCTATATGGGGCTCATATCCCAGATAATGTGAAGTCTAGATGGGACCACATATCGGCAATACCCCTTGAATGTTAGTGGGTCCAGTATTGTCAACATTTCAGGCACTAGAACGAGGGCAACCATATTGTTATGGTTGATAACCTCACCTATCCTAACCTTACATCTTCTGGTTAAGGCAATAACATTACCAACACCTCCCCTACTCATATTCTTGAAGTTGGTGAATCTTCTTAGCATGAGCTTGTACAAACTTGTGAAATATTTTACGATCAGATCTTGGCCATTTGTCTTATAACCTGTATGTTTGCAAAATCTATTGTATTAATAATTACGAGAGTACACAATATTACTTATTTTATGAAGAAGAACCCAACCACCCCTACCAGGAGAGTGGTTTCTACAATTGAAGATTTGGTTCTCGCCACCCTTGAAGAAGTATCAGACTCTCTAGAAAATGCAGAGAAGTCAAAAATACCTCCATCTTACAATAGTGGTGATGAAGATAGTGTTGTATTCCTAGACGATACTTTCTGTGGGATGGGAGGTGATGAAGAAGAAGAAGAACCATAATATTATGACGAATAGGAGGATGACATCGAAGAAGATATGGCAGACCAAGATCTAGACTAGATGTCTCAGGGCCCACCTGCATCACTAGGCGTTCTACATAATATACCAAGGCACCCCTAGAATCTGTTAATGAATTACGACCCTGATAAGGCAGTGAAAGCGGAGGACCATTTGGACAATTTATACCTACATTTTCAAATTATATAGGTACGTTATGATGATATTGCATGCAGACTCTTTATGTGCACCTTAGATGGTAGAGTAGTTGCATGGTATCATAATATTCCTCCGAATTCTATCCAGAATTGGAAGGGGTTTAAGAAGATTTTTATTGAAAAATTCATTGACGAAAAAACCCCCGCCATGTTGTTAAAAGAGCTAGGAAATCTCAAGATGGATAACAAAGAAAAAGTGAAACATTTTAATCAGAGGTTTAATTGTATCTTGAAGAAATTTTTGGAAAATAAAAAACCTCGTGACTCCATCACTATTGATTATTACACATCTTCCTTATCGAAAATCATTGTGTAGTTCGTGAAAAGAATTTTGAAAGAAACTCTCACAAAAAATTATGAAGAAGAAACTACATTTTAAAATGACTTGCGTACGATTGGAGTCATCATAGATGATGAACCAACTAAAGACTCCAAAGACACGAGAAAAAGGTCTTAGGTCTCTATAAGAAAGGCCAAGGGAAAATAATTTGTCGATCTTGAGATCTTGACCCACACCATCAATTCTTTTTCCAATGAGTTGGTAGAGTTTAAACAAAGGTCAAGTGAGACCACTGTGAGTAGCATGCCCCCTAGTTTCAAAATCTTGAGATGGGCTTCCAACTCTAGCAACATCAAAAACCAACCAAGTCTGCGCAAAGCTCGAACCTTGTGTTGAATGTTGAGAGTATGGGCATGGATCAATATTTCTTGTTCCATCAAGAATATCATTTATAAAATGCATGCCCACAATGGAACCACAAAATGAAGGTTCTTGCTACACATATCATTGGAACAATGTTTTTTGATGAGTAGACTGAGCCAGCAAAAGAAAATGAATAAATTGTTGTGATCGAAGAAACCACAAGAAAGGGGCACATAGTGAACACGCTCAGTTGCATATTCACAGCGGAAAATAATGTTTTAAAAAAGAAGCCACTGAGTGATGGCTCGAACGAAAAGCAGAAAAATCAACATAACTTAAGAAGCCAAGGGTCGACCACCGAACTAGAGTTAACAAAGCATAAATTGAAGGAGAATTTGTTAGGAAGATTACACCACCCATCAAATCAACGCAGAATACTCAGAGCAAGTCTGGAAATGTGGCTACAATGAAAATTACTTCCGCAAGAAGTAAGAGAAAGTCTACCACTCTAGAAGTAGCATACCAAGTTACGCCTCCAAACACTTCAGAAATTTCTCCCGCACTTGATTATAATATAGTCAAAGACATGTAGAATATTTGCGCTAACATTTCTCTATTTGAACTCAGAAGAATCATAAGTTAGTGAGACCTGCTCCTTCGTGCTCTTGAACAGTTTGCCTCCGGTAAAAATGCTTCTTCATAGAAGGGATCTGAATTTGGTAAGTCCTCTGGTTCCCTGGAGTATGTACTTATTGCTTTAACATTAAATGCAAATATAGCATGCCCTCCATTTTTCATTAACGTTCAATTTTTTTAATTATAATGTGCACAATTACGTAATCGATTCTGGTGCATCAGTGATGCAATTCCTTTATGTGTGGAAAATCAAATCAATGAAAAATGGGATAAAACATATGCATAGATAATTTAGCAGGACAAGACTCTTATTCATGCTATAGGTGAACTTAGGAATGTTCTTATCCGCTTATCATACGACCACCAATTTCACCAGTGTATAGATATATTGATTGTTTACATTCTGGAAGCATACGATGTTCTGTTGAGTCGAGACTGGTCTAACAAACTACACGGGTATTTTTCTACAGAATTGTCACATTTGTGGCTTTCGTACAAGGGAAGAAACAATCAAATCCAGGAAAACTTAGAGTCTTACATGAAGCATATTGTCACTCCCTTCGACGGTAAGAATGACACGATTGCTTTCATGAATCTTATATTTGGAAATTGCTTATTATAAATTGATCTGGGGTGCTATCTTGCTCGACCATCCCCATTTCCTCTAGACACATTGTTGGATCTCCTTCCTAGTCCAACTGGAGAACATGACATTTGTACAATAAGTAGTAGTAGTAGTAATGACAGTACTAGTGTAGCACATAGTCCTTGTACATATGATGTTTGGACATTGTATTTTGATGGTTCAAAGACACACGAGGGCTCTGGATCTAGTTGTGTTTTAGTAGACCAGAGATATAGAAAACATATGATCTCTAGTCGCTTGGAATTGGAGTGCACAAACAACATTGTAGAATATGAAGCACTCATCTTGGGCTTACAAAGAGCCATTGACCTCAACGCGGGGATTCTTAAAGCAGTAGGTGACTCAGAATTTTTTCATACGACAGGTACGTGATACTATACATTGTGTGTCACCTCATCTGAAAAGTTATCAACAAAAGGTATGACATTTGATTTCGCATTTCCAAGATTTAAATATTAGTTATGTTCCTAGAATACACAATACAATCGTGGATGCATTGGAAAATGTTGCTGCTAGATCATCACCGCTTAGGGAGAATTTTTCTATAGAAATTCTTTATAAACCATCCATCCTTAACAATATCACTAACTTACACATTTTCAATGATGAATAGCATATATTGTACTTCATGGTAAACATTGATGTATTTAAAGATGCAGCTATCGACGAAGATGAGCACAAGAAATAGTTTTAGTATGCATCTTGTGCACACAAAGAGAACCCTATACTGAAAGGCGTGTTATCATTGGAAAATTTGTATGACTTGCAGAGCGTCTTCTAAGGGCCACTCAATGAAAAAATCCGCAATTCAACGCTGTCACATGAGCAAATAAATCTTGGGACATAAAAAGATCTGAAGTTGGTCCACATAGGTACTTTTTTCACACCACATGAGCGACAAACTGTCATCCACTTTTTCAAGTAGTACCAAGATGTATTCACATGGACATATGATGCGCTCAAAATTTATGATGCATGAATAATCCAACATGTGATTCTGATTAAAGAAGGGGCCAAGCCTTTCCAACAAAATTTGTGGAAGGTACATCCGACGTTTGATCGTCTAATTCAAAAGGAGTTGAGGAAATTTCTAGATTCTCATATCATATACAAAGTGCGACATTCAACCTAGCTATGAAATTTGGTCCCAGTTAGAAACAAGTCTTGGGAAATCCACTTGCGTGTTGATTTTCACAACTTGAATCCCACCTCAAAAAAATAAAATTACCTCGTGTCATATATGGAATAAATATTGCAAACATTATCATGGTCAAAGATGTTTTATTCATTATATGGGTATTCGAGTTACAACTAGGTTCTAGTCTCAGAGCCTAACAGACTAAAGACTACATTTTGCACGAAGTGGGGCACGTTCACATTTAGAAGAATTCCATTTGGGTAGGTCAATGTTGGTGAAAATTTTCAACCACCATGGACATCACATTCCTTGGATTGACCAGACATAGTATAGTGGTGTATCTTGATTATGTCACGGTGTTTTCCAAAAACAGATTTGACCACGTACACCGCCTAAAGAAAATCTTAGAGCGATGTTAGAAATACGAAATTTCCATTAATCCCAAGAAGAGTATTTTTGCAGTGTCCGAGGGTAACCTATTGGGCCATATTATTTCTAAAAGTGAGGTTAATTTAGACTGGGAGAGGGTCAAAGTAATTACGCAGATTCACTTCCCTGTGAACAAGAAATCTATGCAGTCCTTCCTCGGGAAAATCAACTTTCTCCACAAGTTCATCTCCGATTATACTCATATCATGAAGCTTATACATGAGATGGTAAAGAAGGATGCATTATACAAGTGGGATAAAAGGGAAAAGGGTATTTTTTCCCGTATCAAACAAGCTATCACAGAAGCACAAGCTTTGTATAGCCCAGATTTCAACAAAGATTCCTTGCTCTATAGTTTCACTTCTGATACTTCTCTTATCATTGTGCTTACACAAAAGGATTATCAAAACAATGAGCGACCAATATTTCATGTGTGCCAACCTTTAAGGACATGGGATTAATTACCCTGCCATTGATAAGCAGGCATATGTGGTCTACAAGGTGGTGAACATTGCTGACCCTATCTCTTGAAAAATAATTGCATCATCTTTGTTCCGCACACAGCAGTCAGGTCATTATTCATTCATCAAGAACTGGGTGAGAGGAGAGTGAATTGGATGTTGGTCTACAAGAGTATGACTTAGAGTTCAAGCTAGTTCATACGATCAAGGGCCATGGTATATGTCGGCTTGAAGGAGAAGCAACATATTCAAAAGAAGAAGATCTTTATGGATGGGAGCAGGAGATCAAAATGTATAATATTGAGTGAGCCTCCCCCACTAACATCACAAAATATTGGTACGCAAACATGCACCAATACCTTGAGCATGACACCGTGCATTCTCACTTATCCGCATGTTAGAAGAGGGAACTTATATTTAAAGCATTATCTTATCAATTGGTGGATGAGGTGCATCTCATAAAGCACCATAATGGAGTGTTTCTCAAGTGCCCAGAAGCACATGGTTCATAGAAAATATTATTTGATCTCCACGATATACCAGCCAGGGGACACTTTTCAGGTGACATAACTGTGCATAAAGTTATGCAGGTTGGTTTCTATTAGCCCACATTATTCAAATATGCTCACGTCTATGCCTGCAAGTTTCTTATTTGTCATAAGTGTGTTGGCCGAAACAAGAAGTCAGTCGCCCCATTGCATCCTATCATAATGGAAGAACCATTTAAACAGTGGGGCTTAGATTTCGTTGGAGAAATATTTCCACAATCATCAAAGAAACATTGCTACATTCTAATGGCTATAGACTAATTTACTTGATGGACAGAAGAAATTCCACAAAAACAGGAAAATGATCAAGAATTCATCAAATTCATTAAGTATAATATCATTTCCAGGTTCGACATTATGACTTCACTTGTTTTTTAAAGTGAAACATATTTTTCATCGTTAAAATTATATCATTTTTCATTGAAACATGGAATCATATTGAAACATTCAGCTAAATAATATCCATAGGGAGATGGTCTTGTCGAGTCTACAAATAAGAACCTTATCTATATCATTAAGAATACCAACTTGTATGAACAAAGGAACTAGAATTCTGCTTTGGTAAATGCCTTATGGGCTGACCAAGTCATGCCAAAGCCCTCTCTGAATACTTCCCCTTACTTCCTGGTGTATGGAAAAGAATCCATACTTCCCCCTAACATCTACTTTCCTTCCCTTCATCTTTCACAAGAATCCCAGGACAAGCGATGTTTATTAGTTCAACTTAGGATGGATACCCTTCGCAAGTTGCAGGAAGAAATGTTGAAAGAAAAAGAAATTGTTTTGATTCACTAGAGTCGTATCAAGAGGTGGTTTTATAAGTCTACATGGAAGAATGACTTCAGTGCGGGTGACTTAGTCTTGAAGTGGGATAAAGCCCACGAGGACAAAGGAAAACACATTAAGTTACAATCCCTATGGATTGGACCATTCACCATTCAAAAAAAACTTAGCCAACTAACATATCGTCTACAATCACTAGACCAGAATATTGACTCTCTCATAGTTAATGGCCAAGACTTAAAAACATTACTTTCAATGATGACTGAAGGATGTGCCTTGCACTATATACATAGTATTTTCTTGTTGGTTTGGTTTTATCTTTTGTGGTATTATGTAAATATGTGTCATGTCTGAACATATTTTCCGACTTCTTTGGGTGTGGTTGAATTGAAAAGAGTCTTGTGACACCAAAAAATTTGGCTAACCTTTGGTCCTTATTCCTTGTTTTGGTTACTTCTTTGGGTCACTGAAAATTCAACGAGAAATACGAACTGTCCGTGAGGAGAGTTTTGGTCAAACAATGAAACTTGTGTCTATTTAGGAAATCTTATTCCCACACTCGGTTCTTTATGCCTTGGTGTTTTCATGCTAATATAAATGAGAAAATCTAAATCAAAGGTATCTATATGCTTCTCTGAAGGAACAACCTCTCCTACTCTCAATAAGTCGGGATCCCTCTCCTTCCCATAAAATGAATAAGTGCCAATGCACAATCCTATTAAAAATAAATAAATAAATGTGAAAGAAGAGAAAGGATTCTTGCGCAGAGAGGTGAAGAAAGAAACTCTGTTGGGGTACTGACCAGGCTTGCTGGTAGTAGGGAAATTTTTGTGTTCTTGTAGTGAATCCACTAGGGTATTGTGGAGGCTTGTTGGCAGCGGAAAACACCAGAGATGAAAAATTATACTCTGAAAATATAAAGCTCGCGAACTTCACTACCCTTTCCAATTTGAAACATTGTGATATTGTTGAATCTTATGTCAAGTTCAACCAAGAAGGTACAAAGGGGACCATGTTTATTCACGGGGTAAGTGGAGAGACCAAAGTAATCTACACGATGAATCAATACTCCCCGAAGAACTAATATTCTGCATAGAAGATTCAATTGAGATAGAGAAGCTAGAACTCTACTAGTGTGTCTCCAAGTGTTGTCACTGCTACAACATCCTGCAAAATTTTGGAGCCTACCTCAGTCTTTTACATTGTCGTCGCAAACATTGAAATCCATTTCATGTGTTTTCTTTTAGTTTTTTGGTCTCTTTTGCATGAAAAATAAAATGTTGTATTTTTGCATGTTAAGTGTCACACGTGTGTATAAGATTTTTTTGGTGGTTTCAAGGGGTTATCTTTGTCAAAATGAGTTTATCCTACCATATAGACATCTATCGCACTCATTCCCAAAGTTTTAAGCTATGTCGCACAAGTGTTATCACAATCATCACAAAGTGTATCTTTAGTCTCACAGTTTTCATAAGTTGTCGCAAAGTTGTCACACTAACGGAAGTTTGTTTTTCATGTGTGCTAATATGGGATATGTTGTTGTGTCTTCAAGTATTCTAAGTGTGTGATCACAATCAAAGTCTTATCACTGTTCACACCAACCTCATTGATCCCGTACTTAGTCAATTTTTGAAAACTTTCCAACCAAGCAACTTAGCCTCATCCAACCCTCCTGAACTGCACATTGTGCAGTATCAACCCTCTAGTTGTGAACTTGCCTCTGAAACTATGCAATTCATAGATCTTGCTCCCCAAGACTGTGTGTTGCACAGTTCTAGTGCTCAAGCCTAGACCTTGGCTTCCAAAATTGTGCAATCCAGCCCTTTAACTTAGCCTCAACTATGCAATGCGCAATCTTTGACCTCAAGCTCACGCCCTGAGCTCCTGAGCTGCATAATTTCACAATCATCTAATCACCTCTACCTTTCGTAACTACGCAATAGTCTGAAACAGTGCCCATCACATATGCCTATCACACTGAGATCCCATATTGCAATTTTTTCCTTCCTCGGTCTGACCTGAACTGTGCATTGTGTAGTCTTAAGGCTCAAGAGTCACCCCTAACTACCTAAGCTACACAATTTCATAGTAAAAAAGCCTCTCTCTAAGCCTGTCATGAGGTTCTATCTCAGTTAGTGGATTGACATGCACTATCTTAGACTAAGGGTTTATCATAATTTTGTTTTCTCTTCATGAATGAATTGCAGATGTAGGTAGCTTATCATTCTATGAAAAGATGATGAAGAAGGAGGTAAAGATGGGAAACATGTTGAAAGTCACCTTTGTAGCTGATTTTTCAAGCTGATCAACCAAGAGAAATAATGGGGACACCGGTTTGCAACCATAACTCAAGACTTGATATCATTGAAGACTCCTTACCTCTAAGCCATACAGAGGTGGATAGAAGAGCATTCTCAAGCTGACACATATAAAATAGCATCAAGAATGGCTTGAAATCACCACATCATCAAGAATTCCATGTCATTAATGTCATGTCATGGCATGTCATGAGTTGTCACATGCCACACCATTATTGCGTATTTATGTAAATTACAATTCGAAAAAGTATTTTAAAGTGAAATTCCAAAGGACATGTACAAAATATGAAGAGTCATGTAAAGTTGAAATGTCATATGAAGTGAAACAGTTATGAGGGTAGTCAAAGAGTCACAAGGAAGTGAAGCATCACCTCCTCATTGGTCATATAGACACCCTCATTGTATGAGAAAATGAATTTTCACCTTAGCTCCTCCCGCAAGGAATTAGAGAGACAAGCTAGTTCTTTTGAGGAGCACGGAGTGGCTCCAATGCTCCACTATGGTATCTAATGGTATTCATTGTATAGATATGTCTTGGAAATTTTACTTACTAACAGAAGCCTCATGGACAACACGTTCTTCATGCATGGATTATGAATATTCTTGAGACTATTATGTGGATGTTTGTAATTCATGTTTTCTTTCATCTATGCTAAAGTAGTTGAAATATTTTGATTATTTTAGTACTTATCATATTGAGAATGTGTTGTAATGGTTGTTATCATTGTCAAATCCTTGTGGACTATTTTGCTGGATACTAGACAAATATTTCTTATTGATTGGTTGTAATGATTGTCGCATCTTTGGTGGACTATTCTGGATTTTAGATGGATCCTTGTTGATTGTGTGTGTCTCTACTAGGATGGTACTATTACCTCTCTCTTAGAGGCTAAATTTACTCTCTCCCTCCACAGTAGAAGAACCTTGACACACCTACAACTGAACACTCACCCGGCACACTTGCTTTTTGAGGGCACAATTGCACTCCTCTCTCTTCCTGATAGTTAGAGCCAAGGAAAATATTTAATAATTTGGAAACCGAGCCATATTTCAGATTGGTATCATATCCCAAATGGTGTGAGGTCTAATTGGGACCACATATCAGGGATACCCCTTGAATTTTAGTGAGTCCACCACCGCCAACAATACTTCTAAACCTTACACATTGAAAACATCATGAAGGGTGGAAAGTGTGTATCCCTTGGTTATCCCTTGAGGTGACAACAATTACACTACCCTCACCCCATTCACATCCCTTATCACCCCATCCAGGATTGAAAATCACACACACACACACACACACACACACACACATATATATTTCATATTAAAAAATACATTAAATGCTATATATAAATTTATGTAAATATATTATTTCTACATTTTCTACATTAAAATAATATATACCTTTTTAATACAATTTATAAATTTGTGAAAAGTTTTTTTTTATGATAAAAGAAATATGTATAAATATTTTAATACTAAATATAAGTTGATATAGTAATAGTAAAAAAATATTTATAATTTCCAATAATAGGACCCAAGCCATGACAACAATATATTTAGATGGAATCATAATAATCATTCTTCTTAACTACTTGAAATGAACCCAATTAACCCTTGGGTGTGGTGTTGAACCATGATGAATCTAGTTGGAAAAAGAGTGTGGGCAAGGTGGAATACTTGAAATGTCATGTGGTGAGGAGTTTGGTGGTTGGGTAGGCCGATAATTATGCTAATATTTGTTCCTTTTCTGAACTCTCTTGACCATCCTCTCCCTTTAGTCTGCAACATGAAGCCACCCCTTGCCACAAATATAAATATGAGTTTCATTAATGGTAAACATACATGAGGTGGATTGATCACTACACATATTAGGAAGAGGAAAAGCGTTATGACGTTCCACAGGACAAGAAATAGAGGATGAGGTATGTTGTCACTCCTAGAGACAGTCTTGAGTTGCAGGAGACTAGTGCCTTAGACATCTTAAAGAAGGAGGTCATATAGGTTTTCTTCATGCCCTTTGAGGGGGGACCTCCTAGATATAAACTTGGTGAACTATTAGATAAGTGGTTCTAGATAACAAGGGGAGCAGAGTAATAACTGTGAGCTTTGGTTGTGTGAGAAAAGGATAACTCAAAATGGGTCTGTGGCTGTAATGAAGCTCAATTTACTGCAAATAGGGCCGGATGTGGAACCAATGAACATACCTTAAAGATAATTTTGATGAAAACCACGAAGAAAGAGGATGGTAAGTCAGAGTGGGATAAGTTTACGAAGGTATAAGAATATTCCCTCTAGAGACTTAAGAAGAAAATGATTAGAATGAGAATTATGGGGTGGAAATCATGCACTGAGCCTAATTAAGGTAGCATATAGACCATTATATGAGTATCATACAAGAAAAATTCATTTAATCATCTATAAACAACCCACATTCCGAACACATGATAACTGGAAAGGAAGTATGACGAAACAGAACAATAGATTAAAACAAACACATAAGAGGTATACATATTGTTCATAAGCCCAGTATGAATCCATTCTTGCAACAAGCGGTCGTTATATTATTTATTCAAAACAACTCTTCCAGATATACATTAAGAGAAAATCCCAAAAATAAAAAATGTGCTCTACAGACTATGCACTCCAAACTTCCAGAGAAATCAGAACCTTTACTTCATCTGCAAGTTGGCCTTTTATAGCTGTTACATGGGCAGTGTGGCCAAATATTTTCTTAAATAAAATATTCCTTCCTGATCTTACAGTTACATATCTAAATAAAAAATGATGTGATGTAACGACATCGCATTTGAATTAGTATTCTCCGACACAAACTATAACAGAAGCATAATAGAAACATAAAATGCAGATAATGCATAGGGTGAAATCGAGCCCAATTTCACATTACATTGAAATTGAAAATAAAAAATAAAAACAAAGGCCGCATGGGCCTGATCATGATGTCCATTAGTGGGTATGACGTGGAGTGCCAGAGCCTCCTGAGTGGCATGATCTGACAGAAGACATGGAGGAGCTAGGCTGGCGAGGCGACAGAGGTGGCAGTTGCTGGGAAGTGGAGGAAAATGGAGGATTCACATATTCATAGCACCTTTTCTAGGTGACTGCTGCGGGTAGAGGTGTTGTGGTGAAGAAATCGAACATGGACTGTAGTTGAGTAAGCTTGGAATAATCTAGTCGGGCCGTGAAGAATCTCTTGACTTGAGCAAGGAGGAAGAATTCCTTACGTAGTGCTGCTACTAAGGTATTTTCCTTCAAGAGGGAGGTCTTATCCAATGTTAGGTCAGCCCTGCACTTAATCTCTGACATATTCTGATCATAAATGGTTAGGGGAAGAAATTCCCCTAACTGTTGATCCTAGCATGGCGGGAGGCCATCTTCTACCAACTTGCGCCATTCCTGATCAAATATCTCCACCCCATTTGATACGAGCGCTAAATATCCCAATGCTTTTATGTGTGCCTCCTCTTTCTCGATCATCTTACTGACCTCCATGATAGTCCTAAAACGATCAACCACTCCCTGGGTGCTCAACACTTCAAATGGGAGTTCGTTAATATACCTAACATATCTCTGTGCTATTGCTGCCTTCTCTTCTCCTTCCCTATGACCAGCCTCCAGTTGTACCTTATACTCTCGAATAATGTTCTTCTTGTCGTTGGTCGGCACGAGGAGATCCCAATGCTCTTTGACCTCTTTTGTGATCTCTCCCCAGACCATTTGGATATCTTCTACCAACGACATATTACCTTTAACATGTGATTTCAAGTCTTTGATAGACTTCTCATGTCCTTGGGTTTCCTTGCAGAAGTTCTCTACCTCTTTCTGTAGGGATGAGACCGTCTTTTGATTCTTTGCGTATGTAGCCTTGGCCTCGTCTAGGAGCCAACGGGTAGTGCATGTTTCATCTTCTGACATCCTTAGATCTGCTAGAGCCTTGGTTAATTGCTCCAAAGAAATCTACGCATCTTCTGAGTAACTACACATGTATGTTCACCCCACTTAAGTTGTAGCTTTGACAACCTCTCCTTTAGTCCAGTGATCTCCTTATCCTTTTGAGCAATCTCTTCCTCCCTTTGAGCAAGGGAATAAACGAGGATTGCTTTTTCATTTTCCACCCTGGTAAGTTCCTCAGTTTGAATATGTTCAGAGTGAGCGATATTCAATTTTCGCCTAAATTCTTGTACCTCCAACTTTGATTTGGTGAGAAGAGTCTGTAATGCTAAATTGGCATCCACTCCCTTCCCTCTTATCAACTTTTTGCAGTCCTCCAGCTAAGCAGCAATAGATTTAGTGCTAACTCTTTCCCTTTGTTAGGTGGCCTTCATCTGAGCCAATCTCCTTTCGATCCTATCCAGGGTGACGGTATGATTTAATACTTCAGTTCGTAGCATGTCCCTGATGCATTGGTGTAGATCTAACTTATCTGGCAGGGGAATGGAAGCTAAGTTAAAAACTATTTCCAGGGCTCTGTACTGGGATCCTGGGGGTAGGGGATGAGTTGCTGAATGCTGGATAGCCAATATGAGTTGATATTTGTCCATATCTAGGACTGAGGAGAGCCTGGTGTGATTTTTGTCTATGAACTGAGATAGTTCAACTCTCAGTTTCTCTCTCGTGGATTTGTTCCTGGCTTCGATCTATTCTCTTGCATCACCTCTACTCTGTGCGACAACCTGTGACAACTATGAAGGTTCTAAAGAGGAGGTGGAATCATAGGAGAGTAGGAATCTTGGTCTATCTTTGCCTTGATCCCTGAGCAAGGAGATATCATCGTCAGGAAATTCGGTGTTTAGGTCCTCAGGCCCTTCAGTCCTCTGCCTTTTGCTGGGGTGTTCTTCCTCTTCCTCCTCCATGAACCATTGACTAACCTGGGGTTTTCCTTGTTCTAACCCTTCTGCCTCACCGAGTACATTGTCTGCTTTTCCTTTAGCAGCTGGGGATTCGGCCTCCATCTATGTATCCAAAGGCCACAAATCACAGTTAGCTTTCCATTCAATAAGAGGCCAAAGTTCATGCGCATATGATGTGGATTTAATATTCTTCTTCCTGCATGTGATAAACCCCTTAGGATCATAGTGCCAGACATCTCCCCATGGGAAATTCATCTCCCGTAACAACCCTTCCACAGTGGAGAGGGCATGCCTTGAATTAATGGTGAAAGGGCCTACAAAATTTGGGAGCCTGAAGATGTATTCCATTTTTGCGGGCACGAAGTGGGCTTGGTCGGCACTTAGGACCTGATGGATGAACTCGAGGGCGAAGATCTTCATGTACAGGAACAATGGAAAGTGATAAGGAGGTACTTCAGTACCATAGACCCTGATCTCGGTGTGATCTTCGAACATGTACCAATCACCTGTAAAATTTGTTTCACTAAACTGGAGCCATTCCTTTTGCTCAGGAAAAATTCTAGGTGGGGAGCTGTCGTGTATGATAGCATAGGCTATGGACATGAAATCGGTAATGAGTTTTGCATACCCCTTCCCCTCTGAATGCTGGCAAACTGCTGGAGTCCATTCAAAAACCGATTTGGGTTCAACGTTTCTCTTGGAGAACTTGTTCAGGCCTAGACCTTCAAACTTATCTGCATGCTCAAATAGGAATAAATAGAAAAACAGGGAGCAATATTTGAAAGAGCAAAAGGAAGGCATATCTTGGAATTAGGCTTTGATAGCTGAGGCCAGAAAGGCGGGGATATCCAAAAGGATCTCAACCTGCATAATGAGGCATAGAAACCCTAAACCCACCTTAGTCACCCTATCAACATTTTCAAACCCCAGCATTCCCAAGATGACTGCTAAAATAGGTTGTATAATATTACAAAATAGTGACAACAGAATGACTCTGTGTGAGGGAGAGCAGATAGGCATGAGTCAGAGATGAGATCAAGGAAACCATTTTGTTTTTCCAATGGTTGATTCGAGAAATGGCAGGAGAAAGTGACTTCAGTGAACTCGACACAGTCCTGGGTGGGAGGATAACATAGGGCTTTTCTGATGAGTTGGGGAGTAATCTCAAGAATCTTGACCCCTTGAGCGGAAAGGAATATTTCCTTACGCTTGATGTAGGCCTCCCCAAGCCAGAGGATAAACTCCAGGAACAGATGGGTTGTTGGAGAAATTTGGTAATAAAGCCCTGACTCAACGACTCTAAACACATCATCGCCCCTTCGCTGAAAATCGAAGAGCTCGACCCTGGTGTGGGCTACATTGAAGGGATAGACCAGGTCGCAGAGCTGGGAGTGAGCATTAGTGAGGGGTTTGAGTCCAGGAGTAGTCCTGACCTCGCGAGCTTGAGGGGTTTTGGGTGCGGAGCGTTTCATTTTTTCCATGATAATTTGAACATACAGTAAAAGGGAAATAATGAAAGGGACACTATCAAATACCTAAAGTAGCAGTTAGGTAGCAGGGAAAGCGACGCGAGGGTGAAAAGAAACCAATACTTGAGTTTTTACCTGTTTGACAGAGTGAAACATCGGTAAATAACCAGAAACTTCACACAACCAAGAGTAAAACTCGCTAAGGAAATATGGTTTTACTAATTACCAAGGTGAGGCGACACATGTAGGGCTGGCGTCATGAGGATGCTGCCAATGAGACATGTGGCACACGATGGTTGGCTAACAGCGGCCAGGTAGGTGGGGGCCATGTGCCAGACAAGAGGGGTACCGGCCTTCGTGCCCCTGACGAAACTTACCTTATCGTAGAATGCACCTGCTCCAGTTGTGTGCTAGTGGGCCCCTTCAATATTCGGCGGGTCGAACGGGGGCCTCCGTCTCTTTTCTTCACCCCCGGAAGAATTCTGATTGGATGTGAGGAGGGCTGACGTCACATCCTTCGATGGGTTGTCTCCAGTCACCTTCGCTCCCTTTGGATGCGACGGAAACGACTGTATGTCGCCGATGTTTGGTGGGTGGCTTTGTTGCTCGCCAGTGAACACGGTGGCTTTTGGGGGAGGAGTGATCACGTCGGCGTCGTCTTCATCCCATCCACCCACAAGACCATAGTGCTTTTTTTTGCAAGGTCATATGATAGTTTTGCTGCTCCCTATCCTTTGAACCCACGACTTGTTTGCACAATTGCTCTTTTTGTTTTACTGATGCGATCACAAGCCAACAAGGTATTCAAGGAGAATTAATTTGAATGTAGAGATATTTCCAAGATAGGGAGTTGTCTCTCAGCATAATATCTACAAGGCATGCCTTCCAAGTCGAAGAATGATGAGATATGCAAGATGGTGGGAGGTTGGTGTAGGTATAATAGTTCAAGACTTCCATTAATTTGGCTCCATCTATATCCCCTAGTTAGTATTTATCGAAAGCAATTTTTTTTGTAGGTGTGCCCAAAGGACTAAGATAAGGGTGGAGAATTTAGTGATGGGTGAGGGATTGAAAGCTATGGATCTGAATTGATGTAAGTACAACACATAGAAAAATTCGCTTGATGACCTCACAAGTTTCTATGTGAAACCAAGAATTGGGTTTGAGACACGTCACAAGAGCTAAGAAATATATGTACTGACCTTTTAGTTGGTTCATGTTTGGATGCTCAGTAGAATATAAGGCAATTATGGAGGAGATTGATGAAGGAGTCTAGAAAACGTGGGACACCATCGAATTTGAATGATTGATGATGAAAATACATGGATGGGTGCATGATCTACAGTAACTCTTTGACAAGGGAAAATTGGTTTTTTGGTTGGAAGAAATGTACTGGCACACCAAAGCTATGGGAGCTCAGGTAGTGGCTTGAAAGAGAGGAGTAGTAGATTGAAAAAATAATTCTCCCACTTCGAATGAAAATTTGAGGCTTTCGTAAAAGGTATCTTTGGGGTCATATTAGTTGTTAAAGGTTAAGAATGTATTGATGAGTGAGTGGAGGAACAAGATGGCTCCTGGAGTTCTGGAGGGTCACAAGATGACACCATCCATATACCAGAGAACCTTGTTTTCCCCTCCTCTAGTCTAGAAAGCAGTCCTTGTTCAAGGATCTCAGGTTTGATAAAAGAGAAAGTCACTTTATGCCCCTTTGTAGAGAGATACCCTTCCTCTAAAATATTTTAATTTATGTTTTAGCTTCTATACATGTTTTGGTTTGGAACTCCTTTGTCTAAAGTACTAGCAAGTCAAGTTGCACATGAGTAAACCTCGAAAAGAAATATATGTTTTTTTTGGTTAATATTTGTCCAGTTCTTGTTAGCAATAGGAAATTAATGGAATGTAGTAGAACCAACTCTTTGTTAACATGTTGGATTACTATGGCTTTCCATTGCCACTATGGCAAGCATTTTTAAACAACTTAGGGGGGAATCGATTTCCTAGGTGGAAAGACCCCTTGAAACATCTTGTTTTGTAAATTTTTGTTACACTAATGTGAATAATAGGTTGTATTTAAATTAAAAAGAGAAATAAACCCAATTAACATTTGTAATAAAATAATATTTCAATGTTGATTATAAATAAAATCTTCAATGTTCATTTAAAGTAAATTATTGTAATATCAATTTTATATAAAATATCTATACATATCTTTATATATAAAATGTAATTGAAATGAGGGTGTGATGGGGTTCACCTATGGTTATAGCGGTAGTGGTTGACCTAGTAATTGAGGAGTGTGTGTGTGTGGAGGAATTAACAACTGGCCAGTCTCATAGTCGTGTAGCACATGGTCAATTCCGACAACTATCATTACAACTTTAGGTGAACCATGCTGCCCACCAACATATGGCCAAATGTAAGCAACCAAGGATTTGAACAAGGAACCTTGTACTTACATTTACTTACATTTTCACAGGCTTGCCAAGTGAGCTACCCATGGGAAGATAAAAATAATCATTATAAGCTCAACATGTCACATGCAGAAATTGAATCAAAGTAAAAAAGATAACAACATTTCTCCCACATATCAAAGATAAACACAATTAATATATTTATATATATTATTTAATTAATTATTAAATAAATAATTAAATATATAAAAAATGTACATAATTAAACCCATAATCACAAAAACTTGCTTGTTTTTTTTTTTCTCATAAATTTCAAACATAACGTACAGATATACATGTGATAATTCAAATTCATTAGCACGTATAGATACATATGTGATTGAAATTCGTTAGCTAGGTCAAGATAAAAAAGAGATTCACAAACTAAATCTTAACATTATTCATTTTAAATTTTGAACTTATCCAATAAAATGAATAAATTTTGAACTTATCCAATAAAATAGCTCAAATACTTATATTGTGGGTCTATTTCTGATAACTACAAAGATTCGTATTGACCTCGATGGTGACTCGCAAAATTGCTGCCCTTTCTATATAAAAATCAGTAAAGACAAAGCCGTCATGCATCTTGCAATTAACAATGTGAAAATCATATACTTTTAACATTTTGAATTTGTTAAAAAGCTATATCTTTTTGTTTGCAAGATTTCAAATCTTTCCATTCCCATTACAATACAAAATAAAAAAATTAACTCCACATCTCTAATCAAATAAAATTATATCCAAAACCCTATAATGAAGAATCCTTCAATGACTATATTTTCTAACTTATATGATTTTTTTTATTACATACACTAAACTTTAGATATTGTACAATAGCAAGGTGAAAGACTAACCTTATCGAGACTAGCCTTTTCCAAAATGGTAAAAAGTGATTTTTTGGGTTTCCAAAAAAATTAATATCAAACTTCAAATATATATATATATATATATATATATATATATATATATATATTATAATAATAATATAAAAGATTATATTTATTTATTATTATTTGTTTTAAATTTTAGAGAAACTTAGTAATTAGTTTGATATGTAATTATTAGTAAAATGTAATTGTTAGTAAATTTTTCTCTAAACTAAGTTAAATAGGGAAATTTAAACCTTGAATATATTCTTTTAATTTTCACAATTTTCACACTACTTTGATCACCAATTGAATTGTGCTTTAGAATGAAGAATAACCTTCTTTTAAAACAAAATCAAAAATCAAAAATTAATTATTATTTCAAAAAAAAAAAATTAACATTTTCGTCAAATACATTTTTTATATGTATATTTTTTTAACTAAATAAAAATAATTTTATATATAATTTCGATGCAGGAGCATCAAGCTCAAATTTTTATTATTTATTTGTGTGAAATAGGGGGTGAGGCTTTTTAATTATGTTATTAATTTTAATAATTTAAGAGAGAAAAATGTAAAGGTGAGGATTATTGTATATATTCTTTTAATAATTAAAAGGATATGAGTGAAATAGAATTAGGTAGCAAATTTAGGGAGTAGGAATTCTATGTACGTGACTTTGTTGAGTCCACACCTAGAATGAATCTAATTTAGATTTAGTTGAGATTTATGTGGAGAGATTTTTGCAATGGAGTAAACCATATTTGTGTATAAATAGGAGAGTTGTGTAAAGAAGAAAACAAGGAAGAGAGATGAGAAGTGAGGAATTAAGAGAGAGTGTGAAATAGTTTGAGAGCTTTTGTAAAGGGCCAAGAGCTGAGAGAAGCTCTCCATTGTAATATTTGGCCGAGGATTTCTTCTGTTATTATATATCTGCATTTTATTTGTATAAGCTCTCTTTCGATTATATATTTTTGATGTTGAAGTGAGTAGAATTTAAAACAATTTCTTAAGTGTTTATGAAATGGAGGAAATATTTATTCATTTATATGCGGGGATCTGATTTAACCCAGAATTCCTGCATCATTTGGTATTAGAGCTTGTCAAGATGCTTGTTTTAAATCTGCAAGTTTGTATATATACTTTGTGTGCAATTGTGATTGCAGGCAGAGTTTATATCGAGGGGAGAATTTTCATCTTACACGAGACAAGGCAGTGTGATCGAGTTTGAAAGGCTCGCACCCAACAATTAAAGGGAGTCCGCATACTTGAGGAGCCGTGACTCCACAGTAAGAAGGATCCACGTGGTTCGATGGTGCCACAGATCAATTAAACAACAAAAATCATAGAAGAGGAGATCCGTAAGGTTCAATCCTCAGATGTTAACACCAGCCAACGCAAGGAGGAGGCGGTGGTGTGCCAATGAGTCGCAAAATCTGTGAGTGGCTATCACTTGAGCCAGAATTCGACACCAGATGACACGAAGAGCGAGAGTTGTGCCATTGCAGTGGGCAGTAAAGGAGTGTCGTGAGTGCAAGAGAAAATTGAATTTACACTTTGCGTTGGAGTAAGGAGTATGGTTATGGCCGTAGCGGAGCCATAGGCCAATGTAATATGTTAGTTGCTGCAGATGGAAGAAAGGCATGATCAATATAGCTGGAGCACCAACAACCATATATCGGTTACCATCGACGTGGAATGAGATCGCAGGGTCGACATACGAGTTAAAGAGCCATGACATTGGACTGCTGTCATATTTATAAACCGTGACTGTAAGGAGTGAAGACCAAAACATTTGTGTTTTGTTTGGGACAAATTCCAATGTGGAAGCATTGCTGTCTCTGCAACGTTGGATGTCAAATGCCACAGTGGCCGTACCGTGGGCTTTACGCATGGTCTGGCTTGATATATGTTGACAGTTACATTACATATGGTATGAGCTGAAACGTTATATACGTGGCGTAGTTGTATTACATATGCTGTGGTTTGACATTACATTTGTGTGGGGATTATATATATCACATGGGTTATGATATTAATATTGAAGTGTTAACGTTGAGGTCTTGAATTAATTTCAAGTGGATTTTATCATGGTTTGTATGGTGACAAGGTATGAAGGTTGGGCAACCCATATGGATTTTGATTTAAATTCATGTCATTCAATAATTTCAAAGGATTTCACTTGCTCACGATATAGTTAAAGTGGGATCCTAAAAACCATTTGGGAAAAAATGGTATGTTTTTTTGTGACACTTATATCATTTGTGTTGGAAAATAAGTGGGCATTCTACGTTGATTGACATAGTGGCAATCTGGCATATTTAGACCAACAAGAGGTAAACTAATTTCGTCTTGTTGGAAAGTCTGGGCCTTGGTAAAATTGCACATTTTACTACAGTACTTCGAAGGTAGGAATTGTGTTGTTTTGGATTTTCCTACATTATTTCCTACATTTTTTTTTGAGAATTACAGAGAATGTATGTTTGATGAAGAAATTAAAAGGACATTGAACTTTGAGACTGAAAGACGATAGCACACAGAGATACAGTGCAGATGAGAGATGGAACAAGATCACACAAATATCTTGAAGGTGAGTTGATATGTTTTATTTTAACTCTGGTTCTGAAGATGATATTTGCAAAATACATGTTGCAGACAGTTGAGGGAAATCTCAGCAAACAAATATCAAAATTTTAAAAGTACTGATGAAAAAGACTAGTAATAGTTTCTGAAGGAAAGCAAAGTGTGGAGCAGAACCTTGAAGAATTCAAACAGAGATTGGATAAAAAGGACAGTTGTGTTCTTAAAAAGTGCAGGTGAGTTGAAGCCTAGAGGGAGCAGAGAGGATGTTCAAGAGGTTCTAGAGAATAGAGAACCAATGCTTGCCAAAATATCACGTCCATAGAGAGGATTGGTGAGGTATGTGGCAGCAGGGAGGACTTACTGTTGCAGAGACTTTAGTACAGCTCATGATGAGTAAGTAAGGAACTCATGAAGATAGAGACAAAGATGACTACTGAAGGTCATTGCAGAGGTTCTGAGAGAGACCACAGTAGAAGAAATGAGAAAGAAGATGCCAAGTCAAATGGCATGAGAATGAGTCAAGAGCAGATTGACAGAGAGAGAGTTGAGATAAATTTTCGTCTTGAGTTGTTAATGGAAATGTTATGAAGGAGTAAAGTAGACCAGAGATGTGGATGGAGTATGAAGAGGAAAGTCACATGGCAGAGATTGCAAGTGAAGTGGGAACATAGAGTGAATGTTCAGTTGAAGGAAGAGTTACTCAGTTTAAAGGAAGATTTGATATGTGAGCAAGAAATTGGTCCATTACTTTCTGAAAGTAATGATGAGACAGAAGAGAAATATACAGAAGAACTGAATCAAATGAAGGATTCAAAGCAGCAAAGAGAGATGTTGACTGAAGCATCAAGTGAGACCACAAGGTCTTATGTTTTTAAGACTAATTATTTGTGTGTGATTGCAGGTACATCACAGGGTCTTGAAAAAACTTTGAAGTTTGTTAAAGAAGAAGAGTTGAATCTGAAATCTATTCAGAATGATGCTGAGATAGAAATATCTCAGAAAGAAATGAAGACAGAGGGATCTCATGGAAATATTCAGCAGAATATTGAAGCAGAGGAAGAAGAGCCATCTAATGATTGGTCAGCAGCAAATGAAGGTATGGAAAGTTGTGTAAAATTTCCAAGTTCTACCCCAATTGAGATTGTTAAGTTATATATAAATTTAGATCTTCAGAGAAGAGAGTTGGAAAAGCAGAGGATATATACTCAAGGTGAGTTCCTGAAAGAGAAAGACAAAGAAATTGTTCTAAATAATAATCAGGAAATAGAGAGTAAGGAGGTAGGAATGATTCAACAATTCGAAGAAGTTCATTATTGTGAACCAGAATAGGGAGACATTCTTGAAATAGATGATATGGAGGAGGGACTAGCTGATAGTCTCATGGAGGATTTAAATCAACATACTGATGTGTTGATGGAAGAAGAAATTTCAGAGCAGCATACTGAAATGCTGCCAGAGAAGAAGAAGGCATTGAGGCCTTATGTTTTTTATTTTAATAATTGTTTTGTGAGTATAGGTTTTATTGCAGATGCTGGAGAAAATCTATTGGATGGAGAAATTGAACTGATAAGGAGGATAATGATGAAAGTATCCCAAAAGAAGCAGCCAACAGTAGTTAAACAAAGAAAAAGCATCAAGAGGAAGACAACAGAAGACTGGGAAAGCATAGCCAGTGGGGCAATGCAACATAAAGTGTGGAGATCTAGAGAAAAACAAAAAACAAAAGCAACAACAAATGGAGAATTGCAAACACAAGATATGGGATCTAGGAAGACAAAGATTTGAAACACATGATCAGGCGATCATGGTTAATTTCAACCTTGGGAGTCTGATGCAGGAGCATCAAGCTCAAATTTTTATTATTTATTTGTGTGAAATAGGGGGTGAGGCTTTTTAATTATTTTATTCATTTTAATAATTTAAGAGAGAAAAATGTAAAGGTGAGTAGGAATTTTATGTATGAGACTTTGTTGAGTCCACACCTAGAATGAATCTAATTTAGATTTAGTTGAGATTTATGTGGAGAGATTTTTGGAATGGAGTAAATCCATATTTGTGTATAAATAGGAGAGTTGTGTAAAGAAGAAAACAAGGAAGAGAGGTGAGAAGTGAGGAATTAAGAGAGAGTGTGAAATAATTTGAGAGCTTTTGTAAAGGGCCAAGAGCTGAGAGAAGCTCTCCATTGTAATATTTGGCCGAGGATTTCTTCTGTTATTATATATCTACATTTTATTTGTATAAGATCTCTTTCGATTATATATATTTGATGTTGAAGTGAGTAGAATTTTAAAACAATTTCTTAAGTGTTTATGAAATGGAGGAAGTATTTATTGGTTTATATGCGGGGATATGATTTAACCCAGAATTCCTGCATCAATTTCTCTTTACTTAAAAAAAATTACAATCCTATTCCAACACATTTACTTTAAGTAACCCCATCGGGCTTTGAAATACAAGTGACTTAAGCAACTATTTCTTCTTCTTTTTATAAGACCTAATGGACAAAAGAATAACCTTCTTTTAAACCAAAATTAGAAGTGAAAATTTATTTGTTATTTCAAAAAAATTAAAATAAAATTAACATTCTCATTAAATATATTTTTTATATTTAAATATATATTTTTAATAAATAAATATAATTTTAAATATTTCTCTTTACTTAATCAAGTTTTTTAGGGTATCATTTCTCAGAAGGAGTGATGGTTTCTGAGTAGGGGCGCCTAGGGTTTGATGATGATGGTGCCCTCCTATTGGAATGTGGTAACATACAAGGGGAAGGGGTTCAAGGTAGGATTCTGTGCTCCCACAGATGGTGTTTCAAGGAATGTCCAAGGTACGACTGGAGTAGGTGGGAATAGGCAGAGAAGAGATGAGGACAAAGGTACGACATGAAATCATGCAGAACAACAATAACAACAAAAGTCAAAAGGCTCCACGAGGCCATGTAAGGAAAAAAAATGGTGATCCTGAGACTTAGGTGTTCATGGAATGTATGAGATTATATGCTGTCATATGCAAGTTTATGGGCCTTTGGCCCGAAAAAAAAGCCTTGTGTGACTGGATTAAACATCATTGGAAACTGAGAGGGGAGATAGAGTTTCATCTAGGGTTAAAAGGTTTTTTTACGATGGTTTTCTCTAATATCGAATATAGAGACCAAATCTTTGAAGGGGATCCATACTTCTTTGCATCGACTGGTTTCTATATGCGGTCATGGATGGATAATTTCACCCCAGAGAAGGAGATCTTTACTAGTGTGCCAGTTTGGGTCTAGTTTTACTCCCTTCCCTTGGATTATTGGCTACCTTCAACCGTAAAGCTGATTGGAGACACATTGGGAAAGATTATTAAAATATCAGAGTAAACGCTACAAGGAAGATATACATCGTGTGCAAAAATATGTGTGGAAATGGATGTTTCTAGAGAACTTCCTGAAACAATCAAAGTAGAGTTTCGAGACGAATTTTGGATACAACCCATGGATTATGATAAGATTTCATCCAGATGTAGAGGATGATGTGAACATGGACACCTGATAAGGGAATTCCATTTGAATAAAGCAGAGGAATATGGCAAAGAAGCATATCGAAAGGATGCATATGAGTTTGTAAGAACCGACCCAAGGGGTAGAGTTAATATAAGACAACACCAAATAAATGAGGGAGGGGGAAAAACTTAGATAAATAGATTTGAAATCTTATCTGAAGAAAACCTAGAGAGTCAGGGGGTTGAAGAAGAGGAAAATGAGGAAAAAGGCAAAGGGAAAGAAGAATAAATGTTGCAGTTAATAGAAGATAATGGAAAATAGGAGGATATCCCAGATCTATCAAAGGATTTTGAAGGAGATTTGGAAATGTCCCCATTTGAGGTAGGAACAGAGGACCTAGAGTTGTAGGAAATAATATAATGGGAGGGTATCAACCTCCGGAATATAGTGGAGAAAGAAACAAAACAGGGACTGGAATTTATCCCAACAGATAAAATGGATAGGATCTAGTATATTTACTTGATGAGAAAAGAGGCAAAATTAAGGGGCAAGAAAAGATCACATACATAAATAGTTGAGTTGGGAGTAAAAGCAACAGGATCTCAAATAGTTTTGGTGCCATGACACAGAAAACAAAAAATGGGGAGGAAGTCGAACAACTTCGCCCTTAAGGAGTTGGGAGCCATGTTAATAAATTCACATAAGATGAGAGCATTAAGCTCGCCCACCCTTAAACGCAATTAAATCATGAAAATATTAACATGGAATATAAGAGGCATTAGTAGCCTTAGGAAATAATGGATGCTTAAGAAGAAGATTAAAATGGAATAACCATACCTTATTTTCTTACAAGAGTCAAAGTGCCCTATAAAGAAAATAAAGGAATTAAGTATGAAATTAGGGAGAAGGTATGAAGTAGTGGAGGTGGAAGCGCAGGGATCTATACGGGGATTATTGATTGGATGAACCCCAAATCTTTGATATTACTTGATTCAGAAGCAACAAGGTCATATTTATTGGTAGAAATGAAGGTTATAGGGACTCCAGGATCTCTAGTATTTACAAACGTTTACTGGGCTCAAAGAACAAAGAAGAAGATCAAACTCCTTCAAGATTTGAGAAAAATAAGAATTGGGAAAGGGAATCTACCTTGGGTGTTGGGGGGTGACTTAAATATGATAACCTCTCTATTAGAAAAAAGAGGGGGCCAAACACGCATAGCTCGAGATTCTGAATCATTCAAGGAATTCATTGATGCGTCCAACCTCATTGATATGGAAACCGATAATGGTTGCTTCACATGGAGTAACAAATGGGAAGGGAAACATCAAGTTGCACCAGACTTGATAGGTTTTTAATTTTGGAGGAATTACTGATGAAAGGGGTAGATTTGGCAATAAATATCCTTCCTTGTGGAGGATCAGACCATTGGCCATTGATATTAATGATTGATATGCTAGGTATGCCCAAAAATATACCCTTTAAATTTGAAGGCTTCTAGTTGGATCACCCTAACTTTAAGGAGAATATTAAAATATGTTGGGGGGAACAGATCCCAGTCAGGGGCTCCAAAATTTACACCTTACAGGCAAGGTTAAAATATATCAAATTGAAATTAAACAATAGAATAAGTTATAATTTGGGAACATTTTCCAAGTGAAAAAGGAATTGGAATAGAAAAGTGAAACATTACAATAGAAGCTCATCATATAAGGCTACTTGGAGGAAAGTATAGGAGAGGAGATGGAGTTAATCAAGCAGTGGGAGGCCATATGCATACAAGAGTAAATTATATGGAGATAGAAATCCTAAGTGTTATGGCTCAGGGAGGGTGAGAGGAACACTACATTATTTCATCACTCAATGATAGAACATAGGAATTCCATTTGAATCCTTAGAATCAAGGATGAGAGGAGGAAAACCTATCAAGCGCATCAGGATATTAAGAATGACCTAGTTCAACACTTCCAAAAAGTAATAGAAGAGTCTCCAATGGATAAAAGAGATAATATCCAGAGGATTGTTAGGCATATCCCGAAGTTGATCTCAGATGAACCCAATAAGAATTTGAACAAACTGTCCTCCATGGATGAAGTGGCCCTAGAAGTTTATGAATTGGCTAATGGAAAATCCCCCAAAATGGATGGATTTACTATTTATTTTTCAAAGCTTGCTGGGATTTATTTAAACATGATATATATGAGGTAGTGGTAGATTCATAGGAGTTAGCTACTATTCTCAAAGCCTTGAATTCAAATTTTATAGCCCTTATTCCTAAGGAAGAAATGGCCAACACTCTAGAGAAGTTTAGGATGATAGCCCTATGTAATGTTTTATACAAGATGATATCCAAAGTAGCAGCTAAAAAGATGAAAAAAATTCTTCCATGTCTAATCTTAGTAGAGAAGTAAGGTTTTGTTGAGGGGAGACATATTTTGGATAATGTTATACTTGTGCATGGAATAACACATTTGCTGAAGACCTAGAAAAATGCAGGTATTGATTATTCAACTAGATTTATTTAAGGATTATGATAAGATTAGTTGGGAATATATGGAATCTGTGCTAGGAGTGTTTGGGTTTGATGAAAATTGGATCAAATGGATTATGGCCCTGGACTCATCCACCAAATTTTAAATCTTGGTTAGTGGAGCCCTCATAAAACCTTTCTTTCTGTATAGAGGTATACTGCAAGGGGACCCAATGTATCCTTTTCTATTTATCATAATGATGGAAGGTCTAGGGAGGGCGATTGGAGCAACCAACAAAGAAGGGGATATAAAGGGCCTTAAGCTGCATGAGGACGGTTAGGTGAAAATGCATCAATAGTTTGTGGATGATACCATGCTTCATTGCATTCTTATGGTAAAGGAGGCTCGGGCATTCAAAGTCATCTTGAACACCTTCATGGTTGCTTTAGGTATGGAGTTAAATCAATCTAAGCCCATGATTTTTTTCTTTAATACCCACATTTCTATCCAGAGAAACTTAACAACTATTTTAGTGTTCCAAAGGAAATCCCCCCCATAAAAGTATGTAGGGGTCCCCCTAACAGTGCAAGCTTGGAATAAATATAATTAGGAGAAAGTTATTTCCAACCTTGAATATAGGGTTAAATGGTGGATGGTGAGAGCCTTGAACTTGGCTAGTCGGTTGGTCCTAGTAAAGCTGGTGCTTCAGGCTATCCAAGGCTACATGTTATCCATCCTACCTGTGCCTAAGGGAGTGATCCAAAATATCAAGGAGGCCCAAAGAAAATTCCTGTGGAGAGCGAAAGAGGAAAAATTAAAATGGTCATTGGTGGCTTGGAACGCTGTTTGTAAGCCAAAAAATGTAGGAGGCCTAGGGCTCCAAGATCCATAGATAAAAAACATAGAAAATGGAGCCAAATTGTGGTGGAGATGGTTAAAAGGGGGGGAGACACCATGGGTGAAACTGTGGAAGGAAAAACATTCCCTTAATTTTCAAACAGAAGACCTGGTTAGCCTCTCAGGTTTAATCCAGGGGTCAACTATATGGAATTTGGCTTGGAATAATAGAGATATCATATAACAACATTTATTCTGGGAAATAAGAAATGGAAAAGAAACCCTATTCTGGGAGGATGCCTGGTAGAAACAACTGAAATTAACAAACATGAATGGCGACCCCTCTAATTAAGCACGGAAAGCCAGGGGTACAAGGAAGTGCACCAATTCTGGGCTCAAGGATTAGGGAAAAAAAAAATGGAGATAATGGAATATGAACATCTTTCAACAGACAACCCTGAGTGATTCGACAACTTCGAATATCATAGAGGAACTAAGAAATAAATGAGTTTTGGTTAATAACGACCAGGACTAGCTTATATGGGGACAAAAAGAGGGTGGAGAGTTCAACCTTAATGAAGACAAGGCATACCTCAATGTGGGACATAATGAATCTAGTCATCCATCATGGAGAAAAGTTTGGGTTACTCCACACTGGCCAAAGATTAAAATTTGTATGTGGTTGATTTGACATAAGAAGGTTCTAACCTAGGATAATTTAGTAAAGCAAGGATTTACAGGTGAATCTTGGTACTTTATCTACGATAAAGTAGAAGAAAACCTTAAACACCTTCTGAACACCTGTAGCTACACAAAAACTCTATGGGAATGGATGACCCTCATCTTTTGACAAACTGACCGAAACAAGAAAAGAATACAAGCAACCATACAGAAATGAAGGTTGCAGTATTCTAAAACTGGACTTGGAATTTAATTTCGAGATTCATCCTCTAGGCAGTATGGAAGTAGTGAAACCGTCGCATATTTCGTGACAAGAAGCTCCCCGCTGAAAACCCGGTGGATGAAATTCGTCGTCAACTTAAGGAGATAGTTATTAGCAAAGACACATAAACCTCAGAGGAACAACCCTCACCCTCGGAAGCGAGAATTCTATTTTTTTTTTTACATGGATTACCTGAGTGTTTTGAACCATAGATGCAGAGAGTGCCATATACAGTTAGGTTCTGCAATGTGGCGGGCTCCTCTAGAAGGTTTCCTTAAGCTTAAATTTGACGGGGCATCCAAAAGAAATCCATGAAAGGCAGGGGCTAGAGGGATCATTTAGGACTAGGAAGGTAAAATTTTCATACTATACTTCATCAATATGGGACAAACCTTAAACAATGCAGAAGAATTCCAAGCCCTGAAACATGGGATGGAAACATTAAGCCAGAAAGGAATTTTGAATGTGATAGTCGAAGGGGACTCTGCGCTAGCCATCCAAGTGGAACTAGCGCCTCACACATTTAATCCAATGAATATAAAGACATATGGAGGTGATGAAAACTGTGGAGTTCACCTTAGTTCATCGCTCGGCTAACGCATTGGCGGATAGGGTGGACAATGCAGGGTGGCGAGTGCTAGATCACTTACCAAGGTAGCATAGGAGGAACTGTCTGAGGGTCAACAAACGAAATATTTCCGAACACTAGCAGAGTGAGAATACTACATGTCTGGAAGATGGGGTGATAGAGAAGGGGTGGGCCCAAATCATGCCAAAGAACCACCTGGTAATGCGAATAAATAACGTTTATGATGGAAAGACATGTAGCAGCTCTTAGGAAAATTAGAAGGGGTACATGTTTACAACATACAGAAGGAGTGAAGCTTGATGTTGGGAGGGAAGGGAATTTTTTCTTAAGCAATCGTCTGCCTGAGTGTCATATTAATTGGAGAGGGTGGCGAGAGGAGTGGAGAAGTACGAAGCCTAGAGGGGAGGAATATTGGAACAAGACCATGGAAATTATGATCCTAAAAAAACTGATTGAAGGGGTGAATGATAAGGAATATTCTCAATTTCTCACTCGATTGTATTGTAACATCGTTGGAATGATGAAGTTACCAAAAATAGAAAAGGAAGGCACTCAAAGGTAGGGGAGGCATGAACTG
Organism: Pinus albicaulis; assembly: GCA_034641835.2. Classification (NCBI taxonomy): domain Eukaryota; kingdom Viridiplantae; phylum Streptophyta; class Pinopsida; order Pinales; family Pinaceae; genus Pinus; species Pinus albicaulis. The sequence continues at coordinate 660,868,454 of CM076574.1, read as the reverse complement.
TTTTGGTTGTTTCCTTTAAATGAATAGTTAGGACGGGGCATAGGATGTATAGAGATAAGCCCAAAATCTCGAAGGTGGTGTGACTGCGAGTGGGAGTATTTTTTTGGCAAAGGAAATTAAGGTTTCAGAGACTACAATGGCCAAGGGTCACAGTGCTAGGGGAAGGCTGAGGGGTAGGCTTGACGTGGATGCTCAGGGCTCAAAAATTGTTAAGAGGATGAGGATGTAATATGTGGTGAGGGTGACTGCAATAAGTTATCAAGCGACTATCCCACAAAAAGGGAAATAAATAGTGGAAATATGGGAGAATGAGGTTAGGCGAGAGCATAGGGCTATCTCAGATGACCAAGTTGAACGGGAAATAGACTGGATTATCGATAGTGGAAAATACCAAATGTGGATGACTGTGTATCATAAAACCTTGGAGACGACGTGTCATGTCAAAACTCTAGTGGGGAAGTTGCATGAAAAGGTGACTAAGGACATAACTAGGAGGCAAATGGAGAATCAACTCCCGTTGAAGGTGATTAAACAAATTTTGAGAGATATGGAGGAGATCCTCAATAGGGTGGTGAATATAGAGTGATTGAAAGAGGATAGTATTGGATACATGAATAATATGTTTTCCATCTACCTGAAATACAAACAAAACTTGGATATCTCGTTGGGGCAAGAACGAGGGGATCCGACCCATCTAAGGAAATATCATGTTAGAGAGGCTAAAGGAGAAGGTGACCGTCAACAGATGACCCAAGGAGTGGGGGTGGCATTGGAAGAAACTCCAACCGAGGGAACAATACATGTAGCTAATATAGGTGTGGTGGCAACAATGCCAATGCCTGTTTTTAAATGATTATGGCTCTGTCCATTTTTTTCCTTTTTTTTCATATGACGTCATAGGTGAGATAGTAGTTATTGTGTGATACTTGATTCTGTAGCTCTAGAATATGTATACATAATGATAAATAGACCGATATTAAGCTGCAAATCGATAGTAGCAGTGGTAGAAAAGCTAATTTTGTTGATCTGTATAAGGGATACCAGAGACAAATAAAAACCTTATGGCATGCCAAGTTAAATGTGTGGTCAAGAAAATTATTTTATACAATTTGTATGGTTTCCAATCTTGCATTCCAACAACATTTTTTGTACTCTATGGTTATTTCATATTATAAGTTTTTTCTATTGACTTACAAAAAAAAAAAATCTGTTTACTTAAAAAACCACAATCCTGCCATTTATTTTCTTATCTGTAACACATTCCAACACATTTATGTTAAGGTACCCCATTGGGATTTGAAATACAATTCCCTTAAGAAACTATTTCTTCTTCTTTTTATAAGAACTTATGGAAATTGATCAAATGCTATGTGAGCATCATATTAACAACAACTTTGGTTTATGTTTTTAGAGTTTTAAATGCAAAAATTGTCTTTCAATTGTACATAGATATACACATTCATAGTCTATAACTTAAATATATTATGGATTAGGATAATTATTGACATAAATATATTGTGTGTTTGGTTAATATGCCAACTAAAAACTATATTAATTCAACATGGCAATTTCATAGCTAAATCAAATTGGGGAGAGAGGAATAATGGCTTCCAAGGGCTTGTCCATTGATTGATTTACCATTTTTCTTCTTTCGGTAATGAAGCTCAAAGGTTAGGCATCATCATCAATTTGAATTGGGTTGTCTTGAGTACTGACATAGTCTTGAAAGCCCTCCTATCTCCTCATCTTCAACAACCTAGGACACCTTAATTATAATTTTGAAATATGACTTGACAAACAACTTCAAATTTCGCCTCCAACAAGGAAATTCTATAAATGGCATCTTGTTGAGAAATTTTTCATTCATCCAAGACATGTGCCATCACTGCTTTTACCATCCAATAGATCTAGATAACTAGACTAACTTCATTTCACTATTCCTCAAAAATCCATGATCTTGAATCCAACCTTCCATTTCCCTTTTGAATTTTTTTCTCCTATCACTCCTTCCTCTTTTCCTTAACTCTTCCATCCAATTATTTCAACTTAGCCTTAACAAACGCAGGGAGCATGGAGTAGTAGAAATTATTTATTACCACAACTTCACTTTAAACTTTGGTCAAATAATTTGAATTCCCTTGACATAATTCTTCCTAAAAGAGGCCATGTGCCTCTTTCTTTGGCCTCCTCCATTGCCTTTGAAATATAACTTTGTAATTATCCCTACATCTGGATGTAGGTGTCGATAGATCAAAGGGATCATAATTATAAGACTAAGTTGGAGTGGGATATCCCCTCTACAATTTGGAGTGGGAAAACAATTGATACCACCTTTGCATAGGAGCCTTAGATATAGTGCCTTACTTAACCAACTGAAGCTTAAAGATATATGACTACCAATCACACCTATTAGACTCAACAAATAAAAAGCGGGAAAAGGTAGATAAATTTACCATGCTTCACAATATGCTCAAGGGAGTTTAAATAGTCACTAATTTTAACCTTGAAACCTTTGGTAGACCTCTCATTTCACCTTGAACTCTCCCACAATTCTTCATGATTTATAGGAAAGGGTTAATTTGTTTAGTAACTCTCAAAATAAAATTTTCACCCATAATATGCTCATTATAATTATCTTTCAACATGTTAGCTTCTTTCCACAAAGGATTTTGGGTGAGCGTTTACTCAACACGGAGAATAGTGCACCTGAAATTTTTATCGCCCTTAAATTCACCAAATATAACAATGATAAACCATAAGGTGTTACATAAATTGGTGTCTAAGTGATATTTGGAAATTATTGGTAGTAATTATAATCTATTTTTAAGTTCACAAACAATCCAAACATTGAATTGGTGTATGAGACCCCTTTGTTTGTGGGACAATGGACCCAAATTCATGCAATGGTTTGAGTACGGAAATATACAGAGGTGTACATACTCTACCCCCTTTAAGATTTGAACGCGTGGCCTCTTAGGATGAAATACCTGTTCTTAACCATTAGACCCACTCAAATTGTATCACATCATTCGAAGAGTCCCAACAATGAACTTAAAATCCATTTTAAATATTAAAGGTAAATTTATTATATCAAAAAATATTAATTTTAAAACAAAATATAAGAAAGATGGCATCCCTTGAATAATTCCTTCTAATGGAAATAGAAACTTCAAATATTTCCTTTTCAACGAATTCATCATACAAATAACTAAAGGGGAGCGGATTTTTTTCTTCAAAATAAAAGGTGAATAATTTAACAAAATATTTTACAATGACATAGTCTAATTGATAAAAGAAATGAATTTTTTGGTCGAAATTCGACAATACAATTCTAGAAATATTGTGATTTCTTGTTATTTGAAATACGCTTTTGAATGCATAAATGGAGAATTCTTGGAAGATACTATTTAAGGTTTCATTCATCCATATCCTTGAGATATGCTTATTCGTAGAGGCTAGTTATAAGTGATTCTATATTTTCATTGTTTTTCATGTTGTAGAGGATTTTTGGAAGAAATTGTGTAAAGGATTTAAGCTGTAAATCCTTTACACATTTTCTTCTGAAAAATCTCTATAACATGAACATCAATGAAAATCTACACAAATTTTCATAAATGGATTCCAGACCATGGAAAACCCTTGATGCACTCTATCTTTGCAAATTAAATAACTTAAACTTATGATTTAAAAAAAATGTAGCATATTTTGGAAAAATTGACAAAAAATGTAGAGAATCTAACTTGCAAATATATTTGAAATGGAAAATATGCCCAAGAGATAACAACATAGATGATATATCTTCAGATATTTTTTAATATCAAACCCTTGATGTAGGGCAACACCATACAATCACTCCTTAAGGAAGGAGAACACTCCACAAGCCATATTCTTGTAAATACAAAACAATCATTAGCATCTCAATGGAGAGTCTGTAGCCTGTATATAGGCTTCATACATACAATACCATGGGTAATTACCGTGGGTGTCTCAATACCATACATCCATTACAATGGGCTTATCACTTTATTCCCTAGCTACTTCTAGTCCCTTGCATAATGTGGGTTAACCACTTTATTTATTAACTATGGCCCATTTATTTATCATTTTTACATTATTACATCATATTATTTCCTTTTGTACCTCCTTCTATACCCCATATTATCCCACCTAGGTATACTACATTACACCCCCCTTAAAAAATGTTTCATCCCAAAAACATGAGAAGAACACAAATAATAATATCTACTCAAAAGAGTAGTCCATTGGTACCATGCACGTGCATCACGCCATCCCAAAGAAAGGTGAACACTCGTTCTAGTCGGACCTTGCTCGCTTGATATGGAATTTGTTATAACTAAGGGGGATAATATGGGGTACATAGGGAGGTACCCAAGGGAATACTATGATGTAATAATGTAAGAATGATAAATAAATGGGCCATAGTTAATAAATAAAGTGGTTAACCCACATTATGCAAGGGACCACAAGTAGTTAGCGAATAAAGTGATAAGTCCATTGTATTGGATGTATGGTATTGAGAGACCCATGGTATTGTATGCGCGAAGCCTATATATAGTCTAGAGACTCTCCATTGAGATATGTCAAGGATTTTTTTGTATTGACAAGCATATGGCTTGTGGAGTGTTCTCCTTCCTTAAGGAGTGATTGTATGGTGTTTCCCTGCCTCAAGGGTTTGATATTACAAATATATGAAGTTATATAATCTATATTTTTGTCTCTTGGGCATATTTTCCATTTCAAATATATTTGTAGGTCTGATTCTCTACAAGTACCCCATATTATCCCCCCTTGGTATACTGCAAAAAAAATTCCTAGAAGAGGACCATTTCATCTATTAATTAGACTAAGTGTTTTACAAATCCTTATATAATAACAATGTTGTAGTCTAACTAATAGATGAAATGGGCATTTTCCGGGCACTTTTTTGATCAATTTTGCTCAAAATCTTGTAAATATTTTTAAGAATCATAAGTTTAAGTTGTTTAATTTGCAAAGTTCTAGTAATTTAGGGGTATTTTGTGGTGTTGAATCCTTCTATTCATTCGAAAGTGCATTTTAAATAATAATAAATCACAATTTTTTTTTTTTTTTTATAAATTAAGGCTTTTATATTACTTAGAAAAAGAAAGATAGATAGGTTTTCCAGACATCTCCCTTCAGAGTATGTTTCTCTTTTCCATACGTATATAGTTCAAGTTTAGACTCAGAAGGCCCTCATATAAGCCTTAATACAAAAAATCCCAGCATAGTTGTGCACTCAGGCCAACGAAAAGAGCATTCCCCACAATCCATTACATTTCCAACCAACAAAGAAGAAATAAAATACCTAATCAGACTCATAGTTGATACTTCACTAATACAAACATAGAATGCCGAGGACACTGGAATAAGCAAAGAAACATAATACATAATGTTTCCCAAAAAACATAATTTTCCAACAGGCCCATGAACTTGCCATGGTTGGCACCAGTAGTAGCTAAAACAAAAGAATAATTGGAACCATGAAACCAGACACAAAGACGTACATCAAGATGATCCATAATAACCACAAATTAAAAAAAATTCAAGATAAGCATGCACTTGTGTCAATACGGTCCAAGAAACAAAACCATAATTCAAAACCTACAAAATATGTAAACACCTAGAAGCATGGGACGAATACTGAAGCACAAATTGCTGCACTAAGAGCCATCCTTCTTGGTTATTTATCATTGTATGAGGAGGATATTGTTGCAAGGACCATGGTACTAAAACCCATAGGGTCCAACAAGTCACCATTATCTGATTCATAAACAATATGGCCTTCTACATGCGTCAGGCGGGAATCAATCATATCCAGATAGAAACGTTGGTTCTTAAGAATCATTTTGACTTCTTCCAAAGAGGCAAAGCCATTGAACCTATTTACTTTCTTTTCTTTCAAGACTAGACTAAAGAGGGTCTTTATATGCCAATACAAAGCCACAAAATTCAAGTATTGCTTCTTCCTAATCCTGGTGTGCCTAGGGTCAAGAACCCATGCCGAAATATCCTCCATGATCTCAGAGTTCGAATGGGATTTCCTTTCAATCATTGTTTGAGTCTCCAACTTTCAAATTTCTTTCCTAGTTTCTAGTGGAACTGCATTGAAATACATGGTAGTCGAGTCATGAGCAAAGAGACATCCTCCTCGTTGAACATGAGGAGCACTTCCACCTCCTCCTCAATGACATCTCATTCTCTTCCTCGGTGGCATGGATAAAACCCCAAGGTCACACCTTGGACAAGTGCTATGAATTCTTCTTCTTCAAAAATAACAAGAAAATAAACCATACCCAACAGAGACATGACCGAGATTCCACCCTACAATATCATCTCCATAACATAGAACATAAATTCAAGACTTGACATAGACCTTGTCAAGAGAAACAAAAGGCTCAAGAACTACTATATAGTAGTTGAACCATGATACCATTAAGCACATAGAAAGAATAAAAAATACACACTATCCTGAAACAAAAATTTTGAAAAAAAAACCCCTAAACATCAACCCCTAGGTTTGTTCCATCCTTGCCACAAACTTAACACGACAACACCCTAAAACTTCAAACCAAACAATAATTGATTACCAAAAATTTAACCAAAACCCATAACTTAGTAATAAGAGGCGCATGCAAAGAAACAATCTACCCCAACCCTAAAACACAACCTAAGACTGGTACTCTAGACCCAAAGACAAAGACTTTGAAGCCTCAAAACCAAACTCGACATTGCTAAGTAACAAGATAACCGAGAATACTAGGCAATAAAAAGAGACAACTTGAGAAACCACGAAGAAAGCACAAATTGAGAAATATGCTAGACAACCAAACTTCAAAGCTCCCAGTAACAAAACCTAGACCATGGTGCTCAGGAAACTTGGAAATGCTTCCATCACCTTCGTAATCGACCACCTTCACCCCTTGTCGTGCCAATTCCACCCCTGAAACTCAGCACTAGGGTGTTCACTAGCTAAAACAAGAAAAAAAGCATGCAACAAGACATTGAGGACCAACCCTTGCCTCCAGACGAATCCCCAACAATGGAAACACCTCCCTTCACAACAATGGAATAAATAGTGAATACCAACTGTGAGCCTTGCATGCAAAATCAAGTTACATCCTTGACTCTTTTATTTCCCATTATGTCCAAAAAGATGACGGGCACTACCTCAATGCCCCCGCCTCCTTTATATTAACACCCTATCGAAAAATAAAAAATCACAAAATTATATTGTAAAACTCCAATCCCCAAAATAATTTTATCTCTTACGCCTCATAACAACATTTATTTTATATCAAAATATTATTAAAATACTAAATTTACATTTAAGACATTAAAATTCAAAATCTATAGAAATGAATAATTCTCATTTATGATGTGTCGATCCCACTTTACAATTTGAACAAAACTGAACAGCAACGAAGAGAAGAAATCGATCATGACGTTGAGTAGACTTTAATTCCCAAAAAAGTCCAAGATTTCAACTTTTGTGTCATTTACCTCCATTTCTTTTTTATTATTTATGAAGTCAACATCAACATGGTCTTTATTGGCCGTCTTTATTTATTAAGTCAACATCAACATGGTCACCATAAGAAATTGTAGTTTTCTTTCGTGATTCTATTTATTGAGTAGTTTTGAAAATATAATTTTACATTATGTTTTTCACTTTAAATATAATTTGTATTATGTAATTGATGGTTTTATTAATATAAAAATGAACATCAACATGGTCACCATAAGAAATTGTAGTTTTCTTTCATGATTCTATTTATTGAGTAGTTTTGAAAATATAATTTTACATTATGTTTTTCACTTTAAATATAATTTGTATTATGTAATTGATGGTTTTACTAATATAAAAATGAAAATGAAATAAAGATATACTAGCTAGATGCAAGCAAAGTTTATTGATGTTTAGGTGAATTAGTTATTTTTCATGTAAAAATGATTCTCCAAAAGTAAATATGCTAATCTCAATAGAACTAAAATCTAGGTGGAGAGGATAATATGGATTCCTCCCCATCATTCGAGCTTGACTTTGCAATCTATATTAACCTGATGTATAATTTTTTTATCAAGTTTGTAATTTTATAAAGATAATTTTTTAGTATATAAAAAAAATGTATAATTCTTTTTATATTTAACATAAGTTTTATATCAATATGCCAATTGAGGTTATCTTTGGTGATTGACTGAAATGGTTGTTATCTTCCCCACGTATGTTTAAATCCCAACAATTTTCTCAGTTTATTAACTTTTATTCCTTATTAGGATATTTGATTTTCTCCTTTGAAGGTTTAGTAGCTTTTATTCCTTTTACTTACTCAATTTCGAAGTAGCATTAGATTTCTTTCCTCAACAAAAAAAATTCTATATTTTTATGTAATATCCAAGTAACATTACATTTCTTTCCTCAAGAAAAAAATTCTATATTTCTATGTAATATAAAAAATCTGTAATTTAAAAAAAAAAAAATTATAAATAAAATATTTTAGTTCTTACTTTATTTTAACATTTACTTTAAATATTTATCTAAATATAAAATTCTAACATTAACTTTATAGAAAATAACAATGCATTATAAAATAATACAATACATTAATTTTAACTATATAATAAAAAATAATTCTATTCATTAATTCATAATATTACAAAGCATCAATGTTAATAATAACATATTCGAAATAAATAAATTAAATCAATTTTAAAAACTATTGAATTAAGATATAGATATTTCTATGTTTAATATAAAATAAAATAGAAATATAAACAAGATAATATAGCTAACATTTCTACCATTTATTTAATTATTGAATTTTGAAAGGTATGAAACAACTACTTATGACATATATTTGGATGATTATGCTCCAATTTAAAAACAATAGACTTCCTTTTTGTTTTTTTGTTTTTTCTTAAGTGTATTATTTAATACTTGATAAAAATCATTGAAATCAGCACATGTTATTTCATGTTCTTCATCAACTAGAAATACAAATTTCTAATAACACATGTTAAACTTACTTACATTTAAAAAAAAATAAACAATAATAATAACATTACCATCATTAATCACAATAAATTTTATTGATCTTCACCAAATAAACTAAAAACAATTTGCTAAGTATAATTTACTATACACATGTTCACTTAATATTTTTGGTGATATTTTAATCACAACTTTGTGATGAAAATTAGTAAAATTTTCATTATAAAATAAAATAAAAATCCCAAGAGAATGAGATAATGTTGGATGCACTATTTTTATTACTCATCATAATTATTTTTTTATAAAGTGTTATCGACATTAAAATTTGAGAAATTGCGAGAATACTTTTTTTGGGGGTTAAAATGGGAAAAGTGCAGGTACAATGAAATCGAACGAGGATTGCATGTAGCTACATTGTTGCTTTATACCGTGCCAGCATTAAGCCACCAAAATCCATATCCATTTAAAAATCCCACCCAAATGATGATTTTATGCCATTTACATTTTTATTATGCACTTATAACAATGCAAAATACGGGAAGTGTACAATGAAATTATATACCAACATTAGAGAGGATATTTTAGCGTCGGAGCCACTTTGGCTATGGAAAGTACCATAGTGCTTGCACGAAAGAGGAAATGTTGAGATCTGTGGCAGCAGGTTGTGTGCTCTAGATGCGTTGCCATTTCAAGGTAATTTTTGACAAGATATAATATGGAGTCACTTCTGGAACCACAGTGCTCAGAGCCTCAGACGACAGTGATTTGTTTTAAAAATTACTGAATTCCCGTACAACAAGTTTCCCACAAGGTAAATAAATTTAGGTACACTTTTCCAACAAATCCGATGAACGCTCATGCGTAAACAATTTCCTCTGAAAATTTAGCCACTCGAGTCCAGTACGGCATATATCAATTAGTAACAATTTCATTGATACGAGGAAGACTGAAAATGAGTTTGTTGTTGGAATCCTCTGATCACTTTTTCCACACCAACAATTTATCAATCTGCACTGCACCGTGAATATCCAGAAAACTATTTGCAGTGCAGAATAGCTTGGAATTCGGCAGAGATTTTGAAAAAATTTGGTAAAGATTTTATCAGAATCTTGTTTATAGTGATTTTGAAAAAATTCGGCAAAGATTTTATCAGAATCTTGTTTACAGTTGTTAAACTTCAGTATTTTGGGTGTGTTAAGGGTTTTTGATAGCGCTGAATCCATTTCCACTCTCAAAGATTCCAAACACTGCAACTACCTCATTTTTTGAATTTTACTTAACCGAATTCCGACAAAAACCTGCTGTCAGAGCTAATTCTGTTCCCTGAGAAGACAAGTCCGTTATTTTAATCGCCATTGTCGCCATTGGGTTGGGGTTTCTAACGTTGGCTCAAATTTATGTTTTCGAGAATTGCGGGTGCTGAAACCGCCGTTTAAGGAAGTACGGAGATGACTGAAATGCATAAAGGTGGCGCACACATCAAATGCACGAAATGTTTAATCTAAAACTAAAACGGGTTTATGTTCATTTACTTACATTATCACTTTTTATATTATAATTCATGTTGTTTCTCAAATTCTCAGTAAAAGGGAAATCCAATGGATATGATGGTAAGTGTATTATTTCAATCATGGACAAAGGTTATGATTATGAATAATCAAAGATAAAATTGATTAGATATAGGTTCTAAATTTCTATTATTGTCAAAATGTGCTCAAAACAATATCAACATTCAACAACATTCAAATATGTTGCCAAAGAATTATCAAATAAGCATTTTATCGTCAGAAAGACTAAGACTAGGGTTAAGCATTTTATCGTCAGAAAGACTAAGACTAGGGGCTTATGTAGATTACCAACATGTCATCACAATAGACCAAATCAAGTGCTACTTCAAATGATGATTTTGACATAAATAATGAAGGAATAATACTAATTTCACAAATCATACAATGAAAAATTAATATCAATAGATAATTCAAGTTATCAGTGAATGTTTAATGAGTAACTTAACACATCTACAACACTTTAAAAATAGATACTTAGGACACACTTACTTACCACACCCTTCTTCATGGAAAAATCATAACTTTCCACATGTGCCCTTTTTGCAAGTGAGTTGCCACAACATTTTTTCCATGTCACAATAACCTAGGATTGTATTTTTACATTAAAATGACACTTTGGTGCTCATTGTCCTGGTACCTCGGGGAGGGACCTGCTAAGCCACATCACCTACCAATTCACACTCCACCTTAGATGTTGCCACCAATTAGAGTCGCATGTCAACTGCTAACATGCGTTTACCATGTGTCACTCACAAACTATCCATTTGACCACCCAAAATTGTCAAAAATTATATCCACATGTCATATGCTTTGGTTACCACGTCATGGAGCTCTACCACCTAACACCACATGTAATTTCATGTAGATATACCATGTCATACCTCCCCAACCTTAATTTTCATACCATAACTACATTTCGATTCCAAAGGGCTCGATATAATTAAGCTAAGTTTAATCCTAATTAATTAGTCATTAATAGTGGATTACGAATTGTGATTAAGGTGGGATGGGTTTCAGGAAAATGCAATTTTCTAGCTATAAAATTTTTAGGGATTTTTAAAATTTCATATACTGGACTGTGTTGTGCACCTTTTTCCCATTCCCTAGCCCATTTGGTATGTTCACATTTTCCCACACCTGTGTCATTTTCTACTAGGTTGGGTTCATTCCAATCTCCTTCCTACTAGGTTACTCATACAAGTCCCATCTTCCCATGGAATCCTATTGGCCCTTAACCTCATATCGATCCTCGCTTCCTGGGGAGGTCTATCAACCCTGCATTCATACCAATCGTTGCTTCTTGGGGAAATATATACTAACCTGAGCTTCAATCTACCATGTGATTTTCCAAGTCAACTTATTTCCATGTGTCTAGGTACTTTCCATGTGTCACCTATCACCATCTATTTTGTTGAGCAACAACACCAATTATTCCTTCCACATGTCACACTTGGATGCTTCCATGTCATCACTTGACCAACTATTTACCATGTCATTATCTCAGATGTGGAGCCTTGACTAGTAGGAACCATGTCTGAACTACTTTCCTTCAAGCTAATTTTATCCTCATTTATTAGGAGTTAGAAGAAGTTCCATATTCCATTGGAAAGGAATTAGAAAGAGTTATATTAAAAAGCATATTTTAGCCTCAATTAGACTAAGAAAATATAGTAAAATTGCATGCAAATATAGGCTATTGAAATTGAATTCATCCATAACACTAAGCTAGAAAAATTACGCTCAACAATCAATGACAACTTCAACAAGGAAACATGAAAATGTACACCCAAAAATTTCCTCTTGAACTTGAAATAAATGACAACACATTCAACAATCTCCCATTTTTTCATTGATGGAAACAACACCAGACATTGCAGGCCATTGATTTTTTTGGGATTCACTCCCATTCTTAGGCTACTGAAGCTCCCTTGAGTTCTGAATTTTCCCCACAGGCTCCAATATTTTTTCATTCTCCCCCTTTGAAATCACTAGAAAAGGTTTCTTATACCAATTGAGTAAGCTATGATTTTGTTTTTGTACGTTTGTACTAATGCATGCCAATGATTGTTCATGATGAGCCAAAGTCACCCCCTGGTTCAATATAACAGGTTGCTTATCCTAATTTCTACTGAAACTAAAGGTTTCAACCACTTATACCAATTGAAATGAGACAAAGCATATAAGATCCTGAAAATTTTGATATCATTGTTCTTATAGTGTAGTCTACTCCCCTTGAACAAGTGCTCTTCATGATGATAATATATTTCTCTTCTTGCAACCCCCCTTGAGATCACTCTCATCTCTTCTCTCTAACATCTTGGCATATTGCTATCCCTGACATAGTTGGACAACTTACTTCTTTCCTTTTGAATAAATCTATTGAAGAGATGAGGGAGACACCACTTCCACTTTCTACCTTAAATATTCAAAGAAGTCTTTGGCAAGAGACTTGGTAAATATACCAACAGTTTGTTCCTTTTTTGTTATATATACCAACTTCAAAATTTGATTAGCCATCTGTTATCTAAAACAATGATAATTTATAGGTATATGTGTGGTTTTTGAATGAAGAACACGGTTCTTGGACATACTTATGGTACTTGTACTATACAAAAATGGGAATTGGTTCATCATATGTTACTTTCATTTCTTTCAAGGTCTTCTTCATCAATAAAATTCGAGTACAACATGTAGCAATTTTGATGTACTCAATTTTAGTTGTGGACAATGAGATTGATGTATGCTGCCCTTAGGATACCATAAACCAAAGTCCATTGTGGCTTTTAAATATCTAGAAATTCTTTTTCTAGATAATAAATGGCTGTCTTTAGGGGTTGATTGATACCTTTCTAGTAAACCAACAACTTGCATTATGTTTGTCCTTGAGGATAGGTATAACAAGATACTAATCATTGATATAAACATCGTTTTACTAACCTCTCATGATTCATAATCTTTTCTCAACTTACATTTAGTGACCATATGAATTTTAACATGTAAACACTCTTCAATTCCAAACTTCTTCAACATATCCTTGAGGTATTTTCTTTGATATATAAACATTCCTCTTTCCGATTGTGCAATCTGCAAACCAAGGAAAATTGAAAGTTATCCTAGCATTGAAATTTCAAAATCATCTTGCATTACTAACACAAATTATTGACTTAGAATATGTACATCACTTCCAAATATTATGTCATCAACATAAAAAAGAATGACTAGAATATTTTCATATTCAATTTTAATATACAAATGACTATGAGTTTTTCCTCGTTTGAAGCCTTGCTACTATAGGTATTTGTCTAATTTTGGAATACCATGTCGTTGGTGCTTTCTTTAGTCAATGCAAATCCCTTTAAAGTATGTACACATCATCTATATTTTCTGAGAAGCGAAACTCTTTAGGTCGCTCTATATAACCTTCCTCTTCAATTTCTCCATTTAGAAAGGTTTATTTCATGTCCATATAATAATATTTAAATTTCTTATGATAAGAAAATGCTAAAAACATTCATATTACCTCTAATATTCCAATATGGGAAATTTTTTCTTTAAAGTCAAATCCTTCAAATTATGAATAAAAATTGATTTACTAGCTATGACATTTTTGTTTGTTGGTCGTAGAACTACTTCCCACATTTGTTTTTTCTTAATATGATCTAATTCCTCATACATGGCCTTTATCCAAAGCTTATCTTGACTTTCCTGAGAAAACAATTGGGTCCAATCATGGGCAACATGGAAATATGTGCTTATCTTTTTCAGCAGAAAGTCAAGATAAGTTTTGGATAAAGCTTATCTATTAATATGAAATCCTACTTTTTTGTCGCCAATAATTTGACTATCAGGATGATTCTTTTGCACATACCCTACACGGGTCTTTGGATTAGTGCATGTTATATCTTATTCATATCTCTCTTATGATTCCTCAAGTTGTTCTTCATCATATTCATTGATGATTTGATCAGTTGGGATGATTTATCTAGGTGGCTTCTCCTTGGGAGGTAAGGCTTCATCCGTTTTCATTTCAATATTGTCAATTATCTTGCACAATATCTTATTATAAAAGATGTATCCTTTTCTCTCAGATGAATATCTTGAAAATATTCCTTCATTAGATCTAGCATCAAACTTACCAATATTTTCATCATTAATTTTGATGTAGCACCTACTTCGAAAAAAATGAGGTGCTTCATTGAAGCTAGTTTTCCATACCAAAGTTTATAATGATTCTTGTCACTGTTTGGCCTGAAGTGAAATATATTTAAGATATGAACTTATGTATTAACTACTTCTGCCGAAAAGGTATTAGGAGGACTTTTCTCATCTAACATTGTTCTAGCCATTTGTCAAACCATATTTTTCCTCTCCACCACACCATTTTGTTGCGAGGTGCTTACAATTGAAAAATCTCTCCTTATTCCATGTTATTTAGAAAATTCATCAAACTCATTTAAGGTGAAATCCCCACCTTTTTTAGACCTTAGGAAATTTATTTTAAAGTCTAATTAATTTTCAACTAGGTCTTTGAATGTTTTGGACCCACCTTGTGCTTCATATTTCTCCTTTAATAATACAACCTAAGTTAGCTTGCTATAGTTATCTATAATCAACAAAAAGTAGCATTATCCACTTAGGTTCTCAGTTCTTGATGGTTCACACAGGTCTCTATGTACTAGCTACAAAGGGCTCGTTGATGAGTGTTGCTTGGTCTTGAAAGATACTAGATCTTATTTTCCAATTTGACATGATCTGTAGATTGTATTGTTGGGATTTGAAATCTTCAGAAAATCCCTTACACCTTGCATCTTGCTAAGATCCACTAGATGATCAAAATTTATGCTCCAACGTTTTGGGCCATAGATAGCTCTCATCAATATTTCCCAAACATCATTTTACATTTTCCTCATTGAGTATGTATACATCACTTAGTGCTCTCATAACCTTTGCTGCTACTTTCCCTATGTTTTCAGTCTTTATTTCACAACCTTTAGAGTGAAAAGTGACATCATACCCCTGGTCACATATATGACTCACAATCCAAAATTTGTGTTTGAGTCCATCTACATATAAAATTTTTTGGTCCTTTTCCATTATCTAAACTAATTATGCCTTTTCTCGTGATCTTGCTTGGAGCATCATTACCAAAGTTAGCACTACCAGTATTATCTTCTCTCAATGATATGAATTTACTCTTATTTCCATGCATGTGTTTGGAGCACCCACTATCCACATACTAATGGCTATCTTTGTTATGAGCATATTAAAAAATGCCACATTATTCTTTATTTTCTGCCTTTTTCTTCTTCCATGCCTTGGGTTCTTCTTGGACTTGCTTGATGTGAGGGGCTGATATAATTTTTCTCGTTCTACATTATTTTACTTTATGTCCAAAGTTGTGATAATTTTAGCATTCAATATAATCTAATAAAGGAGAAAAGGAATTGTTGCTTATGGGAATATTCCTATGAGGATTTACAACTCTGCTATCCATATTTCTTGAGGATTGATATGATTAATTACTTTTATTTTTTATATGATTATCTTTAAGATATGATCTACAATTTATATCCATACGAAAAAATTCATACATGAATAACAATATCATAAAATAGATTTTGATACTTGGGAGAAAACAACATTTGAGGGAAATATATTTTTATTCTTTGTTGTCTATCTCTTTGAAATTGGCGAGGCCACCACTATTTTTTGACTTCACCTTTGTGGTTTTTCAAATTACTATTATTTACCTTCCCTTATTGTTGTTTGGTTTCATTATTATCTCTAATTTTCTTGTTTTCACCTACCTTTCTTTGTTGCTACTACATTTGATCATTTCTTTTGAATCCATTGTTGATATGTCCTTTGACAACTTCAATATAGTTTTTTTATTCTTTTTATCTAGATTTCTTGGTGCTTGTTTCTCCTTCATAACCGAGACCAATTTTGATGAGGGTAGTTCTCTAAAAAAAAATTTCATCCAAATTTTCAGATCCTTTAATAAACGTTAAATTTTGGTTCAATTGAGCCTTGGTCTACTCTAATTATTTTCTAATGGAGACTATTTCTTCCTCTAGCTTCTCAGATTCCTTGCCATTTATTTTAGCTATTCGAATAGATTTTATTCAATCTTATTGGCTTCCCCAAATTCTATTTTAAGAAGAAAGTGATAAATATTCATATTTATCCTTTTCCTTTTCATACTTTACCAAAAGTTCTTTTTACTTCTTGTTCTTTTTCCCGAGTTTATTTATTTCTTCCAAGGAACCAACCAATTCACCTTACATATATACTTTAGCCTATTTTTCACGTAATTCATATTCCTCTTGCCCTTCAACTTGGGATTTTATAGCCGTAATCATGAAACTATTGATCATTTCTTCATTAGAAGGTTACTCATCCTTATTCCTTGAGAGTTTGTTGTCCTCTTGGATATAAAATCTCTCCTTCTTGAATTTATTCTCCTTCTTGACTTTTATGTACTTATTCTTTTATTTATTATCATATTCATTATCCTTATTTTTATATGGGCATTTAGATGCATAGTGGTCAACTTTTCCACAATTAAAGCATTTGAAAGGATATTTACCTTTGTATTTCCCATATCCTCTCTCCACTCTTCTAACAAACTTGGTTTATTCTTCATTAGTTCTATAACTTAAGCATTATTTGTTATATATTGTATTCTAATATGATTTGAAGGCTACTTCCTTTGATTTATATCTAGCTTTTGCAGTTCTCAACTCATATGAAGTTAGAGTTCCTTGCAACCGATCCATGGTTAGTTTACGAAGGTCTTGCATCTCCTTAAGAGCTAAAAATTTGGCATTAAATCTGACAAGAAGATATCTCAATTTTTTTTGAACTACTATGGAAACATACATTATTTACTCAAGACCTATTATGGTGTTTACAATTTCATCCACACAAAGAAATAATTTGGTTATGTCCTCATCCTCATTCGTCCTTAATGATTCAAACTACTTTTATTGAATTGGAGTTTTCTTTATTTACCTCATTATCAAATTCATAGATATTATTCAAATTGTCCCATATCTCTTTGAATACTGTGCAATGCATGAATTTAACAAATTCAGATTAAAAAAGACCACTTAGGATTTTATTCACTACGTTAGCATTATAGGAGAATTCAAGCTCGTCATCTCTACCGATCAAAATAATTGGCTCTTCATAGCCGTCCATCAGTGCATGCCAAAAATTTTCACTAAGGGACATTAGGTAAGTCCTCATTCTCACCTTCGAAAAGATATAGTTCATTGCATTGAACACATGAGATTTCTTAGTCAGACTACCACCTCGACTAGCCATATTTAAGATTAGATCTACCTTCTAGTTGTTATACTATTGTCAAAGGAAACAAATTTGATACCAAATATTGGAAATTAAGTTGATACTAAGAGTGGGGTGAATCAGTATAATTTATTTTTAACAAATTATAGAATTAATGAACAAAGCTATACACCAATAAAAATGCACAAAAGATGAACACAAGGTATACATGGAAACACTTATGGGATGAAGCCACAAAAATTCTTTTGATTTTAATGTATATGCAAAAACCAACTTCAATTTACATCAGATTTTGTAGGCACCAACCTACAGGGGGAACCACCCCCATTTATTTTCAATCACCCCTTTGTTGGATTCACCAACCCTCACTTGTTTGTAGGAACCAACCTGTTAGAGACACCAATCTTCCTAATATGCAAGCACCAAATTTCTTCAAACACTCAGATCCATTTTTCATATATTTTCACACTCAGATCTATGGATCTTTAATTAAAATATCACACATACAACAAAATTTAATATCATATCTACTTGGCTTCTCTAATTTTTTCTCTACAACAACTTCTCTTCCTCTGATTCTATGGCTTGATTTAATTTTCACTATATCACAATAATTCCCTCATAAATATTCTCATGGCCACAACTATTTTCCTTCGATTAAATCCTCAACGCTTCAGATCTACAAGTTTCTTGTACATAATAAATTCATAACTCAACCAATGTGCACTTTTATCCTTTTTTCAACTCACCTTTACTCTTTCAGTCTTATATCAACATAAGTTTACACTATGTAATATATTTTTCTACAACACGGCTCTCATTATTAGTTATTTTCAAACTCATGTGTTTCTATGTGTCCACAACACTTCTTGTAATCGATTTGCATGAGACTACACTACTTGTCACATCATTTTTGTTTCTATTTTATACCCATATATTTAATAGATTTTTCCCACTTATACTTCTTTTAAATTCACCATTTAACTATTTTCACACCTAAAAACAATAACTTTAGCCCCCCATAGCTACCCTAAGTGCTTATGCTTGGCTCCTCATAACTTGTAGTGATAACCATACCCTTAATGACTTTGTCGAATCTCAAGGATCGAGGATCCCACTTATTTCTAAACACTAGTGTGGCCCAATGGCTAATGGGTTGATGGGCTTAGTTCCTTGGTGCTTAACCCTCGACACCCTATGAAATTAGTTGTGACCATATCCATCGCGATGTATATATCAGTTCGTAGCAGACCACTCTCACACTCAATGTGTTTCAACCTATCAATACTCTGATGATCTAAATGGAAAGTGGTACCCATCCATGGTATTTAATTGTATTGAATTGTGTAACTCAATAAGGCACTGAGAATACTATAAATAATGGGCCTCACCTTGCAAAAGGACAGATTGGTCCTCTAGAGTGCAGTTGTTAAAAGGGTCTTCTCAATTAATAAAATTATATTTTGTATTCAATGTGGGTAGTTTTTTTTATTGTTTTTGTCATTAGTGTCTTGGAAGATATATATGTTCCTCCCCTCCTCTCTAAACAATCATTGTGCTTGGATATTAACCCCCAAGATCCAGATCACTGGTATTAAAGTGGGTTGTGTCTCCATGGAAATCAACAATATATAAAGGAGTATTGACATGGATTTGAAATCCTGTGAAATTTTAAGACTATGAATTTTGATCTTAATATTGAGGTTGAAAAAAAAAACAACAATGCAAAATACCATGGTGATATCTTTCTTTTCCACCCTCATTGCCAATTCCTCCCATCCCCTCAGCACCGTAGGTTAGATTTGAAAATAGGAGAAATTTCCATGTTCCTCCACATTGGAATGAGTACCTTCAAAAAGGCTTAGAATGGGAGAGCAGACAAGTGGATCCCATGAATATCCAACTACAGTGTACATCCATGGAGTCCCCTAC
Source organism: Pinus albicaulis (assembly GCA_034641835.2). NCBI lineage: Eukaryota > Viridiplantae > Streptophyta > Pinopsida > Pinales > Pinaceae > Pinus > Pinus albicaulis. Next base: position 660,848,612 of record CM076574.1, on the reverse strand, counting down.
AATAGAGTGCAAGCGTTTTCAGGCCCAGAGCTTCCTGTCCAATAGAGCCTCAAAGACAGATAGATTCCGAGAGATCAATATGGGAATCTCCTTGTCACCACAAGAAAGAAGTTACTGAGCCTTCACGACACATAGGAAGTATACTGAGGTGAGGGAATAAGGCCAAAAAATTGCGATTTTCATATCACAAAGGTCCACATTGTTTTATTTGAGGAATTCTCTAAAGGTATATTTGGGAAATAATGCTTATGCTGATTTTAAGGTGACGAGAAACCTCTTTGGACAATCTTGTACAATTCATCAATGAATAACTTCTATTTCCAAGATGAGGCATAAATAAATTGTTTTGAAAAGTGTTGATGTGGGGGAATACATTTACGGTAACTGTGTATCTGGGCACTCAATCTAAAAAAAAAAACCCAAGCTCGTCAATTGAAATTTCCCAACCATGTGGACATGTTTGAATCCAATTCCCTCGAAGGTAAAGGTCGCGCTTTGAAGAAATCGCTCTTTGAGCTCAACTTGTTCGAGAATCTAATGTTGCTGGGAGACTCAGATGACAAATCAACCGAGCGACCCATCGAAGTGAATCATTCCCATCTGTTGCAAATTGAAAAATAATAAATTGGGGTAGTGAGTTATAATATATGGAACTTCATGATAGTTTTCATATTTGTTCTCACCACCGCAACTTCCATGGTCAAAATCATCTTCAGGATAGACCTGTAAAGGAGGATTTTCCAACGAATAATGCCAAATTGGTGTTGATATCCTTCATTGGCGAAAACAAATTTTCTCAGGTAGACCATGGCCACCCTGGTATCGAACCCCGTATATTCCCACTCCAAACCCCAGCCAATGAGATTTGCAGTCGATAATGTCAAAAACAAGTAGGAGTTTGAATTCTGTCACCTACAAGAAAACCCGCATCGCATCACGAGGTGTCGCGTGATGGGGTTTATCTCAATGCTCTTCTATGCATATAATAACTATGGTGACATATCAGTGGTTAGGGTTGTGGTTTCAAAATGCGTGAGCTTTAATGATCTGAATGTGATCGATTAAGTACTGAGGTAGTTTGATTAGTTTGTCATTAAGATTGATTGTTAACTGAAGAGAGCTTTAAAGTGAAAGATGACATAAACCACCAGAAAATAAATTATTAAAACACAACATAAAATAGAGAGAAGAAGAAGCAAACAATTGATTACAGAGTTTGTCCCTCATGGACTACATCTTCGGATCCGCTTTCAAGTGGGCGTCTGCTTTATTTGGATTGATCCAAGGAAATATTTACACAGAAAAAACACTAGACTGATCATGCATGCAAGCACTTCTAGTCATTGATAATAGAAATATCTCTCTCTCAGCTCTCCAACGCCTATCTTTGCGCTCAATTCTGACTCCCAATGGTCAAGCAATGTTGAAAACAAAAATGCCTCTATTCTCTTGCAACTGCACTCTAATTATCTTCAAGCCTTCAAAACCAACCTATCTTCATGAAGAAATGCCATGGTTTAAGTAAGAACCGATCGAACCTCCATTTTCCCCATTTAGCATTTGGTTTAGAAATTAAAGGGATAAGGGGTCGAATTTCTTCATTGTACATGAACCTTGGATAAATATCCCTTAACCTTTGGTGCTGAATTGAATGTGAAAACCAAAATTAAACATTATAATATAATCCTTAGCCGAGCGGATAGCTAACCAGGCGGAGGAAATCCCTCGGCATGTGATCAGTGTCGACATCGGCAGTTAAACCTGGCGGTCATAGTTTACACCCGACTGTTCCGGCTTAACCCCGACAGTTCCAACACGACCTGTCACATGGCAATATCCATCGACGGGTTTAACACATAGCTTTACAATTGTCAACCACTAACATTCTCTGTGCGGTCAGACCCATTCACATAACTTTACAAAATCCGACACGGTTTAAGACTTGGCGTGGTTAGGACTTAGCACTGTGGGTTTTGTTATAAGGTTTTTATTATAATGTTTATTAACGCAACAATTATATGACCCGAACATTAGTACTTAGGTTTTGTATAGGTCTTACACCATAGCGCTTAGGTTTTATAACAATGTTTTATAACCATTTTAGCCCAAACCTTAGGTTTTAGGCTTTATAACATGGTTTAAACTTTGCGCTTAGGTCTTTTAGGGTTATATGTTTATTTGTTTAGGTTTTAGGCTTAGTTATTAGGGTTTTACATCTAGGTCCTTAGGTTTTAGATCTAGGTTAGCTCTTTAACCATAGACCTTTACATTTATAAGGTATTACACATTTTTAAGACCATTTAAACCCAAATTGTATGCCATAAACCTAACTTTAGATGTCTTTTCTTCAATGTATAGGTGAAACTAGCGGATTGGAGACTGAACTGGACTTTGAACTGTTGAAGCTAATGGAAATTTTCTGCTAAACTGTAATGAACAAGATCCTCCTAGATCAATCCTCTCCACTTGAAAGCTTTTGGAACACAAAATTTTGACTTTAAGAAAATAATAAGTGAGGATACAACTCCCTCACTTTTCTGATTTCTATCCATTTCGCCTTACTCGGATTCATGCCCTTGAGTCCCGCTTAAAGATATTCCACATCTCCTCGCCTGGAAGTACAAACTCTTCTGTCCAAGACGGTATCTTCTTGCAACTTTGTCATGTACTCAGGTTATAAGTCGTCAATAGAAGGAATCTGTATATCATCCTCAGAATTAACAATCATCGGAGGCTCATACAACTTCAGACTTTCAACATTCACAACTGAGTAAATATGCATATAAGGTGGTAAATCTAATTGGAATGCATTATTTCCAATCTTCTCAACAATTTTGAAAGGATCATACCTGATAGATTTCAGTTTCTTACCTTCCCCTTTCAACCTGACTTTGCTGATATACAACCATACCTAATCGCCAACCTGAAAATGATGATCTACTCGATGCTTGTCGTGGCGCAATTTGAACTTGGCCTGATTCTCTTTCAACTGATTCCATACTTCCCTATGTATCTGTTGTATTCGAGAAGAGTGACCTTTCTGAAAAACTCGCGCTTTTCCTTTCTGCGGTATACACAACTTACCCAAATAATATAACAACTTGTCATAAATATGATAATTTTTTTTGTTTATCTGAGTATCACGAGTTAGCGATTCATAAATTTCTTTGAAATTATCATCAGTACTATACTGTTCTACATAGATTTCATATTTCAATGAACTATTCTGTAGTACTACTGAAGCAATCAAAGACAATCTATTCATCATATTAGCTACTTTATTTATCACACCCTTCTTGTTCTCAATTTCTAAGTGAATTTGCTGAATAAATCTCATCCAACTGTAGTAGAGAGATTGTTGCAACTTAGACTGTGACTGAATGTATTGAAGCCGCTGATGATCTATATGAATCACTATTTTCTTACCCTTTGTATTACCACTAGAATATGTTTCAAATGGTTGTCGATGATCTAACAAAATTGAGATTGATGTTGTGAAGATTTTCTGCTTAACTGATTTAAAAACTTTAAAATTGACACAAATTCCCCATGTCCTGTTTTTCTTATGAGCCAAAATTATGGGTGAACTGTATGGAGATGAAATGGGTTGCATGGATTCCATCCCTGAAATTTGTTGCTTTATTTATGTACACTCTATAACGGACTTGTGACGCATTCCATTATTAGGGGCATCAAACATCAACTGCATCTCATGTGATTTTTCCTTTTTATGAAGTAGATGTTTTGGTTCTTTAACTATATCTTGAAATGAATCTACCTTTTTAACCAAATTACCTTCATACTAAAATTCTCAACCTGAACAAGTATCATTAATATCCTTATGTTTCTCTTTTATAGACATGAGTATGTATCTCTTAATTGAACTAATTAAGCGCTTCATCTGATTAGCATTAATTAAATTCAAGTGATTTTGAGTTTTATGTGCTCGAACGATGTACTTAATCCCATATTTCTTGAGATGATGCATATGTTCCTTCCTATAAAATGCTGCATCACGGTCATAAAGATAAGGTCTACCTAAGACAATTCCACATATGTCTAACAGTATCACATCTCGATCCACTTCGTCGATATGGTTAGCTGTGATTGCAAATTTTAACCGACATTGTTTGGTAACATGAATTTGAGATTGTTCCTTTAACCACCCTAAAGGATATGGTTTTGGATGATTATATGTTTTCAAACCCAATTTCTTTACCAATGATTCAGAAATCAAATTTTCTTGTGATCCTGTATCGAACAATGTATCTATCTTAGTATGCTTTGAAGTTACCCTTTTATGAAATGACTCTATTTTTTTTCCTTCATTCAACTGTGTGATATTAGAAGAAGCAGAAGTACTAGCTTCAGAAAATTTACCTATTGTAACCATAGCAGTGATTTTACCTTCATCACCTGAATCGGATCCCAAGTCCAAGCCTTGTTGGATTTCTGTTTCAGCCTTCTTTTCAGCCTTCTTCTTTTGATTTTCTTCGGCTTGAGTTCCGGATGAAGTTTCCAACACCTAGCTTCATCATGGCTGATCCTTTGGCAATGTGTACAGGTAGGTCTTTCATCTTCCTTATGAGCTGTGGAAACTTTATTTCCCTTTGACTTGCCCTTATTTTTGCTGTCTTCGATTTCCATCTGCTTGGATGTCTTTGGACCTGGTTAACATCCACTAACAAACAAACTACAAAGCAAAACCTGCTCTGATACCATAATGATCTAAATGTGATCGATTAAGTGCTGAGGTAGTTTGATTAGTTTGTCAGTAATATTGATGGTTAACTGAAGAGAGCTTTAAAGTGAAAGACAACATAAAACAACAACAAATAAATTATTAAAACACATCATAAAACAGAGAGAAGAAGAAGCAAACAGTTGATTATGTTTTTCGTCCCTGCTGGACTACATCTCCGGGTCTGCTTTCAAGTGGGCATCCGCTTTATTAGGATTGATCCGAGGAAATATTTACACAACAAAAAACCAGACTGATCATGTACGCAGGCACTTCTAGTCATTGACAACAAAAATCTCTCTCTCTCAGCTTTCCAACACCTGTCTTTGCACTCAATTTCGACTTCGGATGGTCAAGCAATGCTGAAAACAAAACTGCCTCTATCCTCTTGCAACTACACTCTAATTCTCTTCAAGCCTTCAAAACCAACCTGTCTTTATGAAGAAATTCCATGGTTTAAATAAGAACTGTTCGAACCTCCATTTTCCCCATTTAGCATTCGGTTTAGGAATTAAAGGGACAAGGGGTCGAATTTCTTCATTGTACATGAACCTTGGATAAATATCCCTTAACCTTTGGCGCTGAATTGAATGTGAAAACCCAAATTAAACATTATAATATAATCCTTAGCCGAGTGGTTAGATAACTGGGCAGAGGAAATCCCTCAGCATGTGATCAGTGCCAACATCGGCGGTTAAGCGCGGCGGTCATGGTTTACACCCGACGGTTCCAGCTTAACCCCGACAGTTCCAGTGCGACCTGTCACATGGAAATCTCCGTCGGTGGGTTTAACACACAGCTTTACAATTTTCAACCACTAACATTCTCCGCGCGGTCAGACCCGTTCACATAACTTTACAAACTCCGACACGGTTTAAGACTTGGCGCGGTTAGGACTTAGCGCTTTGGGTTTTGTTATAAGTTTTTTATTATAATGTTTATTAACCCAATAGTTATATGACTCGAACATTAGTATTTAGGTTTTGCATAGGTCTTACACCATAGGGCTTAGGTTTTATAACAATTTTTTATAACCATTTTAGCCCAAACCTTAGTTTTTTGGCTTTATAACATGGTTTAAACTTTGCACTTAGGTATTTTAGGGTTATATGTTTATTTGTTTAGGTTTTAGGCTTAGTTATTAGGGTTTTAGGTCTAGGTCCTTAGGTTTTAGATCTGGGTTAGCTCTTTAACCATAGACCTTTACATTTTTAAGGTATTACACCTTTTTAAGACCATTTAAATCCAAATTTTATGCCATAAACCTAACTTTACATGTCTTTTCTTCAATGTTATAGACAAAACTGGCGGATTGGAGACTGAACTAGACTTTGAAATGCTGGAGCTGACAGAGCTTTTCTGCTGAACTGTTATGAACAAGATCCTCCTGGATCACTTAAATATGTGGAGAATCCCTAGCTCCAAGAGTCCCTCAGTGTTATCGTGGCAGGAGTTCTGGATAATTCTGAGAGAATATTCATGAACTCATCGAAGAAGACCCTAAGAATGCCAATTTATGGTCTAATAGAGGGAGGATGAGGAATTCTATGGATAAATTTGATGAAATTTCCATCAATGTCTCTCAAGTCATCAATATCATCCCCAAGGAATCGATGCCTTTTCTCAACCGTGCCATAACATACAAGGCTCTTGGGGACTATAAGTATGTGATCAAGGATTGCAAATTCAACCATCATTAATGATCTTGAAGAGTTTGCTACATGATATAATTTGGGGAATGTGGATTGGAAAGTCTTTTAGGATGGAGCATTATTTGCAGATGAAAGAGATTCTAATGTGGCCCTAGGAATTGTTGGGTACTGAAACAAGCACTAGTTCCCTTTTAGTTGAACAGGCTTGTAGAAGCAAGAAAATTAGTGGAAGGTCTTGTTCGTAAATATCCATACTACGTGGAGGCACATGCTTCTTTAACTTCAATCCTTTGGAGTGAGGATTTTCGTAGCAGTCCCGAAGATTAGTTCATAGAGGCTGCCATAAGTGAACCACTATGTAGAGAAATTGGTTCTCATTTTAGGGGCTACCTTGAAAAGGAAGTCAAGAGTTCAAAGGCCCTTGTTTCAAGCCTCATAAAATTAGGCAAAGATGTTTAAGATATTACAGTAGAAGCTTCTTAAAAGGGAGAGCTCGTATAATTAGTTTTACTAGTCATATGGAATGATCTAGAAGTTTCTCGACATGAACATGAGAGGAATGCCATTCAAAATCTCAATATATTATACAGGTGAGTTGAGAAAAATCATTGAGAAAGAGTTTAAGTCTGAAAATTTAGTTACTGAATGAGCTCTTGAACTTGCATAATGGGTCTAATGATGATGAATGGTTACAATGATGTAGAACATGCACATTGAATATCGTCCCACATGAAGATCTTCTCACAATATTTGTTCCTCCAAGAAAAAAACATTTTGAGGCCCAATTGATTTTCCACAAGAGGATGATGATATACATTTCTCAAGTTATTTTATTAGAAAGATTAGTGTGTTATTACATGAATTGAAATGTGATTACTTGGAGGAAGCGTTTAAAGAATCTAATTGGATAGTGAGAATATACAAAGATAAGCCACCATATCTCTACCATACCTTGGCATACTAATAAATAAACTATCTCGAAGTCCATTTTATAGGCCATACACTATTAGTATCACAGTTGGACCACACATGTTATAGGGTAACTCTATCCTCATATCTTTGTTTATCATTGTTATAGGTCATCAAGAAACTCATGGTTACGGGTCAACCACAAAAAACCCTTGCCATCAAAGTCCATTTTCTAGGCCATACACTGTCAGTATCACAGTTGGCTCATAAACATTACAAAGTAATTCTATCTTCAGACCTTTAGTCATCATGGTTATGGGTCATCCACAAACCTATGGTTATGCGTCAAGCAATCAAAAATATTTTCTTCAATATCACATGATTTTGGGACAACCACAAACCCATGGTTATGGGTCAACCACATGAAAGCCTCCTCTTCATTTTCTCATATTCAACAAAAGCTTCTAAGGAGGGAGCTTGACACAATGGGGATCATTGCTTCCTAATGGGGGAGGATTGATCTGCATGGAAAGTAGTACCTGCCCATGGTATTTACCCATGATATTGAATGGTGTAACTCAATAAGGCATCGATAATACTATAAGTAATGGGCCTTACCTTGAAAAATTATAGATTGGTCTTCCACATTGTAGTTGTAAAAAGGGTCTTCTTCTCAATTAATAAAGTTACCGTTTGTATTTAATGTGGGTAGTTTTTTTAACTATTTATGTGATTAGTTTCTTGGTAGATATAGATGTTCTTCCGTTCATCTCTCATCAATCATGGTTCTTGTATCTTAATCCCCAAGATTCGAACCATTCAATGCTCAGTGGTCCACTTCATACCCACTTTCTTGTGGCTTGATGACTTGATGGGCCCCATAACTCTATAAAAGTTTGAGCTTTCCACTTCACCTATTTGAATTTCAACATTGTGAGCCCTTACAAAAATAGCCTCTTGGAATATATTCCAAGACATCCACACCTACCACATACCGCCATCATGGACCAATCAAAACCCATTGTGTGTGTCAATTTTCCAAGTCATTTTCCACATCATTTCTGCCATGCCACATTAGCCCAGGCTTCAATTTGTATAGTAAAATGGCACTTCGGTTCTCTATTCTCAGTGCCCTGATACCCCAAGGAGGGACCCTCCAAGCCACATCACCTGCCAAGTCACACCACATTATTTTCCACCACTAATTAGAGCATGCCAGGTGTCAATTGTTGACATGTGCCTGCCACATGTCACTCGCCAATTGTCAATTTGAACACTCAAAAATTTCAAAAATGATTGCCACATGGCATCAAATTTTTCTACCACATCATTAACGTCTACTACTTGGTGGCACCCGCCGTGCCACAAAGACTTCCCATGTCATAATGGCCTGACCTTAACTTTTAGAACAAGACTACATCTGGTGCTCAGGGACTTGGTATAATTAAGATAAACTTAATCCTGATTAATTATTCATTAATAAGGGATTAGGAACCATGATTATGGCGGGTTGGGTTAATGGTAAAAATGAAATTTTCCAATTATAAAAATTTTAGGCCTTTTTCAAATTTCATATACTGGATCATGTTGTGCACTATTCTACTGATCCTTGGCCCACTAGGCATGTTCATACAGGTCTATGCCTATGGGCTCTTCTACTAGGATAGGCTCATTTTGGTCTTCGACCTATTAGGTTGGTTATAGCATTCCCCACTTCTCAAAGAGGGCTATTGGCTCCTAGCCTCATACTGGTCCCCACTTCCCATGTAAATCTATTGATCCCTAATCTCATACTAGTTCCCGCTTCTTGGGGAATTTTATGTTGGCCCATGCTCCAATCTACCATGTCATTTTCCAAGTCATCTCACTACCACATGTCATTCCTTGTTGCTACCATGTGTCTAGGTACCTACCATGTTTGACCGATAAGCCATCAATTTATTGGAACACCACATTCACCTAGCATGCATAACACTTGGAAGCTATGACATCATCAATTCACCACCTGTCTACCACACTGCCGTCTAGGGTGCAAAACCTTTATCAACTAGAATTGTGCCTAAACTACTTTACTTCAAACTAGTTTTTCTCCTCATGTCTTGGAAGTTAAAAGAAGTGCCATATACTAAGAAATTGTAGTCAAATTTCCTGCAAATATAGGCTACTCAAACTAACTTCATCCATGACATTAAGATAAACAACCTATATTTAGCTATGATTCAATGAAAGCTTCAACAATGCAATATGACAATGTACACTCAACAAGCTCCCCCTAAAATTGACATCAATGTAAACACATTCAATGCTACCCGTGATAATTAATTACTCTTTTTTATTTAGCATTATAAATTTAGAATAGTTGTTGTTCTTGAGGAAATATGGGTGATTTGTGACTTGAAATCGAAGATTAATGTAATTTTTTAAATGGGATTCTCAAGTACACTGAAGGGTTTTGTTATCACCTAAAATTTGTTCACACAAATTTACATGTCATCAATAGAAAAATTCAGTAATTCATCAAGATAAAGGTTATGTAAGGTAATTAATAAAAAATCTTAAAGTAGCTTTAAGATTTTTGTGGTGTGTGTTGGTGGATTGAGACACTTTATTTTCTACAAAATTGAAAGACAAATGTCAAAATTTTGAATTTGAAAGGGGATCCATCATGAGAACAAAAAAATATGAGGGATTGAATGCATTTGAGAACCAATATATATATATATATATATATATATATATATATATATATATATATATATATATATATATATATATATATATATATATGATGGCACAATTAAGAGGAGATGAAGAGAGGTTGGCTAAGGAAACTTAGAGAAAATTACCTACAAACCGAAATCGTAAGAACCAATAAACTTAAAAATATTAATATTATTAAATCAAATGTAAAGTAAATCAATGTATGTAGTAAATAATTTATTAGCATTGAAATTCTAATATTAATACAAGTATTATGTCAACTATTACTATAAAGGATAATAAAATCATGGGACAAGTGATAAGGGAGAATGTTAAAGGACAACTCAAGGGAAATAAAGTGAATTAAGGAAGAAAAAGGGGAAGAGGGATAGTGAAAATAATGGAGAGGAATAAGTAATAATAAAGGAAAGAGGAATAAGAAGAAAATGGTAAGGGTTAAGAGAACATGAGGAGTAGGTCAAAAGGAGGAGAAAGGTCAAAATGAGGATAAAGGGGGGTTGGCAGGGGTACTAGGGAGAGGGAAGTGGGGATGGGAGGAAAGGGGGAAAAAAAGGGACAATAATTTAAAGGAAAAAGAGGTTAATGATATGAAATAAATTGTGATGGGAGAATGAGAGAAGAGTAGGTCAGAAAACCATAGGGGAAAGAGACTGTTGAAAAGAAGGGGAGGGGGGGGGATAGGAGAGTGAGACCAGGGAGAGGAATAGAAAGGGAGTGGGATCATAGTGATAGGGTAGGGGAATAAACATTGCACTCGTGTCTCGTAAGATTATTTATCAAGGGAATCCAATTTCTACTTCTAAACCACTTTATTTTTTAATATCATTAGGGTGTTTGATAATCTCAATGGCTTGCTTGAAACACCTTTTGAAGTGATGATCTTCTTTGGAAATAAAATTTGTCTTTTCTAGGCACACATAATGCTTAGTATTGACAAATAATTTTGCAAGGGCATATGTAAATATGCATTCATGTTTTATATCTGCAACATGTTCTTTTATTCTTGTTTGGAATGATCTACTGGTTTCTTCAATGTAACATATTCCCCATGAAAAATAGACCTTGTAGATATCTTGGAGTTGATGAGGTTCAATGTTTTTTTTGACAGATTTATTTTTCCTACCAATTGTCTCCATAGGTTTTAAAGTGGTAGTAATTTATTTTTCTTAAGGATTTTAGCAAAAGTTTCAATGATCCCGTGGATATATGATAGGTAAGCTCTTTTGGGGAATGAGAGTTTAATGAATGAGGTCTTCTTCTTCATCCTATTCTAATGGATTTATTAATTTCCTTGTCATAAAAAATCTTCTCAAGTTCCTTTATCAAATGGATACTCTCATGATTAATGTGTTCAATGTCTGATATCCTTAGAGCTACGACAACTAGACTGCTTAGGACCCCTATTTTTTAAGAAGGGTGGTGATGAGAGTTGGCATGTAGATAAATTTATGTGTGTGTTTTCTTTATAAAGACTTAGTGTCCTAAGGCTCCATTGTATTTTTTGGTGATTAAAATGTTAAGAAAATGGATTTTATTGTTTTCTTAGATCTCCATGTAAAGTTTGATATCATCCAAGATAAAATTGAGGTTTTTAAATCATTTATCAATTTTCTCGATCCCATAGGATCATTTAATGTTAGCATTATCAACATATCTCTTCCAGCTAGTGGGTTTAGTTTGTAGGAATCAAGAGCCTTATTTTTGAAAATTTTCATAAAGAGATTAGAAAAATTTGGGGAAAGGGGGGACCCCATTGCTACACCTGTGACTTTCTTATGGTACATTCCCTGGAAGCAAAATAATGCAAAACATAGATAAAATTTAGTTGGTTTGGAAGTTTAAGGATCAAAAAATTCCTTCACCACTTGAATGGCTTCATTTAAAGGGATATTCGTAAATAGGGAGACTAGATCAAAGTCGATAAGTTTGTTACTGACTTCAACTTTTTGTTACTTAATGAGATTTACAAAATACTTAGAGTGTTTTATGAATGAATCCCAATTTACTACCATAGCTTTTAATATATTGTACACATACTTAGAAATTTTATAAGTTCAAGAGCCAATAGTGTTGACTATTGGTATGAGGGGAATGTTGTCCTTGCAGATATTCAGAAGGTCATGTATCTTTTGAATGATTTCACAATTCGTGATTAAATGCTTCTTAGTCCATCCATCTAGGTTTGATTCCTTAAACACCATCTTGAATTCCTTAATGATCTTCAAAATAGAGTTACTCTCCAACCTTATGTAGATTATATTATAGTCTAAGTGCTCATTAATTTGTCAATATAGTCACTCTTATTGATGAAAAAAATAGCTTAATCCTTGCTAGATTTAAGTATTACAATATTATCATTCTTCCATATGTTTTTGGTTGCTAGAAGTTCTTTTTTTGTTTAGATTTGAATCCAATGTTTTAGAATTCTTGAGGATGTTAGCACAATACAAACTTATGGATTTTTTGTCTTCATTGCTTAAATTTATAATTATCTACTTCATGCTGTACATAATATATTCAATGGGCATATATATGGGAGTTATTGGAACATTAAGGAATTTTCCTAAATCATTAAATTCATCCTTGGTTAAAAAATGAGAGGAAATGTTGATAACATCAAATGGATTCCATGTAAGAGCTTGGGTGGGTAGTCTTATTTTTATTGATTTGTATCCACTCCATTTTCTTCACTCGATTCTCCACTGAAACATGGAATTATTTTTCCATCTTGATGGCTAGAATGGAGTCAATTTTTTTCTAGATGTTTATGTGTATGGATTTTCAAACTTGAGGTGGGTCGAGAATGATTTTCATGTTAGGAAGTCAAAGTCAATGTGGCTTCTAATTCATGTGGAATGTTCTACATTTGAGAAACTGGTAGATCATTCCAAACAAGAATAAAGGAATGTCATGTTGCAGATATAATTTTTTTTTACATATGCACATATTTCCTTGCAAAAAAAATTATCAAGACTAAGCACCATGCGTGCCTTAAATTTTTTTTTTTCCAAAAAATTTCATCACTTGAAAAGATGTTTCAAGGAAGCCATTGAGATTATAAAAAACCCTATCAATATTAATGGGTAAAAGGATTTATAAGTAATAATAAGTTGGATATCATTGATAAATCATCTTAAAACACATGAATCTAATGTCTATCCCCCTACCCTATCACTATGATACCCTCCCTTTCCATTCCCCTTCCCACCCCACCCATTATTTTCTTTGGTTTCTTTCACCTATGGTTTTTTGACCTAATCTTCTCCCATTATCCCTTCAAAATTTATTTACTATCATTAACCTCTTTTTCATCTACCTTATTTCCCCTTTTTGTCTCCCTGTATTCCCCTCCCTCCTTCCTTCTCCTTTCCTCTCCATGGTTCTCTCCTCCACCTCTATCCTCCTTTTGATGCTCCTCCCTTCTCTTACTGTTGTTACCTGTCATACCATTATGTATTTGTGTCGAATGGTCCTATTATTCATCCCTATTATAGAGAAAAATGGGTGCAATCTAGGTTGACTAAAGGGAAATTTGAAAAGGAGGGCCAAAATTTGGGAGATGATTCTCGAAATTGTGGATATCAGAGAAGGCTCAGAACATCAGGACCTGATATCAGAAGGAATAGCAAGATGCACATGAAACCTCAAAAGGCTCAATACCTCGGAACTTCATAATGTCAATTTTATACGAAATATATGACTGCATACATAAGTATCTTCCCTAGACTGGGTGGCCTAGATTAGAAAAATAGAAATACAAAGAAGATAATGTTTCCCTTTAAGTAAATAGATAATGGGATGAAGCCTACCTGTAATCCGTAGTATGCTTCACTCCTATCTTGGCTTGAATGCTCCAATAATAGATCTGATCGCTATGGTTAGAACTTGCACAATCAAACAACACAATTCAATGATGTACACCATCTATGTAGCATCATCCAATCACTTCGTTAAATGGATCAACATGGCATTGGAATACATGAAATCACAACATCATATATAGGAAAAAAAAGAACTCTTTACATTAATATAAATGTATTGAGTTACAACCAAATATAGGAGTTGATCTTGTAGAAGAGCTCCTCCAAGTTGACTTGTTCCTTCTTTGCAAAAAAGTTCACTTCTAATCACCTTAATGCATGGAATAATGAATCTTCGTAGCAGAAACATAGGAGTAGAATATATCTCCAAAACCCAACCCCTAGCTTGTGGATGGTCACAAATATATAAAAGAGGATGGTAAGTTGGGAGAAATTATCCATTTACCTATCTAGATTTGAGATCCGCTCTTGATGGGAGGATGGGATAAAAGGATAAGGGATGGAAACTCCAAGGTAGGATAGGATAGGATTTGAGGGTTTTATCTGAGGTAAATATTTGTAACAAATATTGGAAGCTTCTGGAAGAGGAAGCTTTAGAAATATTTTAATTTTTCTCAAATTTCTAGAATCAACGCACCCCAACACAGGGCAAACTACTAGTGATCAACCATGCCCAGCATGGAGCAACCTGTTGGTGAATGCAGGTCCATGGGCTTACAGACTAGGTTGGTGCTTAAAATGGTTGAATTAAGGAAGTTTCAGGTAGAAATTCTGGGATTAAGGAGATTCATGCTTAGGGATTTATGCAATGATGATGTCAATGGGTAAAAGGATGTTGATTGATCCAGTTTGTAGGTCGATTAAATAGATGTGAAAAAATGGCCTATAATAAATTCCCCTAAAGTGAAAAGTCAAAAATGGTGACTAATGAATGAAGTGCTTTACTTTGTGACAAATCAGGATCAAGAAGAACTGACGAGATCATCTTCTATTACAATACATTTATATTATGGCATCTTTTTTGAGGGAGGCATACCCATACTTAGCACATAAGCTAACATTACATGTAAAATTATCAAAAGACGCGTCCATTAATGAAAAAGGTGGAACCATGATTGGATTACAATCTAAGTGATCATAGCCATCATACATTTTCATCTTGTATTAATCCTGAAATCGCAACTCATATGAATGAAACTATATCTGGGGCCTTCTATCTCATTCACACGACCGTCCAATGTACAATTCTAACCATTTGAATCAATGAGATAGAGTCGAACATGGTAGACACTATATGATTATCGACTAATGATGCAATTTGTTAACATACATGAGAGAAACCACTGACCATGTTAATGGCTCTCAAGGTACTGCAATATAATCCATATGGTGTGAATAAATGAGTGGAAGTCGAACAACACACACAATATTTCGGTTGAAGGGCAATGATGTAAACCTATCACTAAGAGCGAGGAAAATTTCCATTGATGTATGTAAGAACCAAGGTACCGAAGGATTGTTTCTAAGTCAAATTCTTGGATAATCAGTTGGTGTCGACATGAAGCAACCCATCGCAGGAAGGCCTTGATGTATCCCCCATCAATGAAATGAAATGGGTATCATGATTTGAGATAGAATGATGAATAAAAAACATGGGATGAATACTTAGGAGTATTGTTGCAGATATTGACTGAATGACTTCTCTTGAACACAGGGTGTCTCTGAATGGAGTTGGAAACATTGACCCAAAACTGAAAATGGATATTTTGAAAAAAATATGATGAACCAAAAGACAAGAAAATCTCCCAATCCAACAACCATGGAGATGAAGTGGAAGAGTGTCATGTTCAAGAGCGACTCGTTTCCATTAGCAAATGGAGTACCCTGTTTTCCCAAATTCCCAAACCATGCTAGTCAGTACTTATTTATTTTTTAATCAGCTTGAAGAGTATAACATATGATTGATCTGTAAGTTCATCGTTCATATGAATCCCTCCGAGTATGTTTAAGGAACCTTGAGAAGGAGTTGTTCGGTCTCATCATGTTCGATAAATCCATCGTTGTTTTATGTTTTAACGAGTCCATTGGAGGTAAAAATCGACATCTTTTTCATGTTTAGAGAGTTTGAAAAAGAGGTGAAAAGGAAAAATCTAGATGTTCCTTTTTGTAGATAGTCCCCTGAGTCTGAAAATGCAGAAACAAAACCTAAGAGAACCTCTTAGCCATGTTCGATTAAGGTATTCCTTTTTTGTAAATAATTTATCTTAGTCAGGAATAGGGTTAAACTTATACTGAGTAGAAGTATTTTCATTTACTTTATTGAGCTCAAAAAGCAAGTCCTTCGAAATATTTTCATATTTTGGGAGTCTGAAAAGAGTTGAAAGAGAACTCGAAGGGGTTCCTTTTTTGTGAATTTACAGAGTCCAAAAAAGTGATAAAAATATTCTCCTTGGTTAAAATGACCTGTTAAAACATGACAAAATCCATTAAAGAATTGTTGACTTGGTCAAAACACTGCAAAAAGGATTAAAAATACATGTTTTATGATAAAAATGAACCATTACTGGGTCAAATAATTAAATATGATTAATAATGAAAAAATGACCATAAGCAATCAAAATGACTATTCATTTTTTACCATTTCACATTTACCTTAAAAAATGATAGTTATAAGTACTTTTTTCCCTTGATCTTCTGTAGCTGATTGTGTCCAATCCAGTGGATCAGTCTAAGCACTATCATCAGTAGAGTATCACTCAGTTAGAACTAGTTAGACTGATTTTAACTCAATTAATTGAGTTAACTAATTAAAACTCACAAATAACTATAACTAGACCCCCTAAAATCATGGGAGAACTGTACATGCCTCCTCTATGACCTCTAACTCAAATTTAGTAAGGTAACTAATTCTTCCTGACTCAGTTAATTAATACAAGTTGTCATGAGATGAAATTACAATTTCTCTTCCAATTTAATTAAGGAAAAATTAAATCAGAAGCCCTCTTGAGTGCCATTTCTGGGTGCTATTTTCAATATTTCCTGTTTCCATTATCAAACTCCCTCTCAACAAGAAAGGAATTAAATCTATCTCAATCCAGTACCTTTATAATGTTTTGCATGCAGCACTTGTCTAGTGTTGTTTTCTCCTGCAACTTCTGAAACTGAATATCCTCCAAAAAAACTGAATCAACATGATGCATTTGTCATCAGAGTCTCTAACTACTTCTAGCTACTACACTGTCTATTGGAAACTCTACGCTGCTGCTGACTCTGCATATGTGCCCTCTGCATTGTTGCCAACTCAAATTTGTGCTATAGTATCTAAAATATTTCACTCTTATTTCTGTCTTCCTGACATATGACTGCATCAATCCTACTAATCCTTCCTGCTACTATGTACTGTGGGTTCCTCATAGCCAGGTATGATCGATGAGACAATCCATCTCAATGGATCCTGCCCAAATTTCTTCCCTTGGGATTATGTTTTCACATCACCCCACCTCTAATTTGGAGGTATGGTTACATGTGCTCCCTCTGCCAATCTAGCTTGAAATCCCCCCCTGCTGGAGGTCTTTGCTTGATTGGGTGCCTCCACTTGGTATCGTCTCTTCTTCTCCAATTGTGGCTACTCCACAAACTTTTGAGGGTGCTTCTGAGTTTGCAAGTTGAGAGGTAATTTGTTCTCCCTATCAACCATCAAGTCAATAACCTCTACTTTGCTCCTAAAAGCTTTGAATGCATCTTTGATCTCAAGAGAATACAGGTTTTTGACTCTTACATCGATCTGTTTCACCCTTCCCATGGAGATGTGTCTAAGGAACACCTTTCCTTTTCTAAATATGACATCATAACCACGGTCTTCCAATATTGCTATGGAGACAAGATTCTTCTTTAGTCTTGGAACATACAAAAAAATTTTCAATCTGAGAGGGGAGCTAGACTCCCTCTGAAAGGTAACTATACCTATCTTGGTCACGCTATATGTCGTGTCATCTCCAAACTCTATGTTTTGTTGGAGGTCCTTCTCCTCCAAGTCACTGAAGAGATTTCTATTCTCTGTCATATGGAACAATGCACCATTGTCTAGATACCACATGCATCCCATTATAGTGCTAGCCATGCATGCAATGAGAGTAAAATCAAGCTCAAACTGTGAAGAAAGTGCTTCACTCGCTACAACTGCAGACTCCTTCTTGATATCCTTATTATGTGGAAAATTCGAGGCATAGTTCTCGTGCTCGTGACAATGAAAACACTTGATCTTGGATAGGTCTCTCTTGCCCTCTTTACATTGGGACTTCATTCCCTTGGCTTTCTTTCCTTTTACGACCAATGAAAAATATTATTCTTTGTCTTTGTCGGAGGTCCCGTCTCTGGTGCTCTGCCTTATCTCTTCTATTACCAAGTCGGACCACAAACGCTCTCAGTATGGTAAATTATCCCCCCTATTCATAGAGACTTGGAAAATATGCCAGGTCTTGGGATGGAATAGAAGTGCTAGGCTCACCAAATCATCACAAAAAATATTCACCCCAACACTTCCAATCTCATCTCGACACTGAGTGAACTTCGTCAAGTATTTCTGGGTCGTGTCACCCTCCTCCATATTGATCTTTATGAGATTTTATTTCAGTGCCAAATTCCTATGGTCGCTGTTATATATTATGAAACATATCTATCAAGGCCTTCCAGATAGCATATGGAGTCTCCTTCCCATGGAGACTCGAGATAATATGATTTCGAACTCCTCTAACAAGATCCTTCTTGCCTTTGCTACCTTCTTCTTTCATGCATCAAGAAGTTGAACATGTGATGCTATGGGCTGGGTAATATCATTGTCTATGAATTCCTTCCGTCTTTTTTCCTCGAGCACTACCTCCATCGTATCCTTCCATGCTATGTAATTTGAATTTCCCTCAAGGAAATATTCGAGTCTCATGCCATTGAAATACATCTTGATCTGCTGCTAGATCTTGAAGAATAAATCTTCAAATTTTAACCTGTTAAAATAAAAACTAAATTTATTCTCTTCTATTTTGATTCCTGGTGCTTCAATATCATGTATAAAATCTATCAATGGGGTTCAAACTGATATTTTAATTTTCTAAAACAAGATAGTGAATCCTTCTACAATCTGTGGAAACAAAGCATGATCACACAATCACATAATAAGTAAGAGAAAGAGGAAATCAATCGCACAACACAAGATGTATATGGGGAATGAAACTGCTCAAAACCCCTCTATATCTATATTGCATATGGTCATGATCATGAAACAATACAATTATATTTCTCCACTGAGAAAATTCCTGAACTCTGTTGACTGTCTCACTTCGATCTAGCTCAGATATGACTTGCAATCAAAGCAAGTTTGGTCAAATATTTAATCTGTTGATTTCCTCTACCTAAAATACCTTCCTTACAAATTCTTGGGCTTATTTAGCCCCTATTAATTAGTAAAATACCAACTAATGATTGCGCAATCCTTCAAGGCCTTCCCAATGACCTCATGCATGACCTGTACAATTTTCTAATAGTACAAATGATAGATCTCTTTCCTTTAACCTCAATATCAATTGAGCCTTCCTTAGAACTGACATGAAATAAATATTTATAGTGAATTATCAGTTAAATAATTTATCACTACTTGTGAATTAAATCATATTTAATTCACTTGACCTCTCACCAGCTCATCACTCAGTTAGAACTAGTTAAACTAATTTTAACTCAATTAATTGAGTTAAATAATTACAACTCACAAATAACTGTAACTAGACCCACAAAAATGATGGGATAAATATACATGGATCCTCTATAACCTCCAACTCGAATTTACTAAGATAACTAAGTCTTCCTGAGTCAGTTAACTAATACAAGTTGTCATGAGATGAAATTACAATTTCTCTTCCAATTTAATTAAGGGAAACTTAAATCAGAAGCCCTCTTGGGTGTCATTTATGGGTGCCATTTTTAATATTTCTTGTTGCCATTATCAACAGGTGCTTCATATCTCTGGCATGTAGGAGATCCACAACAGGCATTAGGATTAGTGTAGGTTGTTGCAGTAGGACGATATGCACTACATGATCTCAATGTAGCTGAGACCCTAGAAGAGGTGGAGCGTAATATGGAGGGGTTGAAACATGGGATATATGTGACCTCGGTCGATCATATCCCTATCCGACTTCTGAGATACACTATTGGGGTGCGTAGCTATATTGGTGGGCTACTGCACAAGATAGCTCATGTAGTGGCATGTTATCATGAGCACTATGATTAGTCTATATCTGCATATAGTTTTTGATATGGGTTGTGTGGCCATATGTGTCTCATGCACAAGTTTTGTAAAACCAAAGTTTATATGTATATCTTCATTGTTTCTATGTTCCTATTATTGTTTTCAATGGATTTTATGTGTATTGAAACTTATTTACATCTGTTGAAAATTTCTATCTACAAGATGATTGGCTAGTGCATCTGCTAGTGTATTTAGATTTCTAGAAATATGTTTATATTGGAAGAAATCAAAATATCTTTCTATAAATAGAACCCTTAAGAACATGCAAAGGATGGTCGGAATTCTGACTGAATATAAATTATCCAATTGTAGTACCATAAGTTGTGAGTCAAGTTTGATGACTAAACAGTGGACACAATATGAAATAACATTAGACAATAGCTCAAGCATTGCGCTATTCCAATGATGTTGTTGGTAGAGCGACCGATACAAATCCCTCATAGACTCACTAACTTGCCATTTAGAGAAAATATAGCCCATGTTGCAGAGGATAGATTCTGAGTACTATGAATAGCACCATTAGCATAACCGACATATGGTTCAAGGGATGCTGACATCTGCAAACCAAACGTAAATGGGATCAACAAAAATTGTAGGAAACTCTAAAGAGACACACTAAAAACAAACTTAACACTCCTATAAAGAGTATGTACACAATGTACTGTGCATGAGATCAAGCATAGTATTTCTTAAGGTACAAACCATTCCTAGGATGCGTCAGTGGGACTCCATCAAAATCGAGTAACTCATAGGTGCCTTTAGCAAGCACACGATTGAAAATATATGGACCTAACCACATAGGTTGGAACTTCCTAATCCTAATTTGTCATTCTTTTGGTCATATAAAAGGACAAGGTTTCCTTTCTGGAAGACACAAGGCTTGAAAATTTTATCATACTTTGTCTTGACACGTTTCTTATAGGATTCATTAGCCATTGTAACATCTCACTGAGTCTCATATAAACAGATGAGATGTAAGAGACGTTCCTCTTGTATGAAAGTGGAAGGAAGAAGTTATATAGCTATTTTCAGTGATGAAATTTCACATTTTATTTGGAGGATTTCTTCCAGACCATAAACCAATTAGAAAGGAGTGAATCCAGTAGCATTCCTAACAGAGGTTTAGTGTGCCCACAAGTTAGTGTAAAGAAGAAAATTCCAGTCTGATTTATGGTCCCTATAATACGTTGAAGCATCATTTTGAGAATTTTGTTAATGGCTTCAACCTTCCCATTAACCTGAGGGTAGTTGGGATTGGAACTTTCATGAGAAATTCCCGGCTTGGTAGTAAGCTCTGTCATCATGTCATTATGAAAGTGATTCCCATGATCTTTAACAGTGGCTTGAAAAACACCAAATTGTGTGATGAAATTATTGAAGAAAAAATAACCAGCCGTTTCGCCAGTATTGTTAAATGTAGGCATCAACTCAACCCATTTAGTAAAATAATCTACCACTACAATGATATAGCCATGCCCCCTATTACAGGTCAATTTGGGCATCATCCATAAGACCAGTATGAATAGTTTCTATCATCCCCTAATTAAATACTAACAGGGTCTATCATCCCCTAATTCAGTTGCTACATTCCCTAGAGAAGTCATTCCATTGATGGCTTTAATTCATGAGATTTCCAATGTTTGGAGTATAGTTGAAATGACCCATTGACTCATCAACGCTCCTCTGAATGGGCCTAAGTGCATTTCAAAGCACTTATCCCCATGCAAGGGTGCTCTGCAAAGCACTTCCCAACACTTAAGGGTGTGTTGGTCTCCTCGGAGTGAAATCATTATTATTCTGGGAATCTCCACATGTCCAGTGCCTTCTATAAGAGATCATAGGTGTCATACTTCGAATACATGTGTTCATCAATCACCATTGAACCTGGAAACATGTTTCATCTATCATTAGAAATACATTCAATTCCATTTATTGAGAAACTACCTACAATTTCCCTATAAATTGAGCACTCATCTAAGTGTTAGGGAGGAAGAAATTTGTGTATTGTTATGCTATTGGATTCTCAATTGATGAGACTTGGAGTACTGTTATGCTGCTAAGATGATGCTTGGTGTGATGAGGAAGGAATGAAGTTGGAGCAGGTTGGCGATGAATCGATCTATTGGTTGTAATATTCTCCTCCTACTTTCTTAATAAAGATATTTGTTCTTCCTCTCATATATATGCTTATATCTTGCGAATGTATTCTCATGCATATTTATTCTCAGGTCTAATCAGTTCGATTGGGTTAAGATAGATAAATATTGTATATTTGTATGTTGCTTGTTGTCTTTTGTCTTTGATTGCAGGTATCGATCTAGCGGGTTTAGTTGGATTGAGAGCGCCGAAAACAACGAAAGAAGAGGAATGAGAGCGAAGTATCACAGGTAGGTCCCTTTCCCTTATGTTTATCTATTTTTCATAGAGAAAGAATATTTATCTTTATTCTGTTGTTCTGAGTGAAGGATTACCACACTCAGGGAAATCTAGTTTATATGTAGATTAGAATTTTGTATAAAAAATTGGCAACCATACTGGGGATAAAGCCATCATTCCTGGTGTTTATGTCTTTTTTTACTATCATCAGTAGAATTTAATTCATCTTTTCAGTCATTTGAATGTAATTTTTTCCTTAGAAGTGTGTTTACCCTGCTTGATTTTCAAGCTTTACTACGCTCGACCCACTGTTTGTCGGGGCACAACGCTCTGCAAAGCATTCTCTCCCATTCAGGGGTGCTATGCAATGCATTGTATGCCCTTATAGGGTGCACTGCCCCCTCAAATAGCCAAATTCCATCAGAATTTGTCTTTGCATCCAGTTTTAGCCAATTGTCTGCCGTATTCTCTAATGTTTGTTTTCTCTTAGACACCAGTAAACATTACCTATTCTTCCTCCTTTAGATAATTGTTTGTTCAATGTTTCATTAGCTGTTTTATTTATCATTTTCAAATTAAATCCAAAGTAGTAAATTTTTGCATTAGATCGATTCTCTGTTTTGAAAACGAAATTGTCATTTCATTCTTCATTTTCCTATGAGAAAATTGTTGTTTCATTCCTCATTTCTCAAAAGAAAACTTTGTTTGATTGATTTGTTGATCCAGATTTATGCAGGAATGCAACAGAATACACATGTAACCATAAATAAAAATATGTAGCATAAATAACACTTCATTTCATTAATATCAAAGAACTGAAATTTTCTTACAGACATAATAGAAATAAACTAGCTAGGGTGTTGGTAGCTTATCTCTGAGAAGAGATGTGGCGGCTACAGGCCTCTGAATTGAGTTACCATGAGGCTCGAGGGCCTATTTATTATTTAGAAGCAATGTAAAACCCTAAACATCCAAAACCCTAACCCTAGGAGATGAAGCACCAAAACTATGGGCCCTGTTTGGGTTAATTAGTGTTTCAACTTCCCGGGGACGTAACTTTGGCATACAATCTCCGTTTGATGTGAACCATACCTCGTTAGAAAGATCTATTCAAGGAGAAAAATTTTTGATGTGAGAAAGATATTCCATGTCACTCTCGATTTTCCCAAAAAACGTTGTTTAGGGCCTCAAAACGGCTTTGGAAGTTCAGAACCCGAAAAACTGCCAAAAATAATAAGTTGTGCAGAAACTGAAAAACTGAAAGAGACAATGGTGGGGCCCCAAGTGGAATAGGTGGGTGGCCACCAATATCCACTTGGATGATTTGTGCATTTAGTTTCTTTTTACTCATTCACATTAAAGGAAAATAAAAAGAAAAACATGCATGTGCATTGTAATATCCCTAGATTAGCATGCAACTAATTGAAATATAAAATTTTGCTTTTGTATTTTAGATAGATGAATAAGTGGGTAGGGAGACCCATAAATATATTTAGTAGGAATTAAATCCCTCTTAATGTGAAAAGGGATAATCTTAATAGCTGGATAAAGCACCTCCATGTGTGAACAAGGGAAAAAGCATGTGGACAAGGTCAATGTTGAGCAAATCAACAATGCTGGTATGGAGAGAGTGGTTCATTAATGGGAGACAACACAATGTTAATGGGAGATAGTCTCCATGAGAGTAGTGGCCTTAATGAGTGGGACCAAAGGTGAGAAGGCTCATAATGCATATAAGGAAGGGCAAGGAAGCCATAGAAGACATGTTTGATGATTATTGATTTTGATCTTTTTAGATCTGGATTTTTCAGGTGACATTTCTATGCATGCTTTTGTTGCTTAGTAGGTTCTGCTGTACTTTTTATTACAAGAGTGTTCCCGAGCGGGAATCCCACACTCATCCTCAGGGGACATCGAGTGCCTACTCAGGAGAGATTATTGAGTTGTATAGTCCACATCCAGGCATCAGGCCAACTTTAGTCTTCAGCTACAGCACAGTTTCTGTTCAGAGTTGTGTTGTGTTGCAGGGTGTTGCAGTGGAGGATCATTAGGGGAAATTTGAGTTCTAAAATGGGCCTCCTAAGGAAATTATAAAATAACAATGTAAATAATAAAATAATATTATATTACATCATCAAAGTTTAGAGGGAAAAAAAAACTATTTTTTCAACTCGTATTTTTAACTTATATCTCTATGGGTTTACTCAAATTTCGAGTGGCAACACTCGTTGGATGAAAAGTTTGATTACTCATCCAAGGAGTACCCATGTTGCATACTTTTGATGGAATCTGCTACAATAAAATTGAGAAATACATGAAAAATGTGATTGCAATCACGCATTTTCATGTATTTCTCATTTTTTGTGTAGCAACGTCCATCAAAAGTATACAAAATGGGTACTATTTGGATGAGGAATTCAATTTTTCATCCAATGACTAATCCTGCTCTAAATTTGAGTAAAAAATTAGGGAGATAAGTTGAAAATATGAGTTCAAAAAATATTTTTATTATTTTATTATATTTTAATATTTTTACTTTTGGACTCCAAAAATAGTGAATCATCCCCCACGGTTGACATCATCATCTTGAATCCTATTGGTTCTTATAAAGTTTATTTTGGTTGTACATTTTTCTTAGGAGGCCCATTTTAGACCTCAAAATTCCCCTAATGTGAGAGGGTCACTTTCAGTGTTTGTTTCTCAGTGGAGGGGCATCCTTTCTATTGGGAGGCCAGCAAGGAAGACCCTGGAGCTTCATTTCATATTTTGGCACCACACAAATATATTTCCAACTCGTACAACATAGTTCCATCATAAAAATACATTATTTCATTGGGCATCCGTAGGGGAGGTTTCAGTGCTTCAGTTGGAGGGTTACATCTTCAGTGTTGGGATCAGACTTTCACTTGAAGGATCTATTGGAGGAGATCTATACATTTCTACATTAGTTTCAGCCACCTCCATCTAGTTATTCAGTTGTAGCTGAAATTCATCCCTAGGGATGCATTTGCATTTTTGGGCATTTCAAGAAACCCTTTCTGTGTTGTCCAGGAAATGTGTTTGGGAGCCCAGATTTTCACTCCCGACATTATTTGAGCTATATAACAACAGATTTAAATTGTTATATCATTCCTGTAGTAGTTTATGCCCTAAAACTACGCGGTCATGGCTCATGGCATTTTTGTAGTAGTGTTTTTCATGTATTAGCATATTTTCTTATTGGAGGCTTGTTTTGTATTGCTTGAGTGACTTGATCCTCAAGATCTTATGCCTATTATTTGTTGATATGTTTAATAATATGGTTGTACATTTGTCTCACATGTTGGTGCATTGATGTATTCACTGCTATTTTCCATGTTTTTGTGCTATATTGCTTCTTTCCCCATTTGGGATTATGACAGTGGGATCAGCGCATAATCTTGGCTCAGCCTGTGGGTTTAAGCCATTATGCTATAAGAAGAAGAAAAGATATCTACAAAGATGGAAGGAATGAGCTTTGTCTCATCAATTTTCATATCTATGAAGAACCTCTCCAAGGAGGTCAAGCATATGAAAGAGAAGAGATGCAATGAGACCTCTAAATGGTTTCAAGATGAGGGAGGTCCATGCACTTCCTATCAGCAGAAGAAAGAACCAATATTACATAAAGCTCCACGGAAATACACTATGCCCTTTTCTTTTGAAGAGGAAGATTACATGCATGGAGATGGATGAACTTAGATCATGAGATTCTAAGTGATTATCTTGCAGAGTACAAGTCTCAATCAAGGGCTTTCAAGGAGAATCTAACTCTCCCACAATTTATTTAGATCAAAGAAGAGAGGAGACCTTTCAGCTATAGAAGGAGAAAGCACAATAGATTTCTATTGTCTATATTTTATGGGTCATCCACATGCACAACAAGGGCTTGGAGTGGGGAGTTGGATGCGTTCTTCCTGCTACATCCAGTAGTAGAAAGAGAAGCTGTTGAGATTGCAACGCTGCACCTTGAGGGTGAAGCAAAAATTTTGTGCTTCAACCATTTGATTCATGCGAGAGTGACTGCTTATGAATATTTTACTCAAAGGTTGATCAAAAAGTTTGATAAGAAGAAACCGGAGAAGCCAAGGGAAGATGTCCATATTATTATTCCGGAGGAAGAGCAACTTCCAACACCACTTGTTGTAGGAGTACTTGCATGAGGAGAAGGAACACTTGCATCATTGCAAGATGGTCTTGATCTCTTGACATTTAGAGTCCCATGCATTATTCAGGAGATGCATGAGGAGGAGGAGACTTATACCAGCGCCAGTACATTAGTAGAGGAGCAACCATAATTACTAGTAGTTGGGGAAGTCATCACACCGGTAGGAGGAACCCTTGTAGCAGTACAAGAAGTTCCCAAAGATCAGATTAACCAAGGTATGCAAACATTTCCAATTCCTATTATTTCAGCACATCATATGGAGGATTGTGGGAACATGCCATCAGGGAAAATGCATGACCTAGGGTCAAAGCACATTGCTGATTTGGAGAAGCAAACTACCACTGCATAGAGGACCCTTGACTTGTTCAAGGAGGAGATGTATAGTCATCCTAGTTATTCATTGATGAGCTACACACAAAACTTTGGGTTGGAGTGTACAATTTTGGAGGATAGGATGAGCATAATCGTAATCAATCCAATGCAGAACTATGTGTTCAACATTGTGCATGATCATGAGACAGAAAAAGCACCATGATGGAGATCAGCAGCATTGTCATTAAGCAGCAATGATGAGTTGGGGGCCCAACTATTACTGGGACATTCTAATGACCATTATACTTGTGTGACATTAGATAGGCAGATGATTGAAGGAAGACATCTCATGATGAATGATATCTCTCATTATTATGATAGATCCTTCTTGATGAGCACTGCAAAGCTCAATGAGAAGTTTTTTCCTACAACATATTTGGATCCTTATGGGGTCAACTTGGTCATTGATGGGTGGTCTTAATTTGGAGATATCTAGGTGGTTGTACTTCAACATCCCATGAAGTGCAAAGGCAGTAATATGATTTGGGAGGATGGTATTCTCCATTGGAGGGATACCAATTTTTAGCATGGTAGGAGACACCCACATTTGAATGAATGGGTGTGGATGGTGAGCAAGAGGTTGATGAGCCACTTGAAAATCTATGACACAAGGCAGCAGGAGGCCTGGCTATGCTGGCTACTCTTGAAAGAGTTTGGCCATCATATGACATATCCTATTTCTAGAGGTATGTTATGGTTTGGGTCTTTGCATGGCACCCATATGTTATGGAAGTAGAGTATTTGGATTGTATGGGGCATTCTACAAGTCAATCATTATGATGTTACTACATGTCTTGTATGATGAGGATATGAGAAGGCAACAAGAGTTGTTGTTGCTTTGGATACTCTTGAGAGAGTATGGGCTGATTTTCTCCCATACTTTGCATGATGTTGCAGGAGTAGATGGTGGCACAATCGTGGTGCAAAGGGGCTACTCCTTAGCTTTGGAGGATCAGGAGGTACTTCCACTTTGGAAGGAGTCTCCCATATGTAGAAGCATTATGGTATGTGACTTTGGCATTGGATATGTCAAAGAGAGGAGTTATGAGATAACATGATCCTTATCACAAAGGCCAACAACGCTGTCACTTGGGAGTATGTATTTTTTGATGGAGTGTTCCCAGGATCACTTCACATATGATGATCTTGATGGGAAAGTAAGAGATGAGAGAGATGGATTAGTGGATGGAGACATCTATTACCATGATATGATCTTCTTGACTTAGATCTCCAAGCATAATAAGAAGGCTTTGCATGCAGCACATGGTTGATTCCTTTCCATTCACCAAGGTCTCATGGAGACATGTCATACCACTATGGAGAGATCACCGATGTATATCATTATCAACTTACTCTTAGTACATGGTAAGAGTTGTGTTTTTGCACTTATTGATTATCTAAAAAAGTATTTGCATTCTCTTTCCATCTATGTACAGTGCATTGCTCCACAAGAGGGCAAGTTTATATTTTGGCTTCATGGTCTCTCTAAGACCAACATTAGAGTTGGATATAGGAATTTATTGTATGGCTTTGGTCAAGTGCTGTGATATTCTTTGTATGCTCAGTTGATACACAATTCCATTTACTATTTACTAGTAGATGAGATGACATGCACAACTAGCAAATTTTTGGGAGACAACTTGCCACATGATGTTCTGAAACAACAGTTAGCAAAAATACACTGTAACCACTTGGGAAACTGTTGGTACCTTCCAGCACTGCATAAAAAATTCAGTATATTTCTCATTTGGATTCCATATTGTGATGAAGCCCTATTCATTGTATATGGGATGGTTTGGGCAAGCATGATTCATGACACTAGAGAGAGTATCTTTGAGGATCCAATTTTCTTCTTGCCTCATAAAGGAAACATTATTGCATCCCAAAATCAGCAGCCACTCTACACTTATCATAAGTGGAGAGAGAGATAGCATGGGATAGAAAAAATTTTCTATCAATTTTAGCTATGCAGGCCACCTACATTGCAGGAGCCAAAGGTGGAGGAGTTTTTCCATGAGTTACCATTTTGGAGGGTGACTCATTTTGTGTGGATGATAGCTTGGGGATGGGAGCTTCACATGGGAATAATGGTTCCCAATATATTTCAGATTCCATGCCTCAAGAAGGCCTCTAGAAAAAATATAGTTGCCTCCATGGATATCCCACTACTTCATGTTGAGATCCATTTGGATTTATCACCAAAGGCTAGCTTATACACTTGGGAGGAGCAACTTGGAGACATATTGATGAGAAAGCATCTTGTTCATTGGAGAAGCTTATCATATGAGGATGCTACAGGAGGAGGAGAGGAGGCTCTTCAGTTCTATTCTTTCAGTTTCTTGAGGATATGCAACATTTTTGAGGGAAGGACTGTAATATTCCTAGATTAGCATGCAGCTAATTGGAATATCAAAATTTTCTTTTGTCTTTTAGATAGATGAATAAATGGGTAGGGAGATCCATAAATCTCTTTAGTAGGAATAAAATCCCTCTTAATATGAAAAGGGATAATCTTAATAGCTAGATAAAGCACCTCCATGTGTGAACAGGGGAAAAATCATGTGGACAAGGTCAATGTTGACCAAATCAACAATGCTAGTATGGAGAGAGTGGTTCATTAATGGGAGACAACGCAGTGTTAATGGGAGATAGTCTCCATCAGAGTAGTGACTTTAATGAGTGGGACCCAAGGTGAGAAGGCTCACAATACATATAAGGAAGGGAAAGGAAGCCATAGAAGGCATGTTAGATGATTATTGATTTTGATACTTTTAGATCTAGATTTGTTGGGTGACATTTCTATGCATTCTTTTGTTGTTTAGCAGGGTTTGCTGTACTGTTTAGTACAAGGGTGTTCTCGAGCAGGAATCCCACACTCATCCTCGGGGGACCTCAAGTACCTACTCATGAGATATTATTGAGCTATATAGTCCACATCCAAGCATTAGGCCAAGCTTCAGTCTTCAGCTACAACACAGTTTCTGTTAAGAGTTGTGTTGTGTTGTAGGGTGTTGCAGTGGAGGATTGAGAGGGTCACTTTTAGTGTTTTTTTTTTCATTGTAGGGGCATCATTTCCATTGGGAGGCTAGTAAGGAAGACCCTGGAGCTTCATTTAATATTTTGGCACCAGGAAAATCTATTTCCACCTCCTATAGCGCAGTTCCATCATCAAACTGCGTTATTTCATTGGGCATCCGTAAGGGAGGTTTCAGTGCTTCAGTTGGAGGATTAGATCTTTAGTGTTGGGATCAAAATTTCACTTGAAGGATATATTGGAGGAGATATATACATTTATACATCAGTTTTAGCCACCTCCATCCAGTTATTCAGTTGTAGCTGCAATTTAGCCCTAGGGTTGCATTCTGACATTTTTCATTTTTATGCATTTTCGGAAACCCTTTCTGGATTGTCTAGGAAAAGTGTTTGGGAGCCTAGATATTCACTCCCAGCATTATTTGAGCTATATAACAACAGATATACATTTTTATATAATTCTTGTATTAATTTATGCCCTAAAAATACGCTGTCATGGCTCATGGAATTTGTGTAGCAGTGTTATTCATGTATTAGCATATTTGCTTATTGGAGGGTTGTTTTGTATTACTTGAGTGACTTTATCCTCAAGATATTGTGCCTATTATTTTCTGATATGTTTAATAAGATGGTTTTACATTTGTCTCACATGTTGGTGTATTGATTTATTCACTGCTATTTTCCATGTTTATGTGCTATATTGTTGCTTTCCCCATTTGGGAATATTACATGCATTTAGAGATTGTGAGTGTTTCCTAGGAATATATTAGGGAAATCTGAATTTAGTTTGTGCTCTTTGATCTATGCTAAAAATCTGATTACTCTATCCCTTTAGAAAATAAGGTTTTCATTGAAAAAATGAATTGAAAATATTGCTTCTTATTTAGTTTTCATTTTAGGCATTTCCCATTACATCACATAGTGAGCTTGAAAGATAAATTGTTAAGCAAGATCAACATAAAATTCACCTCAATCAACCTAAGAAAACATTGTAACATTAACGATAACACTTAGAAGGTCTAGGTTAGAGACGTGTTCTGGCGTCGTTAAACATAGTAGCTATCACTAACTTGTCTGCAATACATTCTGAGTGTGATATCCCACTCCATGTACGTAAGTTTATAAGATCTTTTCCACATACTTTCGGGTATATAGGGCGGTGTTCTAGTATGAAAAGTACAAGGGGGTGTTTTCACTGTGCGGTTTCGTATTCGACATCATTAACATGGACTTCGCCCTCCACGTACCTTCGGGTATATTTTGGAGAACAACATTAGGTTTCTTGCCATACATAGGTAACTGAGTTGGCTTCCTTATAACTTGTGATACACCAAACACAACATTTGGGGAGATTGCCTTCCCATACTTCTTGGTTTTCCAAGAGGTATTCTGCAGTTCGCAATTACTTGGTAATCCTTTTGCCTAGTATCACCCTTTTATTTGTTTATTTATTTTTGTAATAAAATTAATCAGTCATTGTGGAAGAAGAACAAACCTTTCCTTGTCGTTCACATAGAATAACACTTAAACCACCTTTACCACCAGAAGCCATTTCTGGTTGGCGAAGGCGACCCGTTCTATCGAATCCAATACCATCAGTACCTCTGGTGCATCATCTTCATCACATATAACGAGTCATCTTGAGTCGTTTCTACACATCCTGTTTTATCTACTGTCATCGAAACAAAGTCATCATCGTTACCTGTGGACACTGCAGATCCAATCAGTAAGACCATACATCCAGAACCCGACGTTGTTCAATTGGAAGTTGATCCAGATGCCATTGCTCTTTTACCAAAACATATAGATCCTCAAGTCGAAAAACTGGAAGTTGTTCCTGTATCGGTCACTCCTTAGTTATCCGTAGTCATTTAGTCTTACCTTTATCGCGTAGTCAACCACCTAAAATATATCTCAGGCCTAACGGTGAAATTATTCCACCTGGTTTGATTTCGATTGAGGAAGAACCTCAACAAGAAACACACCCTTCAACTCCAACTCATTTTGGGCCGGGGCTTTATCTTTACGAGTCTATTCCTTGATTAACTTATATTGCTTCTGTTGATCCTATTTCAATCGAAGTTCCCGTAGATTCTGTTGGGTATACACTAGGTCATTTTACCATGGTTGAGTTAACATCTTCGGTTGTACCATCTATTATAGTTGCGACATCATCTACTGTTTCTACTCCGTTGACGTTTACCACGTCATTCGAGTCACATATTTATGGTGGTACACCCGTACCACCGGGTTACCAATCATTATCTGGAACCTACTCTGGTTCCTCCTCAAATCCATGGACTGCACCCATTTCATCTTCTATTATCTTATCTGGTACATCTCTAATGAGTACTGAATGGCTTGATCCTTTGTACACATCTTTAGTGCAACATCAAGCTATTCCATCTGGGTACATTCCATCTAGTTAAATATTGACTCGACTCCCACCATTTGGAAATCAATATATTCCATCATATTATACTCCTCATGCTGGGGGGAAACCTATGGTCACCCATTTTGATAGTACTCCATCGCTCTATGGTCACCCAAATGTTGGAACGAATGTTTATCAATGGCAGCCTATCCCGTCCATTCAACCACAAGCCCCACCTGTTAATACTTCATTACCCCATTTACAGGCTTAGTTGACTGTACCTTAACCATCTTAGGCAGGTCCTTCAACCCATTACCCCCAAGTCTTGGGCCTCCAAATTCCACCTTCTTCAGCTGGTTTACAACAACCACCTGTATTTGGAATCTTAAAAACACAGGCTAGATTAACCTTTTATGGGATGTCATAGGCTTCTATCAGTATTACCTATTCACAACTAGGTCCAATCTATTCTGGTTTGGGCTATAATATTGGCGGGCAATCACCTTGGAAACCAAAACCTCAAATGCCACAAAAACAATTCCAACAACAACTAGCTTATCCAGGTCTTGGTCAACAAACCCCTCAAGCATTTGGTCATCAAAATAACCCCTATCTGGGTTACCAGCACAAAATTCCTTATGCTGGTGCATAAAGGCCTATTGCCTAAGAAATTCCATCATATCCTAGTTATGCTCAACCTAACTTGAATCGATAGTTGCCCTTTTTCACAACATTAGAATTACCTGATTTAAATTGGATTACTAATGATCCCATGAACTATTCTCCTTGGTGGCCAGTGATACCACATAAATTATCCTTAGACATTCCTAAATTCAATGGAAACCTTGGAGAAGACCCTTCAATGCATGTTATGAAATATCATTTGTGGTGCTCATCAAACTCCTTAAACAATGACTCCGTTAGACTATGTCTTTTCTAGTGTACACTTACTGGTGTGATTGCGAAGTGGTATATTGAATTACCACAAGCTTCATTTGATAAATTCATTGCCTTAGCCACTACCTTTTTAACCCACTTCCAGTTACCCATATGATATGAAACTGGAACGAAACTATTGACCAACTTGAAACATACAACTTCTCACATTTCTGATCATATTCATGAGTGGAATCATTATCGTTGAATGGTAAAAACATTTGTTCCTGATCAGCTTTTGGCTGAGTGGTTTATTAAGTCCTTTTTTCCATATATCATCGATGATGTAGCTAAAGGCAGTGTCGTCACTGAAGAGAAAGTCATTTCTCGTGCCCAGTACTTAGATTTTATTTATACTGAGTCTAGCACGCTCTATGAGAAAATTCCAAATGTGCCGCGATTAAATTTTACTGTTCCTCCTCCATCTAGTAAGGAATCTCATGCCGACGATGATATGATTGGTTCTACAAACACTCACACCTCTACTGCATATAATCTTGTACCTTCTTCCAAAATACATGCCATGTCATTTGACAAAGGAAAAAGTGACAAGAATCACGGAAGCAAGAAAAAGGAGAAAGCAAAGAAAAAGAAAAATTCACCCCAGTAGGAACGATCATCTGATCAAAAATCTGGAAATTCTCAGAAACCTCGTTACCCTTGCTTGATATGTAATGAGGAGAAATTTTTTTGAGACTTTCCTCACCGCACTGAAGTTTCAAAAATTTATTAAGACCTCAAATGCATCTACTATGTTGACAGATCTTTTTCTGAAACTAGACACAAACATGGTTGCTATGGATCCCGCTTCTAGTTCCCAAGTGCTTATGCTATCTGTCACAAAGCCAAATATGGATGTTTTGGTGTCTACAAAAAAAAATATTATGGTAGTAAAGCTACTGATCAACCTACTACCTCGACCATGAATTTTTCCACTGAATCAATTCCACCAACTACTATTCCAGAGTTAACAATAAAGCCACCGAAGGGAGTTGTCCACAAATCGACGTTCAATCCTCGAGCTCACCCAGCTTAGAATTATAATATAGTTTAAGATCTGGCTCAGTCACCTTCAACTATGTCGACGCTTGAGGTACTCCAAAATTGTCCCTCCCAGAAGCAAGCTTTGTTGTCGGAAATTCGTGGAATCGAACTGACAGATTCTAATTTTTTAGTCTTTAATCACACGGGATATGTGCCACTATTACCAACTAAATTAGCATTTTCAATCCAATTAAATGTTCTAAATCACCTCTTTGATCGCACTATTATTAATGAGGGAGCATCTACTTGTATTATGTCTCTCAATTGCTGGAAATCAATTAGCTTGGCTCGATTATCTCAATTGCCTACGAAGTTGAAAGATTTTGACGGTCATACATATAAGCCTTGTGGTATTATCAATAACCTGCATGTTGAACTAGGGGGAAAAATTGTAACTATTAAAGTTGAGGTCGTTGACAGTCCCCTTGACTACAACATTTTTCTTGGAAGGCCATGGGTTTACGCTATGACTGCAATCGTTTCTACTTACTTTAGGATGATCGCCTTCCCTCATGAAGTCGCCATCATAGTCATTAATCAACTCTCCTTGTTTTCCTCTAGTTCCCAGGTAACTGGAAGTGTTCCATTAGTTCACGTACCCCATCTAGTACTTCAGAACATTGGTGTAGGGATCCTAAAGGATTCTTCCCTAATGGGCACCTTTTCATTACCGTCGCCCACGACTTCGACGGAAATTGAAAAAATAGAGACCTGCCACATGATATCTTCCACTTCATCTGACTTAACGAAGATTACTAATGATTCCGAAGTTGATATGTTGGGTGAATTTCTGCCGCCAAGCCTAATTGAGCTTGCATAGAAATCAATTTTCTTGGCTTAGGTGGCGCATTTTGATCCATCATCACCGATTGTTTGGGTTGATCGTTCATTAGATTTTGGTACTCCCTCTGATCCTTTTTCATCCAAATTATTGACTGATGAGAGCATTGTGGAAGCCATGACTCCAAAAGGAGAACCATGGGATCATTATCATCATCGATCCCATCTTCCAGATTACAACGAAGATAATATTATTTAACTATATCGCCCTACAATCTTTGATTACTTTTCGAATTATGTTCCAATTAATGCCATTCAATTCGAGCGAAACCTATCAAATATTGAAGAAAATTTTCTATCGATATTTTGACCAAAACTGGCGTTGTAGAAAACAGTCATGGCGGTGTGTCTTGTTCTACATCCGAGCTTGACACTTATCGCTCTATTTTTCGTGAATTCTGAGATATATTTGCTTGGTATTTTGAGGAAATGCAAGGCATAGATTCTAGTATTTTTGAACACACAATTAAAATGTACGCTGATGTCAAACTGGTACATCAACACCTCTGTCCTGTTCATCAGAAGAAGGTTGCTGCCATTAAAGAGGAGGTTGAAAAAATTTTGCGTACTAGTTTCATTTACCTTATTCTGCTTACTGATTGGGTTTCCAACATTGTTCCCATCATGAAGAAACAAGGGACAATGAGAGTGTGTGTTGATTATCGGGATGTAAATGTTGCATGTCCAAAAAAATTAATCTTACTCCCTTTATCGACCAAATTATTGATGACTGTGCCCACTGTGAAATATTTTCATTCATGGATGGATTCTTCGGTTACAATCAAATGAATATTCCCTAGAGGACCAATATAAGACAAGATTCATCTGTCCCTAGGCACATTCTCTTATCGTAAACTCCCATTTTTTTTAAATAACATTGGGGAAACATTTCAGAGAGCAATGGATTATGGTTTCCATGACATTAAGCACATTGTTCAACCTTATCTAGATGATTTACCTACAATTCACGAAAACAAACTGATCACCCCACACATATGAGAGTTATATTTCTATGATGCCGACACTAAAATATATGCGTCAATCCACACAAATGTGTTTTTTTTGTTGGCTTTGGTCATTTTCTTGGATTCATCATCTCAAAAGATGGAATTCAAATTGACCCACTGAAGGTCCAGGCCATTCTCAATTTTCCTACGCCATCAAACTTAATTCAACTACAAAGACTTCAAGGAAATGCTAGCTTTCTAAGGAGGTTCATACCCAAATACGGCAAAATGGATAAATGATTTACTCATATCTGGAAAAAGGGGATTCCCTTCCATTGGGATAAGGTTGCGCAAGCTTATTTTGATGCTCTTAAAGATACTCTAATCCAAGCATCATTAATGTATCCCCCTAATTATCAGAGTGATTATTTCCTGTATCTCATCACTGCAGATACAACCATTTTTATGGTTTTAGTCCAAGAAGAAGATGGGATAGAACATCCAATATATTATTTGAGTCGTAATCTCAATGATGTGGAAGTTAGGTACTCATGCGTCGAAAAGATAACCTTGGGGGCCGTTCAAGCTATCCAAATATTTCGCCATTATATCCTTCTTCGGAAGATCATTTTCATTTTAGATTGCAACCCTATGACATACATTATGTCACGTCAACTGCTGGGGGGAAAGTATTCAAAATGGATTGTCATTTTGTAGGAATTTGATTTGGAATTCATCAAATCCAAGTCAAAGAAGTCTTTGGTTTTGGCTAAGCTTCTCTGCGACCTTCCCTCTGATAGTACTGAAACTACATTGGAACCATCAATTCCAGATGAGTCTCTATTTTTGATTGGGTCATCTGACCCTTGGTATGGGGATTTTATCATTTATCTCCAAACCCATAATTTTCGGCCTGATACCTCTCGATCACAACAACGATGTATCTGATACCAAGCCAAATATTATCTAATCATCGGCGATACACGTTATCATCGTGGTGTCGACACGATTTTAAGGAGGCGCCTCACTCATTAGGAGGCTGAGAAAGTAATAAATGATTGTCATGATGGTGATTTTGGTGGAAATTTGTCTGGTTATGCTACCGTGCAGAAGATTCTCCGTGC
The DNA here is from genome assembly GCA_034641835.2 of Pinus albicaulis. NCBI lineage: Eukaryota > Viridiplantae > Streptophyta > Pinopsida > Pinales > Pinaceae > Pinus > Pinus albicaulis. The sequence goes on along the minus strand of CM076574.1, from coordinate 660,811,238 downwards.
CGGTTACTTCTGGCCAAACATATTCTGTGACTGCATTCTCGTGGTCAGAAGTTGTCATGCATGCCAGATATTTGATTGTAAATTCTGCATGCCACTAGCACTAATGTATTCTGTCATTGCTATGGGAACATTTTCAAAATGGGGCATTGATTTCATGAATTGCAACCCTCATTCGGTCCGGGAGCATGGTTATATTATATGTTGCTGTTGAATAATTTACCAAGTGGGCCGAAGTAATGCCTACATTCAATAACATAGGGTAAATAGCTGCATTTTTATTTTTTAATCATGTTGTTTCTCAGTTTGGTGTACCACAAGCTAATTTGGCAATCAAGTCATTCATCATGGTAAGAATTTCACAATAACATGATGAATGAGTTGACTGCCAAATTAGGACTGTCGCATGATAGTTCTATTGCTTATTATCCACAATCTAACGGACAAGTTGAAGTCATTAACAATATCCTTAAGCGAATGCTTCAATGAATGATAGGGGTTCATAAAAAAAATTGTCATTTAAACCTGTACTCGGGTTTATGGGCATATCGAACCTCGGTGAGAAATGAAACCGGATTTACGCCCTTTCAGTTGGTGTATGGTATAGAAACTATCTTACCAATCCAATGTGAAATTTCGTCATTAAAACTTGCTATTGACCTGCTACCAGACACCTCTAATGAATAAGCGTGTCTTTTAAACCTCATCCATCTAATGAAACGTGTCGTGAAGCCGCATTGGCCAATGAAGCGCATAAGAGATGAATTAAGGCCCAATATGACCGCAAGGTCAAGCCTCGCATCTTATCAGAGGGAGAATTGGTCTTGATTTATTATCAGGAAGCTTATTTAATAGGAACAATAAAATTTGAGCCACTATGGCATGGCCCCTACATTGTCAAAAGAGTTCTGGCTAAGGGCACTTACGAGTTAGTTCATTATGATGGAATTTCATTGGCACAACCTCGAAATGGGTTGTATCTTAAATGTTACTATGCTTAATTAAACATATTAAACTTTTGTATCATATTGTGTATATGCTTTGATTGAATTAATTGTGTTAGTTTTTTTTTTAGATTTTTATTGAAGTTAGTTATCCACTTTAAATTTCATCGTAGATGACTGAATCTTTGGAAACATTTTTTGGGTACGCTGATGGCGCTAGTTGTAGTACACAGAACCTATCCCCTACAGCATGGGCCATTTTCGCTCTAGGTGGCAAGTTAGTGATTTTTCAGGGGATTTGTATCCGTCGATCAAAAAACAATATTGTTGAGTATAGTGCATTGATCAAACTTCTCTCTGATGCCATTTCATTTGGCATTAACCGCATCATCATTAGGTTAGACTCATAACTTGTCGTACTACAACTTGCTAGTGTCTATACTATCCAAAATCCAACAATTCATTGTATGCTCCTTAGAGTTGGACTTTTGGAAAGAAATTTTGATTACATTCAATATCAACACATTTCTATAAATTTGAACACATTACCTGATTCTCTAGCGAATTATGTTTTAAACAGACATTTGCAACATATGTAAAGATACATTTTCAATTCACATCACGCAATTGAATAGGATTGTGCATTAATCATAGGAAAACACTGAAAACAAATATATAGATAGTTTAGGTTTTTACAAAATTTGTGCCCAAGACAAATTGGTCATTGGACCTCAAAATTTATGCAAAAATCTCAAAAGTAAAACTAGTGATGCTCATGATAACAAGCAAATGCTCTAGTTATCCTACACAATATCCTCATCTGATGGCTAGGAACAACAATAGTATGACGTTACAGCCTCATAGGTAACTCCTTGATCCAGAAATACGGTATCCCAACAGTCAATCCATCAACATGTTTTTGTAACTCAGCAAGAGTCTCGGTCAAATCAAAATCCTGAAGGACTTCTCTCCCGATATTCTTCTTTGCTGGTTCATCTGATGTCTGCTCTGGTCAACCCTCTGGTCGAACGCGGTCCACATCTGTGTACATAAAAAAAACTTTATTTTAGTCTTGGAAAACATCAAAAATAAAAAAACATTTAGAAACCTTAAAATCAAAAACATGGTCAAAACATTTTTACCCATTGCACCCCATTGACCACCATCTAGTAAAATCAAATCTGGATCTCCACGGAAATCTACGCATGTGTACATATACTACTCTATGGCAATAATATGTCATCGAAACCAGGAAAAGAATGCAGTAGAGAATATGATAGTCGATTGACCAGCATGCCTAGCCATCAATTCGACCCATCTGTACATCCGAGGATCTCTAGGACCAGAAATTCTTAGTGTCACATGATGCGGCTGCATCAATGGAACTTGCTCTAAAATAAAGGAAATCAGGATCGATCCATAACTAAAATTATTTTTCCTACAACCATTTTCTTTAGTCAGTTGTTCTTTCATCTAAAAGAGTACTTCTTCAACCTAGTTGAACACTGTCGATTCTAGACACTCAAGAGCATACTGCATTTATGATCGGTTTACGACATGTAGTGTCACAGAACTAGCAAGTTTTTTAATAGTGAAAAGGATATTTCTCAAATGAAAATCACACACATCATGCATGTTTATGTTTCCATATTTGCTAGGTTTAGTTTTCAGCTAACAATACTCGCTTATGTAATCCTTCACTGTCTCACCTCCAAGAGCAGATCCTGCAAGGGAAATAGGAGAACCACGTCTCGATAATTGAGTAAGAAAGTAAACATCCTCAACCAATATTGGGAGCACTTTGTCCCCAATGTGAAAAGCCTATAATTCCGAATCCCATGAATGAACTAGGAACTCCAATAGTTCTAGATGTTGTCTCATCCTTGATAATATGAAATACTTAAGCTACCCACAATCCCTAAGGGCTCTTACAATACCCAGATCATTTAGGGAAATCATATATTGTTCTTCATGTTCTCTTTCTCGCCATGTAATGGTGATTTTGATCCGATCAATACTTGAAAGCCAACCATAAGCTTCATTTGGATCCATTTCATGCAAAATATTAGGAAGATTTTGAGCACACAACAAGAAACAAATTTGAGAAATCAGCCCAATGCACCCCTGTTCAATGGACAGAGCATTGCAAAGCATATGGACTTCAATTTTAGTGCTTTGCAATGCACCTTTCGACACTCAAGGGTGCGTTGCCCTCATATCATTGTATATTTACCCTAAGGGGCTCAAAAACCAAAACAATTACCATAAAATGAAACAAAATTGATACTAAAAGAAAAAGAAGGTTCAAATCTCCAACCTGGATCAAACGGCGTGAGAAATCGTGCACTGAACCTGTCGCAATCAACCGCTGAACTTCGATGGAAAAACAGGTTCAGAGCTCCTAAATTTCAAATGGTAACTATGGAATGGTAAAATGAAATGGTAAAAACTTCTTTTTATTAGTCATTTTGATTATTTTAAACATATTTAATGATGTGACTATAGTTTTTGTTCAATTTTACAATGAATTAGGTATTTTTAATCCATTTGATGGTTCTCTAAATAGGTTTACAACTGATATAGTGAGTTTGAAGTGCACAATTATTCAAAAATGATTTGACCACAAAGCATACTTTTATCCTTTTTTTTTGAGCTTTGATAAACATGAAAAAGGAATTTAAAGAACACTTTTATCTATTTTTTGAGCTTTGTTAAACACGAAAAAGGAACTCCTATGGAGTATTCTTTTAGCTCTTTTCATACTTTGATAATGTGAAAATATTGCCAAGAACTTGTATTTTCGAGATCGTAAAAGGAAATTAAATGACATCTACTCGGTATAAGTTTAACCCTTTTCCCGACTGAGATAGATTATTTATGAAAAAGGAACACCTTAGTCGAACATGGCTAAGAGGTTTTCTCAAGTATCATTTTACACTTTTTCGGACATGAGCGAAAAATTTATGAAAAGGACTTATGGAGTTTTATTTTCATCCCTTTTTCAAACTCTCTAAATACGAAAAAGGGTCGAGTTTTCACTGTCTTTAGACTTGTTAAAACATCAAATAGCGACAGACTTATCCGATCATGGAAATATTTTGTTTCATTATCGCTAGACTCGTTAAATCATCAAATAAATATGGATTCACCCTAAGGGTTGAATTACAGATCAAGAATATGTTACCCTCCTCAAGCTTGTTAAAAAATAAAGAGGTACTGTTCAAAAATGACTAGGGAAAATTTGGGAAAAATAACAGAACACTTTATGGTAGCAAGTTGCTCTTAAACATGACACTTTCACTTCATCTCCTTGGCTTTTGGGTTGGGTAATATTCTTGACGGTCTACCATACCTTTGGACTATCATACCATCCATCAATTCGGTTTTGGGTCAATTCTACCAACTCATTACAGTGTCGTTGATATATTCAAGAGAAGTCATCTATTAATTCCTCATCTTTCGCAATACTCATAAACCTTCATTTTCATGACCGCTATCCCTGAACATTACTTCATCAAGTCAAATTTTGTCTCCAAAATCATTACTCCCGTTTCATGATAAAGTTTCTTCCTATCAACATCAACTCATCATCCAAGAAGTTAACTTAGAAACATCTTTCCAGTGCCTTGGAGCTTGCTTACATCAACGGTAGGTTTCTAGCTTTCGACAAAAAGTTGACATCATCACACCTTCGACCGAAAGATTTTTTTTGGCGTTCGACATTATATCATCTATTTATGCCTTTCAAATTGTACTGCAGTACCTTAAGAACCATTAACATCAACGGTAGTTCCTCTCGCGTCTGTTAACGACTTACATCAATGGCTGGTAATTAGACGATACATTCCCATGTTCGACTTTAGATCACATATTCGCATGGTTATACTTGTACTTGAATGATCGAGTGAACAAGATGGAAGACTCCAGATACAGTTTCATTCATCTGGGCTATGATTTTAGGAATTGTACTACATCATTCGTATGATGGCTTTACATACAGATGGTCATCAAATCATGGGCCTATATCTGTAGGCATGTCCATATCTGTAGACGAATTTATGATTTATGTACGTGTTATGATAGCTTATGTGCTGAGCATGGGTATGCCTCCCTCAGTAATTCATGTCCAATATTTACAAGATATCATGATGTAATGTATTGCAAATTGATGCATGTCACTGTCCGCTTCAGATCCTACTCATCACATATTAAATCATCTCATCCAAATATTATCATTATTTTGACTTCATGCTTTAGGGGGCATCTATTATGGGTAAATTTGGGCATCATCCCTAAGAAAAGTATGAATAGGGTCTATAATTCCCTAATTCAATACTAATAGGGCCTATCATCCCCTAAGTCAGTTGCTACATTCCTTAGAGAAGTCATTCCATTGATGCTTTAATTCATGAGATTTTCAATGTTTGGAGTATAGTTGAAACAACACATTGACTCATCAAAAATCCTCTGAATGGGCCTAAGTGCATTGCAAAGCACTTATCCCCATGAAAGGGTGCTCTTAAAAGCACTTCCCGACACTTAAGGGTGCATTGGTCTCCTGGGAGCGAAATCATCATTGTTTTGGGAATCTCCACATGTACAGTGCCTTCTAAAAGAGATCATAGGTGTCATACCTAGAATACATGTGTTCATCCATCACCATTGAACCTGGAAACATATCTCATCTATTATTAGAAAGCCATTCAATTCCATTTATTGAGAAACTACCTACAATTTTCCTATAAATTGAGCACTCATATAAGTGCCAGGGAGGAAGAAATTTGTGTAGTGTTATTTTTGTTGGATTCTCAATTGATGAGAGCTGGAGTACTATTATGCTTCTAAGATGATGCTTGGTGTGATGAGGACGGAATGAAGTTTGAGTAGGTTGACGATGAATCGATCTATTGGCTGTAATCTTCTCCTCCTACTTTCTTAATAAAGATATATGTTCTTTCTCTCATATATACACTTATATCTTATGAATGTATTCTCATGTGTATGTATATTTAGATATAATTGGTTCGATTTGGTTAATATAGATAGATATTGTATATTTGTAGGTTGTTTGTTGTCATTTGTGTTTGATTTCACGTATCAATCTAGCGGGTTTAGTTGGATTGAGAGCGACGACAACAACGAAAGAAGAGGAATGAGAATGAAGCATCACAAGTAGGCCCATTTCCCTTCTGTTTATCTATTTGTCTTAGAGAAAAGAATATTTATCTTTCTTCTATTGTTCTGAGTAAAGGAATACCACACTCAGGGAAATCTAGTTTATCCATATATTAGAATTCCGTATAACACCCCCCGACCGAGTGAGGTTTACATGCCATGAAATCAATATCCCATTTCCCAAAAGGACCTACATCAATAATGGGATGCAATGGAGCTGGAGGAGCACATGTCTTATGATCATAAATCTAGCATGCGTGACACTTTTGGACAACAACAATACAATCGTGAAATATGGTGGACAAAAGTAACCATCACGTAAGATATTTTGTGTGGTGGCATATCTAGAAAAATGAACACCACATGCCCCCGAGTAGAACTAATTGAGGACTTTCTCGGCCTCCTCATGTGTGAGGCACCTTCGGAACACCATATCAATACCACGATGATGAATAGTGTCGACGAAGATGATGTAGTTCTTGGCTTGGTATCGAACATGTCGCTGCTCAGAGCAAGAGGTATCGGGCCAGAAAGTCAGGTTCTAAAGATATATATAAGGATGTGTCCATACCAAGGGTCAGATGACGATATCATAAACAACGACCCATTTGGGATGGAATCCTTAGATGTTGATTTGAAATCAACAGAGGGAAGGTCGCATATGAGCTCAGCGAAAACTAAGGATTTATTTGATTTGGATTTGATTAATTCCAAAGAAAACTCTTGCAGGATAACATATGATCCATTTAGAGTATTCAGGCCCCCAACAATTGACGTGAAAAAATGTATGTCATAGGGTTTCAATCTGAAATGACCATAGTTTTCTGGATCAATATATAATGAAGAAACCTTTGGATCGCTTGAATGACCACCAAAGATAACTTTTCCATGTGGGTATACTTGATTTCAGTATCATTGAGATTTCAACTCAAATAATAAATGGGATGTTCAGTCCCTAAATCATCTTCTTGGACCAATATAATTTATATAGCAGTGATGGTAAAAACAAGATACAAGAAATAGTCACATTGATAAACGGGGGGATATAAGAGAGATTCACGGAATAGAAAAACTTTCAGGGAATCAAAAGTTTTTTTGAGCACTATCATCCAAATGGAAGGGAATATCTTGCATAAGCAAGCAAGTGAATCCTTTGGTCAACTCAGAATAATTAGGGACAAAAATCTACAAAAATTTAGCCTTCCCTTGGAGTTGTTGAAGTTGAACGAGAGAAGAAGGTGCATGCAATTCATTGATTACCTAGACTTTCAGAGGATCAATACGAATTCCATGTTTTGAAATGAAAAAACCAAGAGGTCGACCAAAACTAAAAAAACACACTTTTGTGTGGATTAAGTTGAATATTATAGGGTCTACACTGTAGGAAAATGAACCTGAGATGCATCTTTTGATCAACCTAATGTTTAGAATGAGTAGGGAGATCATCCAAATAAGGCTTCACAATATATTTAATGTCCATAAAAGCATAATCCATAGCCTGTTGAAATGTAGCCCCAACATTTTTTAAACAGAAAGGGAGTTTTGGTGATAAAAAGTACCCCAATGACAAATAAAGGTAGTCTTAGGTTAATCCACTGGGAGAATGTTGATTTTATTGTAGTTGGAGAAACCATCCATGAACGAATATATCTCGCAACTGGCGCAACCATCAACAATCTGATTGATAAATGAGGTCAAATAAATTTCCTTTGGATAAGCACGATTTACATCCCGATAATTGATGCATAAATATATTTTCCCTTGTTTCTTTATGACAAGTACGCCATTTGACACCCAATCGGTCAAAGTAACAGGGTGGATGAAACCAACATGAAGAATTTTGTCAAACTCATCTTTAATCCCAGAAACCTTCTTGGGATGGAACAGAGGAAGGCGCTATCAGAATGGTTTAGCATTAGGATATGTTTTAATCTCACGCACCACTATATTTTGGTGGATGTCTGGAATTTATTCATAATCCCAAGCAAATACATCTCAAAAGTCCTGAAATGGGGCTTTATAGGTCTAAATCTCATCAGGAGAACAAGACACACCAATGTGTAGATTTTTGAAAGAATTTGATTTAAAATAAATATCAAGAGGTATCGTCTCTTCGATATTAGAGAGGTAATTTTAGGAATCAAATTTGTGAATAGAGACAGAACTTGTAAAAGACTCGATAACATTGGGTAAGTACAAATCATTGATATTATCCTCAATGTAATCTGGTAAGGAGGAATGAAGGTGATGATTGTCCCACAACACATCGTCCGACATCATGATCTCCATGATGCTCTCATCAGTAGCGAATGTATGAGAGAATATACCAGAAGACGTGCCATAATCTAGTGAATGATCAACCCAATTAGTCGAAGAGAATGAATCAGAAGAACCCACACAAACCGAATAGATGGCTTTATAGTCAAGATCGAAAGGGTTAAGCGACATTTGGTCACCCAAACTATCAATGTCAATCTCATATGGTACTACCCATGGATCAATTGGAGTAATAAAAGATGATATGATATTTATATAAGCAACCAAAGGTGAGATATCAGGATATTAAAGAGGAGGAAGCGAAAAGGTTCCTATAAGTGAGGAATCCTTAAAACGTCTTATCCCGACATGTTGATAAGAGTGTAGAGTTTCCCCTACAAGAGGGAAACTTCCTGTAATATAAGAATCAGAGGTGAAGAAGATGATTTGGTCGATGGCCATAGTTCTTCCCTTATGAGGAAATAAAATCATAGAAAATAGGTCAAAATGACAATGACCATGGCATAAACCCATGTGTGACCCAATAGAAGATGATAATCAAGAGGTTCGTCAATAACTTTAGCTTCTATGAATATAGTCTTTTCCCCTAATTCCACTTGTAATGAGTTCAAAATACAACATAGTTTATACATTCGTCCATCAAAATATTTTGATATGGTAGGTGGTTAACTTAGTTGAGGAGAACCAATCGCCTTCTAGCAAGAAAAAGGCATGATACAAGTGGAGGATCCCTCGTCCACAATATAATGATGAATGTTATTACCACAAATGACAACGTAGATCATAAAAGCCAATTAAGTTAGGAGTCGAGGGAAATGATTCTCATGATTAAAAACAACTAGGTTGGAATATGAAGGATCAACATATCCGATAACAAAAAGAAAAGCCTTCTTCTAGGTAGGATATTTTTGCAACACCTCGAGAGTCGACATAGTTGATGAAGATTGAGCGAAGTATTTAATTACGTTGTAATTTTGAACAGCTGTCGCATAAGGGTTGAATCAAATTTATGAATAACACCCTTCATAGGCTTAATTCTCAATTCCGTAGGAATCGAAGGTGGAGTGGGATCCAATGGTGTCGAATTGGTAGGTTGATTAGTAGTTTGACCATTCAGGGATTTCACATTACCATATTCCTTATTTCGGGTAGCCACCATAATATTGTATTTAGGTTTTGTGGATGAAAGCATCAAAACCGTGTTAGAGGTAAGGTCCCGAGAAACCATGTGAGTCTCCTTATTAGGAAATAGGTTCGTCAACACATTGAGTGAAGTGGAATATTTCAAGAATTGGTTCACTTCCACGCAGTGGGGACATTCAAAAGTGATCCTCGTTACAAATAAAACATGGATAACGAGGGTTTCATTTCATATGATAGGACTAAATTGTTTGTTTATCCCACGGTGAAGAATATTTTTTCTTTTTTCATTTAAATTTATTCTTACTTCTTGGTTTCCATTAAGATTTACCTTTATCAAAATGAGCGACATTTATCTCAGAAGTAGAAGTTGTAAGAGGATTGGATGAAGGGTTTTGGGAATATGCAGCAGAAGTTGATGGTTTACTCATCAACTATGAATTGGAAGAACCAATCACGCCATCAGCAACATGTGATTCTTTCTCAAGAAGTTGAGGAACAATGTTCGCAGGTATCAAAGTGTTTGGTATTTTTTTGTAAAGTGTGCCCGATTGGGTATAAATGAGATCCAAATATTGTGCACGATCAATCACTTTCTCTTTGGTCATGACTCCACCTTTAGCCACATCCTTTTATATAGGTGCTAACAGATATTTAGTGAAAAATTTTGCTAGAAATTGATCGATAACATATTCCTTGGCCAACCAACAATGACGTCGCCACTCATGAATGTGATCTGAGATGTGAGTGTAATCTGATTGTTTTAAGTTTATCAAAAGTTTTGTTCTAGTTTCATATATAATGGGTAAGTGGTTAAGGAAATGAAATCATGAAACGAAGCTCTAGGTATTTCAATATACCATTTATTTGCAGTGCTTATAAGCGTACGTTGGGAAAGACGTAATCGAATCGAATCATCATTAAGGGAGTTCAATGAAAACCATAGATGATAAGTCATTACATGCATGGAATGGTTTTCTCTAGGATTCCCATTGAATTTGGGAATGTCAGAGAGAAATTTGGTAGGAATTATCAGCCACCAAGGAGAATGAGAAATGGGGTCATTCATGAGCCAAGTCAAATGTAGTAGTATAGGCATATCCTTGTTGTCCAACTCCAGGATAACCTTGCAAATGTTGGAACGAACGAGTTTGGATTTGCTGACCTAAATAAGGTGTCTAAGGGATACCTTGAAAAGTTTGATATTGTTGCCCTGTGGGATTGTGCATCATACCCACATAAGGTGAGTTCGGTGGGGGTTGTGCCATACTATATGAAATTTTTCCTACATGAATTTGAAGGACACATTGTTCAAGATTTTGAGACTATAAACTACCTTGTAAAGGTTGAGTGAGCGAGATTTGGGAGGTATCAGATACCATTGGAAAAAATTGAGTCATAACAGCCTATAAAGGTTGTATTACATTGATTTGAGCTTGTAAATATACATATTGATGAATAGGAATTTGGGATGTAGATGGTATAGGTTGAGAATGTATAGATGTACCCACAACCAGACCAGATTGGACAGTCGTTGAAGGTTTCCACTAATATAAGGACCAACCTGATGTTCAACTATAGATGTAGGTGGAGGAGAAAGAGACAAATATATAGCGCTCATTAGAGAAGTGTTAGATGGGATTCCAGAAATATATGTCATGGAAGAATTCCAAGGATTAGATATCACACCAGAATAGTTACCACATAATGACTGATAACAAGGCAGGATAAACATGCCACCATAGAGATGAGTCTCTGGTGATGTCGAATAAATGGACGAGGAAGAAAAATTTGATGTCTTGGAAGCAACATTTGATGTCTCAGCCATAGTGGAGATAGGCTGGGAAACCATAGAGAATTCAATCGTGGCTAATGATCCCAAATATGATTGTTGTGAGAAACTCACGAGTGAACTGAAAGGAACACAATCAGATAAAAGAGCTTCAGATGGAGTTTGAATAGGGGTGAAGGATGATCCTGATAAATATGTACCCCTCTCAAATGAATAGGAGAGGAAGGAAAAGGTTCTTCCTATGGGATATATTCAATACCCAAACGACCGTATGGAAGAGGCTCACCATTGGGTCCAAGATATATGGCTTGCAATTGTGTATGAGATAAAGGAAGTGAAGAGAAAGTAACAGATGAATATTACTGAGGAACCTCAGGTTGAATAACCTTAGGTAATATGGTAGCAGACCCAATTAAGTTAGGTTCAATGACCTCAGGAAACAAATGGTTCAAGTACTTTTGTTTCAATTGTGTGAGATTCATCGGCAAGAGTAGATGTAATCTCGGGCTCAAAAATTAAAGGGAAGGATTATTCTGGCAGAACAATATCAAGAGGAGGACCATAAGTAGTTCCCGAAGTTCTTGATTTGGTAGTTTGCATATTTTTATGCTTCTGACGATGACCATGAGTTGCATCTGGTGGAAGAGGAGGCTTATTTTTCATTCTACTCAAACGATGGCGAGGGGGTGTTTGTTCTTCCATGTTGGATTAATAAATTTTAATAATTAAGCCAAAAGAAAATAAAAAAGGGGTAAAAATAGGAGTAAAGGTTTACCAAGCAATCCTGAACTACAATATACACCTTGGGGAACCAAGGACTTAACGTGTGTGTAGAAAATATCCATGAATGATGTGTTTGATGTATCATGGTATACAAGTCGGGTGACTCGGTTACCTATGGAGAGGATAAAAACCTATACGAGACTTTCAAAATATACTCGGTGATACATGGAAGTGAAATCCATAGTAATGTTGCATAATTCATAACCTTTCGATGAGAGCGTTCCCATATACTTTTCATGCGTGGAGCACCATCCAATATACTCGAAGGTACACGAAGCACGATCCTATACACTTACATACGTGGAACATGATATCACCCCCGGGATACAACACTAGCAAACAATGACAACTCCTAATTTTAATGATGCTAGAACACGTCTCTAGCCTAGACCTTTAGATGTTTGTGTTAATGTTACAATTTCTCCTTAGGTTTATTCAATAAATATTAATTCTTATCTTTGATTAAGTTTAAGCTTTATGGCTCAGCACAAGTTTCACCTAAATTCCCTAAAATGAAAACTAGCATGAAGAAACAAAATCTTTCCTTTTCAATGAAAATATATCTAAGGGAGGGAATAGACAAAGAGTATGCATCATACAAAATGCAGAAAAAAATATGCAAAGTACAATTCCCTTTTAATGAAAATGTTCCAATGTTGATGTACACACAAAACCCTGTATGCCATGCAAATATTTTTCTTTTCAATTACTCTTAATTTTTAAATATGATGAAAACTATCATGAAATGTCTAATCACTTATTCAAGAAAACTTTTTATAACGATGAATAAAACACCAATTAATTAAAGCACTCAATGATCAAACAAAAGTTAGTTTTCCAACGACCTAATGATAAGAAAAAAGGAAAATCTAAATAAATCCTTATCAAAGGGAATAATAATAAAAAAACTAAATGGAGGCTTCAGAGGTACCACAAGACACTAAGAGTCTCAAGAAAGGACTATTGGAACAAGTGTGATCAAAGAGAAAATCAAAGCAAGATAAAATTCATGAGAAAACATGGGCCAACACAGGTGTAGAAAAGGTACCATAGCTATGCAATGCAGACATAAAGAAGGATCTGCAGAGGTGCAACGCTCTGTCACTAGACCAGAGGGAGCGTTGGTGAAGAAATGGAAAGTTCCAGCACAGAAATTTCAATGGAGACTTAATGAAATGACTTCATAGGTTTGTTCTTGACTGAGTATGATAGTAAAGGTTCGAAGAGGAGGTAAAATAAAAAATAAGGACAAAGAAACAAACAAGGGCATACACTGATCCCCAGCGGAGTCTCCAATTTTTTGTATGTAATCTAGCACTATGGCCATAAGTCTATTCCCCAGACTGGGTGACCTAGCTTGGAAAAACAGAAAGAAAAAGAACCTGATTGTTCCCTTGAATTAAATAGATAATGGGATGAAGTCTACCTGTAATCTGTTTTATGCTTCACTCCTATCTTGGCTTCAATGCTCCAATCATAGCTGTGATCACTATAATTAGAACTTGCACAATAAATAACACAAGACAATGATCCACGACATCTATGTAGCATCATCTAATCACTTCATTCAATGGATCAACATGGCATTGTAATACATGAAATCATGACATCATATATAGGAAAACAAACAACTCTTTGCATTAATAGTAATGGAGTGAGTTACAACCAAATATAGGAGTTGATATTATAGAATATCTCCTCCAAGTTTACTTGTTCCTTATTTTCTATAAAGTGCGCCTTTAATCACCCTAATGCATGAAATAATGAATCTTCACAACAACATCATCAGGGTACAATCTATCTCCAAAATTCAACCCCTAGCTTGTGGATGGCCACAAATATATAGAAGAGGATGGTAAATTGGGAGTTCTTATCGATTTACCAATCTAGGATTGAGATCCACTCTTGATGGTAGGATGGGATCAAAGGATAAGGGTTGGAAACTCCAAGGTATGATAGGATAGGATTCAAGAGTTTTATCTAAGGCAAATAGTTGTAGCAAATCTTCGAAGCTTCTTGAAGAGGAATATTTCAAAATATTTTTATTTTTTCCTGAATTTCTAGAATCAACACACCCCAAAAAAGGGAAACCTATTGGTGATGAACCCTGCCCTCCATGCAACAACCTGCTAGTTAACATAGGTCCATATGCTTACAGACTATGTTGGTGCTTAAAATGGATGACTTAAGGAAATTTCAAGTAGAAACTCTGGGACTAAGGAGAGTCATGCTTAGGTATTTGTGCAGTGATGATGTCAAGGGGTAAAATTATGTTGATTAATCCAGTTTGTAAGCTGATTGACCAGAAGTGACAAAACAACCTATAAAACTCAATGAAATTACCTTTTAAGAAAGTTTTTATCCGATACCAAGGCATCATGGCTGAATTTATCGGAGGGAAAAGTATCAGTATATCATAATCTCAGTTATAGGGACCTTGGAAGGATGAGTATTGGAGCAGGCAGTCAGAAGGTTGGTTATCTCGGAGCTCAGGCATATTGGAGCCTCATAAATCGTTAATAATTGAATTCCTTTGAAAGTGCCAAGGGTTGCAGAGAATAATATTTATAAAGGATATCGTTGTAAAACCAAAGGATTGAGGGACCCTTTTCTATCTCCTCTGATAGGACACATGGCAACAAGGAATTGGCTCTGAGAAGCTCACGAGAAAGATGACTTCAGCATGACGTGGAAACATAGAGGAAATGTGGTATTCAAATTCAACATTTTTGGGTGGCCTAATGGAGCAGATCTGTGAGACACATGTCACCACTAAGGTGATGCCACATGGAGTTGATGACATCAACATGACGTCATCAAGGAGGTCAAAATTTGAGAGGTTGGAGTTTTCGTAACTCATGTATAATTATTTTATGGGAAATTTATGATCCAATGGTAGAGCTCTGATGTGACTAGAGTTTGTTCATAGAGACCCAAAGAACTAAGGATGCAGTGTAGTCCTAGCGTCTAAGTGTTATGGAGTAGTTCAGAGTAAGGAAACATCATAACTCTATTCTAATTGCAAATTGAAAAGGTTGCGATACAGGGGGCTTCTGATGTGGATTGGTACTTGGTCGTAGAGTTCAGAAAAATTAAAGGTGGAGAGAAAATACACTAAGATATAGCCTCTCGACACAATTTTAAAGGCCTTAACACCAAAGCGCTAAGCCACCGGTCACACCTACTGGTCCCATGGATGAAATGTGATGAGGGGATAATAAACAGGTGACAAAGGCCAATTTGGATTTTGTAATATTGTAAGCTCACATTAATACAAACTTATGATATACAAGGCTCCTATATCTCCATTACAGTGGTGTATGAAGCCATCGGTCAAAACACATGGTCCTATAATGGATTAAAAAAAAGAGTTTAATCATAAATGGGCTAAAGGCTTCATAATTTTGTGATTTCATAACATTTGTTTTAATAGAGTTATGATATGTTAAGGCTATAATATTGCAGTACAAAGTACTATAGAGGATGAATGGGTCGACAGCTAAGTAAACTCATGCAGAAGGTTGGCGTTAAAGGAGTAACGACGACTACAGAGATCGTTAGGTCAAGGCCTGTTATGTATCTATATTACTAATTTAGTCCCTTATTGTTATTAGTGTAGCCCCCTTATTGTTATTGTTGTACCCTTGTAACCCCAATATTGTTATTATTGTGCCCTTACATTGTTATTGCTAGGTTGGCTAGGATTATATTGTGGGCCCATGGACTCCTATATATAGAAGGAGGTTTTGGTCATTTGTATCATCCAAGAATTATTCATTTGTGTAATGTATTGGAGGTTGCCCCCTCGAAGTGGCTGATTTCTAAGGCGTTTATCTCTCTTTTCTTCTATTTTTGGAGCTGGTTTCAAAACATTTGGTATTAGAGCAATTTATAGTTCCTCCATTTGCAACCATCACTTGACATTCTGGTGTTAGGTATAGGAAACAATTCAATTCCTTGGCTACCTTACAATGAATAAAATTATGGGTACTACCTAAATCAATCAAAACTATTAAATTTTTCTTCTTGATATGTCCTTCTATCTTGAGAGTTTGAGGAGTGTTAATTCTTGCCAATGCATTACATGATATGGGCAGACTCATTTCTTCTTCTTCTAGGGTTGGTTCCTAGTGTATATCCTTTTCTTTTGAATTTTCTTGTTCATTCTCTTCCTCCTCTTCACAATCTATGTAAAATAATTTCTTCTCAGCACACTTATGACCTTTAGTTTATTTGCTATCACAACTGTAGCAAATCCATTTTCATCTTTTCCTTCCAATTGTTGTGGTGTCAACCTTGTAGGTTGTGGAAATCTAGGAGTAGCAACACTTCCATTTTTATAGATGTGAGTGGTAGGCTTCCTTGTCGCCATAATTTTACATTAAATATTTCTTGCCAACCTGAATGCCTTCTCCAATGAATCAGGTTCCCAAACGCAAAATTCATGTTGGATGTTATCCTTTAAAGTCCCTATAAAGACATCAATCCTATGTTCTTTTGGAATATCAGTTACCCTTATATTCAATTTTTGGAAGTCCTTAATGTGCTCCCCCACCAAACCATTTTGTTTGAGATTTATCAATTGGTTAAAGAAGGTGTTGCTCTTTGTATCCTCATAATGTGATATCATTTCCTCCGTAAAAATTGACCAAGTGAAATTTTTTTCACGGGAGCAAAGCCATCGATACCATACAAATGTAGTTTGTTCTAAATGTAAAGTTGCAATGCGTACCTTTTATCTGTTTTGCACATTATTGAGATCAAAATATTGCTCCATTTGTAGTATCCATGTTACGGGATCCTTGCCATCAAACTTCCTCATATCCATTTTTGGAATATGGTGGTTCTTCCCTCCAACATTAGAGTTTATGAAATCACGACTAACGTTTATTTTGTTCTCATCATGAGTTTCCTCTACTATCTTTTCGCCATTAGGAAACATTTCTTGTATCAACTTTGTCAAACCTTCCATGTATGATTTTAGATCATTCTTCATGTTTTCCATTTTTTCATCGATCTTAGCTTCCATGCCATTCTTCAAACCATCCATCTTAGATTCCACGCCTTTCTTCAAACCATCCATCTTAGTTTCCACGCCTTTCTTCAAAACTTCCATGTCATTTTTTGTTGCTTCTTCACGAGTGCATTTAGTTTTCCATGTTTCATGCTTAAAGAAGGTTATCGGTGAAAATATTCCAGTTCAAACAATATTGCCAGAACTTGATGAGGAAGGAAAAATCATATTGGAACCTGAAGCGGTCATGGAAACAAGAACTCGAAAGCTACGAAATCGATCATTTTCAGAGTATCTCATCAAGTGGAAGAACTTACCCAATGAAGATTCTACATGGGAGCAATGAGAGTTTTATACAGAAGCACCTAGAGCTACTCAAGCATTTAGGACAACACTTTTTGGAAGGAGAGGGGCATGTTAATTCCCTATATTACTAGTTTAGTCCCTTATTGTTATTAGTGTAGCCCCCTTATTGTTATTGTTGTACCCCTGTAACCCCAATATTGTTATTATTGTGCCCTTACATTGTTTTGTTAGGTCGGCTAGGATTATATTGTGGGCCCATGGACTCCTATATATAGAAGGAGGTTTTGGTGATTTGTATCATCCAATAATTATTCATTTATGTAATGTATTTGAGGTTGCCCCCTCGAAGTGGCTGATTTCTAAGGTATTGATCTCTCTTTTCTTCTATTTTTGGAGCTGGTTTCACAACAAGGCGAGGAGGACCAAAATTTCTAGAGAAGAGGGCCATGCATGTCTTGTACTGAGAAATAAGTTGTCCTTGATTTTGTGTGCACGCTACATAGGATTAAATTAAGAAAAATTCCATTAGTTCAGAGAATCCATGTTGTTGTACATTTTGATCTTTGTGTAGTGTGACCGAGAATTAATTCTCAGTATGGAGATCACTCAAAAGCCCATTCTGAGTGGTTAATCGTGCAAAAATCTGATCAGTTCATCAATTCCCCACAACTCCAGATCATCAACTCACCACAAAACCAAATAATGGACCCTGAGTCAACCTTAGGAAATCAGAGGAATTGAGAATGGAGATATTTTGATGTGTTAATTATGGCACCTCATGTTTTTCATGTTTTGTAAATATTTCATTTCAAGAAGGAATCAAAATATGCTAGGTAATCATTAGGGAAGCTAGGCCACTCACCTTCTTAAAAAACTGGGAAGTTCAGAAAACTGTAGCATTTAAGATATTTTGTAAGTATTTGTTTGGAATCTCTCTCTATAAAAGGGTAGATGAATTCAATAGTACATGTTTGATTTTCCTATTCCTAAGGTGATATTTTTTTTGCAAATTTGGAAGCTTGGGCCTATGACATGTATTCCATTCTTGAATATTAATGAAGAAATTTTCTGGTGATTCCAAGAATTGGAATATTTAGTATGTTTTCTTCCTCTGTTTGTCACTTCATGTGTGTTTTTCTTCTTCAGAAATTGTTTAATTGTAGCTATTGGATTCACCCTTAAGTCATAAATTTGATTATGTTATGCAATAGAAAATGGTAGTTGTGAGATCATATATTTATCTATGTTATGTAATAGCAGACAATACCTATGATATTGCAGGTTTACCTATGTTATTATATAAAAGATAGTACCTACGATATATTGAGTTGAAAGCCTTAAAACATGATCCATAATTTTTGCACTTCATTTCCTTTATCTTTTCATTATTCTACTAGGATTTATTGAATAAGGATTTTGTGGATGTCCATCCCTATGCACTAGGTTCCTTCCTTATATTTATCCTTACCATATTTACTAAAATGACCAATCAAGCTAAATTATCTATGTGTAGGCCACCAAATCTGAAAATTTACACTTGGGAATGATATATTGTGTATGTGTACATTGAATATGCCTCTAAGAAGGTTAATTGAGGAAAAATTTAAATCATTTTACATTTATCTCTTAAGTAGCACTCTTTCGTCTTCAAGAGAGACTAAGATGTCTTAGGCACCGACCTCTCCTCAACACGGGGGTTAGCTCTAGGAGATACAACATATTTTTGCACCATTACCGGGGACGAATCAGAATATTTTCCTTGGGTACAACACTTTTACACACCTTTCTTAGGTTGGAAAAATGGGTGTGGGTTGAAGATCTCTCACCTTGCTGACTCCACTGTTTGAAATGTAGTTTGATCACCCTGGCTTTCAAAAGGCCTCACACTCTCTCTGAAACTTCTCAACAGAAAAATCCCCATGTATTTCACCCTGAAAAAATCATATCCATGAGGGTTCAGAAAGAGAGGACCCCTATTACTCCATATCCTGTGATATCATTCCCTGACATGTCAACTTCCAGCTCTAAGAAGGTTGATCATCTAAACTACTCTGAATCCTTTTCCAAAGCATTGGAATATTTAGAAGGACGTTGTCAACTATTTAGCTCATTTTCCTCAAGAGTAAAATCTGAAGAGGATTTTTTTAGTACACCTCTTTTCAATTTCTAGACCTTACCATAAGTTGAAGACATCAAATATATCCCCATAAATAGTCCGACTCAGAGCATTGTTAACATTCCATCTTAGCTCCTCTTAGCTACACTCCATACAACTCCTCAAACAATCCCTGTGGTAAATATTCTACCACCTCCATTGGAAAACATGGTTGTCCCTTGTTTTCTACTTAATATATATGCTCCACTCAATTTGCCACAACCTATGAATGGGATGCAACAAGATTACGTTAAAATCCTACCAAGTTTCATGGGAGAGGATGATATCTGAACCCAGAAGCATATAGAAACCTTTTGTGCATTTGTTGAGAATCTGAATGTATAACATATGGATGTAGTACCAAGACTCTTTTTTCAATATTTGGATGGAGAGGTCGGGAAATGGTTCAGGATTCTACTAGATGCTTCAATTAATACCTGGGAGGAGATGGAGAACTATTTCATGTATAAATGGGAGGAAAAAAGGGACCATGGGTATATCCTTACATAATTTAATGAAATGCAGAAAAAACATAATGAAGATGTCTCAGAACTTATAAAGAGGTTTAATAAATTATATACCAGTCTTCCTGTCGAAATTAAACCTCCACAAGCTGCTACCAAAATTGTTTTTGCTGGGGTCTTTGAACCACAATTTTGATTTACCCTTAGGAAAATAAAGTCACGTAATCTAGATAAAATCCAAATAGATGCCCTATAAGTTGAAGCAATTTTCACCTCCACTAGAAAGTGGAAAGGGAAGGTTGAATATCATGATAGGAGGAGGGGAAATGAAGAGGCTAGTTCTTCAGGCTATACAAGGGAAAACCAAAAACATAAGTTAGATGAGATGAAAAAGATAATAAGAAATTTGTATAATAAACTCATAAAATTGGAGTTCGAAAACAAGAACCCCAACTACAAGAAAAAAGGACATTGGTGAGGGTCATGCTTGTGACGAACCTTTAAGGTCCATCACCAATGTCACATATGGTGATGATCCTTAAAAAAGCATCGATGTAAGTGTATATAGTGACGATCCTTTAAGTTTAGTCACCAAAGCTATTTTCAATGACACTGTTGGTGAGGGTCGTGAAAGGCCCATCAATAATTATCTGGTTGGTGACACTTCTAGCAATGAAATTTTAATGACCGTCACCGATGCTCTTTTTGTTACTTTTGGTGATGGTCAAAAAATTTTCATCATCATTGATCATTGCAATGATTTTTTGATGACGTTATGTTCGTGTTAATATTTTTTTTTTTCAAAATATAATGAATTAATACCATTATTGTGGAGTCGTTTTTATAATATGTCCAAGGCCGTAATGGTTAGATTAGTCAAATTTTTAAGAAGTAATTAGTGTGTATCATTTCCCTCAAATAATGTCTAGTCGAATAGAGTTTTCCTATGAGTCAACACATGATTCATATCTATTAATTTTATTATCTAGAAAAATCCCTTTAGATAAAGTCCCACTAGTGTGCGTAGGAAATATATAATTTAATACATAATAAAGCTCTGTCAATTCTATTAGTGAGAAATACCTAACAATCCTCAACAATCTGGGCACACCTTAAATTAATGCTTTGGCACACACTAACATTTCTTAGCACCTCGCATGACTTGGAACATATTTGTACCTAGAACATCTTTTCATGACACTGACACGCAAGTACATGGTGACATGTGCTAGCACAAGATAGAACTCTCCTAGCATGTGTTGGCATGCATATAGTCCCTAGCATGCCCTGGAATACCTTGGTTGAATGCATTAAAATACATTAGCACTTGGAACACAATGCCACTTGGCATGTATTGGGACCTATTATTAGTGTGGATAGCATGCCCCTTTTGAAAAAGATAAAGTCTCGACTTATTAACCCCATTATTGGTTCTTCCTTTTGTTTCCTTGAAACTTCTTGACACATATTGATATACCCTAGCACCTTGCACATCCTTAGCACCTGGCATGTATTGGCATATATTGGAACTATTTTGCACATATAATTAGTACACCCTAGAACTCCCAAGCACACTTTGACTCTTCTTGACCTGCCTTGATATTCCCTAGCATGACTTACCAATCCTTAGCATACCATGTCACTCCATACTTATCATGACAACTAGTACTCATAAAAACTAGTCCCTGGCACACATTCCTCATATTCATTAACTTCCATGAATTTTGACCTTGTTCTCCCTTAATGTTTTTTCCTAGTAATCCTTAACGATCCTGAACATGAATTAGCACTCTCTAGCACACCTTAGAACTCTTCAAGATTCCCTTCCACTTCATAGCATGCATAACACTCCGTGACACATATTGGCACTTGGCATGTGTTGGCGCTTGGAAAGTCTTAGCATGTATGGAATACGTTGACATTCCTTGGTATGATTTGGCATGGTTTAATATTAAATTTATTTGAGATCAACTGAAAGTAGATGAGAAGCAACAAAGGAAGTCTTGGCACTTAAAATGCACTAAGACTTTGCACTTGGCACCTATTGGCGCCTAGTGTTGGTGTCTAGAATGACCCTCTTGGAAAAGGTAAATTGATGACTTATTAACCCTCTTATGTGTTCATTTACTTGTAGTTTAACTTGTTTCTCCATTTTGTTGCCTTGACAATCCCTAGTACGCATTGAAACACCCTTGCACATCTTGGCATGCCTTATCACTTGGCACATCTTAGCATGTTTGACATGCATTCACACTATTTGACACATCTTAGCATTCCCTATCATGCCTTGGAACTCATGTCCTCACAACTAGCCTTTACATTTTTTCACGACTTGGGAACCCAATCAATTCCTTGGCTATTGTAGTTCATGTGACAATATTGGCCTTCTTCAACCACAACAGCTTGACCAATTGCACCTACTAAAAGTAGATTGTGCCTTTTTGACCTAAGAACTACCTATAACTCATCTTATGCCACTCATGTCCAAGCTCAACTTGTCCCACTTAACTAGTTACCAAGACAAGGATAAAATGATCTAGCCATGGCCATAAAAAAACTAAGCAACATAGCTTACATATGAAATATTTCACATGTATGTTCAACTCATATAAACAATAGAACATTAAATTAGAGTTTGTAAGAACCACAAGGTTCACAAGGCACACAAGATATAAGCCGACACAATTTGAGTGCCCCAAAACTTATATACAACAATGTACAATATGAAATTATCTTGAATAGTTTAAAACATGAGCATGTAGCCAAAGTGTGCCACATATCATATAAAAAAATAGGTAAAGGAAAAAAAAAATTGTGCCTAGCACAAAGCAATCTCGCTTTGTCTAAAAATACTATGTTGAACCCCATATAACAACCGTAGGGTTAACTCCTGTAAATCCTATTCTGAAATTGTCCTAACACACTTAGTCCTTAGCACACTTGAATCTAATGACACTCCCTGACACACAGTCTTATTTGTTCCTTTCCATGCATTTTGACCTAGTTATCCCTTGATATGGCCTGACACTCCCTAACACTCTTTAGCATGCATTGACATTGTCTGAGATGTGTTAGCATGGCTTTTCGTTCCTAATGTGCATGCCCTAACCCTCCCTAGATATCATGCCCTCACAAATACCCTTACTTAATTTTCAACTTGGGAACCCAACCAAGCCCTCACTTGACTACAAGAGCTTGGCCAAGTTATAGTTACTACAACTAGACTATGTTGTTGAATTGTGTAGCTTGCGAGGTACTCCACAAGCCTAGTGAGATGAGTTTGTGTGAGTCTGGTCACAAAAGTATTTGTGGGAAAAGAAGCCAAGAAAAAGGATTTTGGACCCAAGACGGGGTTTAAAATCTAAAAGAAAATTAAAAAGGAAAATTAATATTTCCTAAGGTCTAAGTGGATAAAACTCGTAAGTTCTAAAGGGTTCCTAAGAGTTCTAGGAAAAAATACTTAAGGAGGCCTTAATATGAAGGAAAGAACATCAAGTGAGAAGGATATCATTTGATCAAGGGGGCGAAGAGAGATGTTTTCCTAAAGTAGGTCAAGTAAGAGGGCTGAGTAAGGGTTGCTAAAGGGAGGCCATGATCATCCTCCAAGAGCAAGATCATCATGTGAGGGTTCACAAGAATGTTGCATACCTTAATGGTCAGTTCAAGATAGGAAGTAGGATGGAATATTTTTGGTTCTCTTATGGTAGATCGAGCTTAAGAGAGGTTTCTCACGAGAATCTATGCATGCGATTTCAATGGTGTATTTTTGTGAAGGCTGCATCAAATTCTGAAATGTTAAAATTTGCAACAAGAAACATTGAAATTGGAAACCAGAAAGGAAAAAAAAATATGCACCCACATTGGTGAGGAATTTTGATGCACCAGGAGTGAGGAATGTGGGGCGTATAATTTATTTTCCCTTTAAATAATTTGGACAATAAATTGTAATTTCATCTCATAAAAACTTGTGTCAGTTAACTAAGTCATGATGATTGAGTTAGCTCAAGAAATTCGAGTTGAGGGTCTAAGATGAGGCATGTAGAGGGATTAATCTAATATTTTTGGGGTCCATTTGTAGTTGATGCATTAGTGGGGTGAAGGTGTGAATTAGTTAACTCAATTTAATGAGGTAAAATTATTTTAAATAGTTCTAACTAAGTGATGAGCTAGTAAGAGGTCAGCCAGTGAATTATATTAGATTTAATTCACAATGCATGATCAATCAGATAACTGATAATTCAATATTAGTAGTTGCATTAATGTCAGTTCTGAGGAAGACCCAATTGAGGAAGAGGTTGAAGGATGAGAATGAGCTAAGTACTACACCGAGTTTCCTAGATCAGCGGGAGAGAATTGGCAGAGTTCTAAAGAATCTCATGAAAGATTAAGCATTGTATTGTTTCATGATTCCTTGACTTAATACGAAATAGAGATAGAGTGATTTTGAGCAGTTTCTTTCCCCAGATACATATTGTGTTGTGCGATTGATAATTTGTTTCTATTACTTATATGTGATTGTGCGATCGTGTTTTGTTTCCGAAAATTGTAGGAAGGATTTAGGATCTTGTTTTAGTACATTACAAGATTAGATTGAATCTCGTTGGTTGGATTTTATACATGGTATCATAGCAGGATTTTTTTTGGCGGTGAGTTTGCGAAGAATATCTGAAGATTTTCGTGTAAAAATTTCAAAAAACATAGCATATTTGGATTCCTTGCGAAAAACTACCCAAATGGAAAATCAATTCGGAGCTTGGATGAGGGAGATATCATTGATTTAAAGTCAACTCTTTTTTAGAAAATTTTGTAATGGTGGGAAAATTACAATGTGCGCGAGTCAATAACCTATATGCACTTGAGGTACCAGATGCATTCAAATATTTGAGAAGCAAAGCAGGGGTTAGAGACTTGGTTGTTGAGAGGGAGTACAAATTACCTCTCAACATGCAGCCTTAGAAGCAGTCTCAAAATGTTGTGAAGTAGCTACAATTGGAGAAGAAGAGAGGAGACCAAGTGGAAGCGTCCACTCATGCAAAGACCTACATGAGGGGGAATTTTCAAGCAAGATGGGTAAAGGGATCACATGCAACCATACCTCCAAGTGAAAGGTGGGGTGATTTCTAGACATAATCCCTAGATAATAAATTTGGGTAGGGTCCATTGAGATGGTGTGTCTCATGGATTGAACATAGCTACGAGGAGTCCACAGTACAACAATAGAAAGAAGGATCAGTTATATTTATGCAGTCAGATGTCAGGAAGAGAAAAATCAGAGTGACAGATGCAGCTATTGGAGCACAGATTAGAGTTGGCAATAGTGCAAAGGGCACGGATGCAGATGTCAGTAGTAGTGT
The DNA here is from genome assembly GCA_034641835.2 of Pinus albicaulis. Lineage (NCBI taxonomy): Eukaryota > Viridiplantae > Streptophyta > Pinopsida > Pinales > Pinaceae > Pinus > Pinus albicaulis. The sequence goes on along the minus strand of CM076574.1, from coordinate 660,785,837 downwards.
AGAGAGTCTAGTAGACAGGTGTAGTAGCTAGCAGCAGTCAAAAGTATCTGATAAAAAATGCATTATATTGATTCAGTTGTTCAAAGGCTATTCAATTTTAGGATTTGCAGGTGCAAACAACACTAGAGAAGTGTTACATGCAAAATTCCAAAGGTACCAGATCAGGATAGATTGAATTCCTTTCTTGTTGAGAGGGAGCGTTGAAATTTGCAACAAGAAAAAGTGAAATTGGAAACCAGAGAGGACAAAAAAAAATTCACCCGCACTGGTGAGGAATTTTTATGTACCAGGAGTAAGGAATGTGAGGCGTCTAATTTATTTTTCCCTTAAATGAATTGGACAATAAATTGTAATTTCATCTCATAACAACTGGGGTCAGTTAACTAAGTCATGATGACTTATTTAACTCAAGAAATTCGAGTTAAGGAGATCGAGGTGGATATTGGTGGTCACTCCCCTATTCCACTTGGGCCCTCGCCATTGTCTCTTTCAGCTTTTCAGTTTCCTTAATTATAGCACAATTTACTATTTTTGTCAGTTTTTTGAGTCCTGAACTTTTGGAGCCATTTTGAGGCCCCAAACGACGTCTTTTGTGCATGAAAGTTTCGTAAATTTCATATAGATAATGTTAGAATTTTTAGTCCCCAGAGAGATATTTCTAATGAGGTATCATATGCATGAAACGAAGATCATATGACCAAGTTACGACCCTGGGAAGTTGGCTGCCCAACTACCCCTAACTGGGCCCATAAACTCTTCGTGTTACATCTCCTCGGGTTAGAGTTTTCTCTTATTTTTCAATAATAAAAAGGACCTTGAGCCTGATTGTAACAAAGTTCAAAGGCATGTAGCCACCATATCTCTTCTTAGAGATAAGCTACATCGCTCGAGCTAGTTTGTTTTCCATTCTGTCTGTAAGCATTTTTTAGTATTTGATATTAATGAAATGAAGTGTTATTCCTATTGCATCTCTGTGTTTATGTTTATTTCTGTATTTTATTGCATTCCTACATATGTCCGGATCATGAGGGTCTAAGATGAGGCATGTAGAGGGATTCTAATATTTTTGGGGTCCAATTGCAGTTGATGCATTAATGGGGTGAAGGTGTGAATTAGTTAACCCAATTAATTGAGTTAAAATCAATTTAACTAGATCTAACTGAGTGATGAGCTAGTGAGAGGTCTAGTGAATTAAATTAGATTTAATTCAAAATGAGTGATTAATAAAATAAGTAATAGTTCACTATTAATGGTTGCATGCATGTCAGTTCCAAGGAAGACCCAGTTGATATAGAGGTTAAAGGGAACATAACTATCAGTTGCATTTATATAAAATTTCCCATGTGTAATTATAAAGTTATTGGGATGCCATGATGGATTGCACAATCAAGGAAGGCTAATTTTCCTAATTAATAGGGATATAATTCCATAGGAATTTCATGAGCAAGGCAAGCTGAAGGAAGGTTCAGAATTGGCTAAGTACGAGACCGATTTTGCCTAGATCAGTAGGAGACAATTGGTAGAGTGTTGGAGAATCTAATGAGAGATTAAGAATTGTATTGTTTCATGATTCCTTGACTTAAAAAAAATATATATATAGAGCGGTTTTGAGAAGTTAATTTCCCAAATACATCTTGTGTTGTGTGATTGATAATTTATTTCTCTTACTTATATGTGATTGTGTGATTGTGGTTGGTTTCCGCAAATTGTAGGAAGGATTCAATATCTTGTTTTAGTACATTACAAGATCAGTTTGAATCTCTTTGGTTAGATTTTCTACATGAAATAGAAGAGAGGGTTTATATGATCTTGTCTTTTGGTGGTTATTATGCCACAAGGTCTGTGATAAAGACCAACATAAATGGAGGAGGGACTGCACAGTAATTTAGATCCAAAACAGAAGTAGACACACATGTAATATTGACTGAGGTAACCCTAGTTTGAGGGTCGACATTGAGATCTAGAGTTCATGTTAAGATTCAGTCAAAGAAATTTTTAGAAGATATGGATCCATATGAGCTAGGTCGAGTCTCTTATGGAGGCAAGAGTCGTGGTTTTTTCTATGGGTGGATAGGGTTTGTTCTACAACAATTAGAAGTACATAAGTATAGTGCCCTAGTTAGGATAGTTTCCTAGCATGTTTAGTTCATAAGGTGTGCCGTTAAGACTCTGACAAAATTACATAGAATAAGAGTGGTTGTGACCCTTAGAGCGATGTTTATTTTTGCAATATAGACCATAGATATGGAAGATGGTTTGCAGATTCAATATGTGTGGAGATAGCAGATCCAAAGGAGGGTGGAACTTGAGCATGAGATTGAGCATGCAGAAGACATGTGCCATATGAAGAATGGATTGACATGCAAAGGAGTTAATTTTGGTGGAATATCCAGAGCATTTTAGACAAATATTTGAAGCAACATATAAAAAATTATTCAATGGACTGTTAGTGGTTGATTTGTGACCGTAGTTTAGTCATCTACAAATTGTTAGAAGGATGATAAGAGGAGTAGTTTAGATTTGTTCATAGATTGGACAACGAATATTAAATTTTCGATACACAAGAAAAATGATTTTGAGAGGACTCAAACCATTGTTAGGTGGAAGATTTGAACAACCTTAGATGAATACAATATTGTGGGCCTTAGATTAGTAAAAAGAATTGACTGTGGTTGGGAAGATTGATGGTAGTCCAAGTACAGTTGGAGGGTTGTTAGGTGACTGTCAAATAAGAGCCCTAACTCTTTTACTTGTGAAGGACAATAAGATTGGTAGAAGGGTAGGTGTATAGGGCATAAGGATATGCATACTTTGAAGGACTAAAGTAGCATTCAAGTGGGCCAACCAACTAGCCCTAGTTCACCATATTGTAGAGTATTAATTCGGTGAGAAGAAGGGAAACCTCCATAGCGCTAGACTTCTCATCTTGGAGTCATAGTATGGAAAAAGTGGGCATACCAAGGAGTTGTTCAAAAATGGAGTTGTGAAAAACTTTTTACCACTCAAACTAGTAGTGGACCTAAAAGGGGTTATTAAGAGGGAAATTTCTAGGGCAAGGGCAACGGTCGAGGCTTATCCCATTGTCACCATAGCTTAGGCTCCTTGATTTTCCCATAATTTCACCAATGGGAGGATTATCGATAGTTTAGGAAGTCACTTGTAGAGTATAGGTTAATGAATAGCTTGGAAGTGACCCTAGAAACCCTTTCCCTAAGATAGAATAAAGAGTGGGACTTACTTGCCTTTTAAGCAAGGGACTTGATCTTATATGGAGAGAGGAGGGGGATTGAAGGGTTGAGGGAGAAGAATAAGACTTATGAAGGAAGTTCTCAATCCCTAAGATCATTTGGGAACTTGGATTCCCAAATGGTCCTTGATGAAAGGCCTTTGAAACCAAATGGGACCACACGGTGCCAAGTTGACCCAGCCCAGGTTCGAGGATGAAAATTTAGCAAAAAATGATGTTCCTATCTTGTATAATGTGAGGGGAAAGGATCAGGCAAGAGTTTTTACTTCGATGGGTCAAATTGATCCTACTAGGTTCTAGCCTTGGGAACACCTAGGCAAAACTTGATCCTAGAGATAGGGCTTGATGTATTTGGAGATTCCATAGTCGGAATTGGCCCAAATTCTGAGGAGAGTGAGGGGACCCACCAACCCAGTTGCCTCTAGGAGATCGAAGTTTTCCTCTAGCTATATTCTTGGGAAATTGATGCCCTAGGTGACCTAATGGGGCTAGACCTAGGGAAAAATGGAAAATTGTGAAAAAGAAGGGGGGGGGGGGAATCATCACCCTTTTTGAGGGATTAGTGACTAATTCACTTGGGGATATGGAGTCAGGGATGATAATGAACAAGAATTTAGTTTCTTGATCAAGGAGGCCCAGAAAGTCAACTTCATCCAATGTTAGAGGAATACGAAAAGTGACCTTCGAGAATTGATACTTCATACAAATGGTGCAATATTATTGAGATAAAATGATATCTAAGACATTTAATTCATATAAAAATGGCCCATACATTAAATAAGCTAAATAGACACATAATTCCACATTTCCATCATGCACCAATTAGCCCTAGTTATAGTGAAATTCAATAGTATGTATCAACAAGAATAATAGAGTTAAATTTTCACTCACAATTTGAGAGAGTAGGTCCAACCAACTTCACATTTTCAAAAACAAAGCTCCAACATAAAAATAACCAAAATCCATACATCAAAATGCATCCATCATCCAAAATAGTCCTCCAAGGAAAAATGCGAAGTTCTCTAAAGATAGAGAGATCCCAAGTCAAGTGAAGATACAAATGAATCCAAATAACTCATATTTATACATTGATTAGGATTCGATCCTTAATAGAGGAAAATTGAGGAATTTCATAATGGGAGGCAAGAGGACCTACTAGATGTGTTCAAGACATGTGGACTGAAAGGGCTATGTGTGTCCACCATCAAAAAGTGGTTAAAATGTTGTCTTGTTCGAGGTAGATTGGTTATCAAAATACTAATAACAAGCCCTAGTTGTATTCCTTGTATCAGTGTGATTGTAAAGGGCCATGATCCCTGGTACAAGAGCTCTAGCCTATTCTATTATAGTTTGTATTTTAACGAAGAACTGTTTGAAAAGGTTAAAAAATTATCGTGTGCACTAATTGATTCCCTAATGTGTGTAGATTTTGTTTGCAAAGTAGATGTGTTGTGGCACTTGAGTGTGTTTGCATCAAATATTCTAAGACCAAAACAAAATTCTCATATGTCGTGGAAATTCAACATATGCCTTATTCAGCTAAGAACTACCTGTAACTCATCTTAGGCTACTCATGCCCAATCTCAACTCATCCCACTTAACAAGTTACCAAGACAAGGCTCATCACATCCAATTGTGGTTGTAAAACAACTAAGAAACACAGTTTATATATTGACATGCCATAGCACCTGGCATGTCTTAAATGCCTTGGCACTATGTGGCATGTGTTAGCATCCCCTACATTCCTTGGCATGCTTTTACACACCCTAACAAACCCTAGCACTTACTGACACGCCTTCGTAGTTTAGCATACCTTGGCACTACCTAGAATAGATTCACCTTGTCACTCCATCCTTAACACACCTATAACTCATTTACAATCCATGTCACACACTATTATTCGTTCATTTCCATGAATTTTGATCTAGTGCTTCCTTGTGTTTCGCTGACACTCCATAACACTCGCTATCATGCATTGGCACACCCTAACACCTGGCACATCTTGGCATGCTACCCTAACACTCTAGCATTCCTTGGAACTACCTAGCATAGCTTGTCACTCTCTCCTTAGCACACCTAGAGCTCATTGACACTCCTAGTCACAAAATTTTATTCATTCATTTAAATCTTCAATGCATTTTTAACTTGTGCTTCCTTGTGTTTCCATAACATTCCTTAACACTCCTTGGCACGTGTTGGTACACCCTAGAACCTAGGACATCTTGGAATGTCGCCTTGGCCTCTAGCATGACTTAAGACTACCTAACATACCTTGTCACTCCCTCCTTAACACACTTATAAATCAATGACACTTCCAATCACAAACTCTTATTTTTTCATTTCCATGCATTTTGATGTAGTGCTCCCTTGAAAAAATAGTGTTGTGTCTAGCCCAAAGTATCCCTTTGTCTGAAACTAATTTTTCCATCCCCTTATCACAATCGTAGTATTTCCTCATGCAAGTCCTATTATGAAATTATCCTAACACATTTCATCCATGGGAAACCTGGAATTCAAATACACTCCCTAGTAGACACTCTTATTCGTTCATTTCCATGCACTTTGAACTAGTTCTCCCTTGTTATGCCTTGACACTCCCCAACACTCCTCTGCATGCATTGGCACTATGTGGCATGAATTGGCACACCTTTTCATTCATTGACACACCCTAGCACTCCTTAACTAACATGTCCTCATAACTACCCTTATTTTTTTAAGACTTTGGAACCCAACCAAGTCCTGCCTCGACTACAACAACTTGACCAAGTTTCATTTACTACAACTAGAATATGCCTTGTTCACCTAAGAATGGCTTATAACTCATCTTAGGCTACTTATCCAAGATATTTTACTTGTAGATGTACAAATTATTACATGAAACATGACATGGCTACTAATCCTTTTCCCACTAGAGAGAGAAAGTGTTCCCTCCATGCTTGCATCTACATTTTCCCTGACGGCGAAAATAAGGAGAAAATCCTAGAGAAAGAAATATAAGCAGGAGCGAATTCAATTTTTCACCGATCTTTCCAGGAATCATTCAAACAATCCATTCCTCGTCTCCATCTATTATTTCCTGCTTAATACCCCACTTCAAGTCAACATTTTCACTTGCATAAAATGAAGCATGCATCAAGTTTGAAAATATAAGCAAGTCAGATCTATGATTTTTATTTGTTATATCTTCCCTTCTTGTTGGGTTGATTTTTACGTTTGACACATTTTGAGGTTTTGATTTTGGTTATTAGCAGTGTGATTGAAGCAGGCAGGGGTTTTGTGAAAGGATTCAATCCAGGGCTTCGGTGGGGAAATCTCAATTATGCTCGTGGTGTTTTGGAAATCGTATGAAATTCATTATTATCATGTTATGAACAAACAATGTAAGGAGTCTCTAGAATCATCACAAATTATCAAATTTTAGGTGTTGTTCATGGAAGAGAGGGTTTTAATTGTGAACCCATGGTTACACGTAGAGATTTTATCCAATTGCTGAGGGGTATTCTAATTCCATTATCCATTTAGGGCATCGGTGCAAAAGAGCATAGTAGAGTTAGACTTCCAGAACCCTCTAATGAGAAGGTTGTTGATTGAAGTTTATAATGCAACAAAACCTATCAATGATAGTGGGTGCACTTGAACGTATATTTTGGCGCACAGATGGTTCCCTTGCTCTTTATCATCTTTCCATAAGTTGTTTGTATGCGCTTTTTATAGGAGGTTTGAGCCAAAATCCTTTTTCTCTTTCTTCTTTCTCAGTGCAAAGTTGGTATTGTCAAAAAATAAATGTTTCCTTTATTCCATGCATGAAAGTATACTTTTCTTCCAAGGGAAAAATTTCCATTTCATTTTAACTATAAAATAAATTACACTTCTCATGTGCACTTTCACTACCAGAGGTTGAAAAAAAGACTCCTCTTTTCTTGAAAATCACAAAAAGCTATACCTCTTACCATTTAGAGACATAATTTTTATGACAATAAATTATTTGGCACTACACACCAGAGCCTCCTAGGCTTGCCACCATCTTTAGAAGATACAAGGACAAGCTACTCTAATCAACAACCAAAAATTTTGAGCATTACTGCACATGAAATTAAACATTACATTTAGAAACACGGATTACTTCATCCTTGTATTCTTCTCATAGTTTTACCCCCTGCTACCAGTAACCCTTATCTAGATAGAGAATCTCCTAACACATTGTGCTCCGCAAAGACATGTGATTGAAACAACTTTTAAATTCCTATTCTAAAGTGAATGTTTCTTTGATACCATGTAAAAGTTATAATGTAGGATTATAACTGATCGTGAAATTTTAATCTAAATCACAAGACATAATCCTACTCTATTGCTCTGTGGAATTCAATTCACAATTTAGAATATCAATCACAAACATGCAATGAGAAATAACACACACAAAAATAGTATTTTTCCAGGGGAAAGCAACTTCTAAAAACCCCTTATGCCTGCTTGGATTAAATCAGATGAATAAAGATTTATTACAATTGCTTGCTCGCTCTAAGCACTATCTGCAAGTGAATAACCTATCTCTCCTTTCACTGAGAAGATTTGACCAAAATTTAGTCAATTTCTGCCTCTTATTGAGCCCCTATTTCCTTGCACAAGTCCTAGGGAATTAGACCCCTACTATTTAGGAAATTCCTCCAAAATGCTTGCATAATTTCCTAGGGTTGATCACCTTCCCAATACAATTCATGTACACTCAATCTAGTATATAATTAATTGTGCACTACCTTGGCATCTCCAACACAGATGGGGAACTCAAATTATATGCATGCACTAGATATTTTAGGTTTATTGAATAGTTAATTGGATGATCATTGAGTTAGACTGAAGTCCCACTACACAACTAATCTTCCAATAGTTCCTCCAAGAGTTAGAACTAGTTTAAATGAAAGCAACTTGAAATAAATGACCTTGATTGCTACAAAATAGAAATCACACATGCTTAACTGAACTCCTACTCCTATAACTTGAATTTACTAAGCTAAATTAGTGGCAGGAGACATGTCACCTCAGTTAACTACCTCCAAGTTGTCTGTTGATGTGGAAATTCGATTTTTCTCAATTTGACCAAGGCAAAATCAAATTGAGATTTTCTTGCTGCATTTTTCAATAGTGGGCATTTTCCTACTCTAGATAGTTTTTTCCCTCAACCAAGCATGGTAAAAAATGTGTTCTTTTTCTTGTTGATCACTTTCTTTGGACGAGAATTTTGGCACCCTATACGAAGTTTGTCGAAAAAAATTCCACTCATAAGCTCTTCTTCGAGCATATTTTGGTTCATTTTGGGTTGCGAAAGACCATATTTATTGATAGGGATAGTAGGTTCCTCAGTTTTTTCTAGTTTAACCTTTGGTCCATGATGGGCATCAAGCTTGACCAAATCCACTACCTTCCATCCCTAGATTGATAAATAAAAATTACTCTATATTATTATTGTAGATGTCCTTAGAGTATACAATTGTAAGGATCCAGATACACATGTTGAAAGCCTTCCATATTTTCAATAGAAATTCGACATAGCTCTTCATATTTCTATTGCACACAATCCTTTTCAAGTGTGCTTGGGGTCCCAACAATTGACACAAATTGATGTGGCTATTTTCATGGAATAACACATGAAGATACCTCCCATACTTGGAACGAGGTAAGAAACGCAACCAATTTTGAGGAATGTATCTAAAAAATTTAATAAAGAGTTCATGATATTTTATATAAAGTTTCCAACTCAAAGTATAAGTAGATACACAATCCATTCGGTTCCACATAAGTTTCAGGTTGGTGATGAGTTATGATTGGACTTGCATAAACAACAATTGAAAAGCTCCCAAAAGAAGCTCATACCATTTTCATACGAGCCTTACACCATCACCAAGGCTGTGGGTGAGAATTATTTTGAAGATAGTCATAGGATGATTTATATTACTTCAAATGTATCTGTTAGGATGAATTATGCTTCATGGGGTGCATGTATAGAAAGAGTTCCTCTAAGAGAATAAAAAATATGATCACACCATTACTTCCATAATTAATTGTGATATCTACCCGAATGACATTAGGTTACTACATAAGATATTTTAAAATTGGCATTTTGAAGGTTTGCTTTATATCAAGGTATGTGGATCATTATGTTTTTTTTTTCCAAAGCATTTACATATGACTAAATTTTTTAAATAGTATACCACACTAATATTATTTCTCTTACATGCTCCTAGGTTATAATTCAAAGCATCATAGGTACTAAAATTCATGAAACTCTTGTTTTCTTCTCTAAATAACTAAAACTCCAAAGTGTTCTACTCTTGATATTAAAACTTGCATTATTGTTAAGAATAATTCCTCTAATTGTTATTGTTCCTCCATAAATAAGCTGACTACAGGGTGGAATTGAACCATTATTAACACGCTAGTGTAGTGTTACCTAATTGTAGTTAAGAAGCATAAGGGGCGAGGTTGGTATAAGGCCAACTTTGCTATTGTCTAGTGCCATGCCCAGTACTAGGTTCTCATAGGATATGGTTTCCAATTAGTTCATTTGATTCTTTCTCATTCACAATCTCATCCTACATAGCATCCAACCTACTACTTTGTAATCACATATCTCTCGTAACCCCACTCCAGTGTGTTCATTAGACCTCATTGAGGTGCCTTGACTACTACTCTTTATTGAGCTATAGTTTATCATCAACCCTTTGTTTCACAGCCATCCACTCTCCAACTCATATTTCCCATTGAAATTCTCCACCTCTCTCATGCTCACTTCACTACTCTCTTCCTCATTAATCTCCTTTAAAAACTCCTCATTGCCTTCTTCATCTTCTTCATTTGATCACATCAAGTTCAACCACCACTCATTAGTTATTTCTACTTCCTCAAAACTTATTCAACTTGCTCTTTAGCTTTTGTGTCCTTCATGTTCATTTATTCCTTTGAGCTCTCATCTTTTCCAACCCATTGTAACCCATTACTTAATACAAAGTTTTACACCACCATGATCAAAAGGTTTAAGGTTAGGATGTTAAAGGTTGTGTTTTTTGAATATCAAAATTTTTCGCTCCCTCATCTATTTCCCTCGTGTTGCAGGGTTTGTCCAACTAAGGGAGGTGGAAGGGCATGTCCATGTTATCGTAGATATGATCCGTGGTGCCTCCAATCGTAGTGATTTCATGATTTCAATTTACACCAATCGTAGTGATTTCACAATTTCATTTTACAAAATGAATTTGTCAGTGAACTCAAGAAATTGGATTCTAGGTGCCTCCAATCGTGGTGAATTCATTTTACAAAAGGAATCTGCCACTTTAAAACTCATCTATAAAAGCGCAACGAAGCACTCAAGAGGTTGTATGTTCAAGATTCCACGGAGGAAGACGAAGCCGAAGGTGTGGGCGATAACCTGTTGAAGGTTCTGTTGATTCAAAAGTTGATGCTAAGCCAAATGAGATGGGAATTTTCCAACACAACACATTTTAGAGCAATTTTTAAGAACCGTGGGATAACTATCACCAACGAGTGAATTGATACATATTATAAATAATTTATGCACATATTAAACCCTTTCGCGATTACAACCTGAGATGTCACAAGTGTGGGTGCCTCTACTACTTTTCTGGTATTTAACAATGAATTGGGATTCACTAACTGAAACATAGAACATCTCTGCAACGTTGGACGATCTACCAAGAAGGGAAAAAGACAAGGAGGCTACATTAGCGAGAAAGGTATTCATTTCTTAAAACCTGTACTCATTTCTTCAAGGAAATTGGGGTGATAGGGAGGTTTTTCAATCTTTGACTACCTACTATTTGGATAAAATGTAATATATATTTCTAAATTTGCAGATATTGGGTTTAAAAACTTTGGGGAATGGTTGCTCATATGCAACATGTTATGAAAATAATATAAATTGGGGTGATTGGGAGCTTTTTATAGCCTTGAATGTTAAGATACAATTTGCACTAGGTATTTGAATTTGAAGAGTTTGGCTTTAACTGCTTTGGCTCATGGTTGTTTAGATGAAATATGGTATACAAACATAATAGAATTGTGGTTATTGGGAGCTTTTTGTAGCCCTATATTTTTATATAGAATTTGGTGTGCATTTTTAAATTTATGGAATTTGGGTTTAGGAGCTTTGGTTATGGTGTTTAGATGATGGTCAATATCATTAAGTAGTTACACAGAAGAAAAATAAAAATATATTAAAAATATTGCCTTCACAGGCTCCAAAGTAATGTGAGCAAAATATTTCAATTGCGAACCAATCTGCATGCTAAGACATTGCAAAACTATGCATGTCTACTTAATATTGCCAATGTGCAATGTTTGATATTGCGCAATATTAAAACAACATAATGGAAGAATGTTTTTAAAATCTTGGTAACTATCAAGATCACTCAACAAATACAAAAATCAATATGCTTAAGATCATTATATCCAAACACTCGGAAACAGTGAAAATTTCTACAATAGAATGGTTTTAGTAAAAAACCTCCCTGACCTTTAACAAAAGAAGAAATGGTAAAAGATACAATGTGCATGAGAGGCATTGAATTTTAACAAATCAGTTAATAAAAAAAACAATAAATCATCATTCACAATGCAGAGAGAGAGAGACAGAGTAGACTAATAGTCTTTTGTAGTTTCTATTACATCATTGATCCTAGAAATGAACATTCTTGTTGATGTTTTGTGGTGAAAAATGTGGTGAGAAAAAACATAAAGGTGATGATATTTAAAGGGATTACATAATTTTGTGTATTCTTCTCTTTTTTATTGTTTTTAATCTATGGGGCCCCTTTTTGGCATAAAAATTTATGTCAACTTATTTTATGCCCAAAAATGTTTCTAGCTCCAAAAGCATTGGGAAGCTTCCCTTCCATTTCTGGTTTTGAAAGCATTTACCCTCAGATCCAAGGAGAAGACGTATATGAATTTCATGCCACTCAGCTTAAGATATCTTTTGTCAAAGGTTCAAGAAAATAATGAATTGATGTATTTTAATTATTTAAAAATATAGAAATGTCATCCAATCCTGAATTTAATAACAATGGTCAATAATACTCATGCGTCATATTAGCATATAGGTTAGAACTAGGCATAACATAAGTGTCTTCTTTGAGGATGTTCCCCACTATGGATTTGACACTCTAAGAAAATTTTCTTAGTGCACAACTTGGGATCATGTCACTCCTATATAGGAGTGCCTTCAAGAATTTTACTTCCAAGGCACTTAAAGTGCTCCATGTTTCTGTTTGAACTACCATGCTCCCCACATGTTCTAGCATGCTCTAAAATTGGTCTGCCCCCAGTCTAGTCCCACTACCTTAGCACTCTCATGGGAGTGTTTTTATGACCATGCTCTCGAAGCACTAAAGGTTCAAGAAAATAATGAATTGATGTATTTTATTTATTTAAAAACCTAGACATGTCATCTAATCCTCAATTTACTAACAACGGTCAACAAGAATCTTAAGTCATATTAGCATATAGGTCAAAACTAGGCATGCCAAAGTGTTATCTTTGAGAATGCTCTCACTACGCATTTGAAACTTGTTAACAAATATGGCTTTGTGTACACCTTGGGATTATGGTCTCCTATATAGGAGTTCTTTCGGGACTGTTACTTCCAAGGCACTCAAGGTGCTCCCTGCCTCTGGCTGGACTCTAAACTTCCATGTTCCTAACATGTTACAAAACGCTCCCAAACTGCTCTGCCCCCAGTCTAGTCCCACTACCCTAGCACTCTCATGCGAGCAATTTCAAGTCTCATGACCATGATCTCTAACCACTAAGGTTGCTCCATGCCTCTGTCCAAACCTCCCTTCTCCCTATACACTCTAATACGTTCCCTAACCACTAAACCCCCACTGTTCCAACAATATTTCCCCACCCTGCTCCAGCCTCACTATGTCCTAGTACTCACACCTCATGTCGTTCGACACTCCCTAACTCCACACGATTGTGCCAAAAATTTAGGAAATAAAGTTTCTTTTAACTTTTTATTATCAAGGGACCATAGGCGGTTACAAATTTTAGGGTAAACACGAGCAGTAAGTTAAAAGTATTCTCCCTCGACATCTTCCATCATTCATTCATTTTGTGTGTTTGAGTTTGGAATATTTGGAGTGCTAGTTGTGTGGAAACATGGCTTGCAAGTTGATATCAGAGTTGAATGATCAGATTCTGGGGCATTTTGAGTCTTGAAAATCTAGTACTTTTTAATTGCTCCAAGCATATAGATATCTGGCACCATTTCCTTAGAGACATATTTCAGAAGGGAGCAGTGGTCCTAGATTATGTTCCTTCATATTTGCAGGTTGTAGAGATTTTTACAAAGCTCCTAGCTAAAGGGAAGTTTGTTATGCTAAGAGAGAGACTTGGGTTGGTGGATAACACCTTCCTTGCAAAGGCAGAGTGTTAATTTTCTGTAACTATGTTGTTGAACTATTGTTCTCTTTAGCATCATGCAGTCACTAGTTTCAACAGAGATGTAAAACCTTGGATGTGTGCATCACTTTGAGTAATGATTATTGATGGTGCTACAATGGATATGTAGAGATGTAAATATGTATGTATTTGCTACCTTTAGAGCTTAGTCATAGCTCTCTCTAAACATCGGGAAAGTGACCTTTATCAAAACATGACCATCGAGCTATCTCATGTCTTGCTACCTTATTGACCAGTGAAGTGTACACATGTTGTATTGATTTCCTTTGGGCCATATGCAAAATTCATCACTTAATTCATACATTGAGTTGTGATTCGTGACCAGATAGTTCCCAAGACAGTTCCCAAATGTCTCATGAATTCTTGCAACACATCTTTCTAGGCAGCAAAGTCATATCCCAATCATGACATCAATAGTAAATACCAAATCAATGTTAGTGTTACTATGATAGCTTCTTCATCAGGTGTCTTGTTATGTATTTCATTTTTGTCATCATCCTTCATCATGGCTCTTCTTCATGCTTGAGTATTTTTACTGTTTACCAACTGGAATATTTAAGTAAGGCTTCTTGAACTATTGTTTCCCCAAACTTTTAGTCTTGGTTTAAAATTTAAAATAGGTTTAAATGGGTGATTTTATATCATGAGATCTCTTAGAATATGAATAGCTAAACAACATTGTTGGTACTACAGGTGAATTTGGAATATCTGGGAAGGGTGGTATTTAATAGCAATGGTTTACTTTATTCGGATAGTGTTGTTGGAACTGCTTCTCACACAACTATGATAGATAGATTAGGTGTTGGTGGTTGGGGAGTTTGAGGAATTGAAGCAGAAGCTGCTATGCTTGGCCAAGTAGTCTGGTTCGAACATATATATGTTTCCTTTTCCCCAGGAGAAAAAACATATTCTTTTCATATGGAAAGAAATTATATACATGCATGATGCATTCCCAACCATGAAAATAATTTCCAAATAGGTATACTGATAGGACTATAAAAAAATACTGAGGGGAATACCCTGAGATGGGAGAATTTAAAAAAAGGCTCAAATACAACTGTTTTACAAAAAACAACTCAACATCAGTTAAGGCTCTTAAAAATAAAATCTCAGAGTACTGTATACAGTGTTGAAATGTAATATCCCAAAATGGGAATGCAACAGTGCATAAGCCAAATACTGGAATAGCAAGGTGAAATTAATTCATAAAAGGTGTTGATAAACACATAGCCATCAAATGAATGAAACAACAGCAAAAAGAAGCACTTCTACACTTTCCCAAGTGGGGAAAATGCAGCAAATAGACCCTGAAAATGTTATTTCTGGAGATTATCATTTTAACTAGGAAAAATAACGCTTGTTTCCCTTAGAATATAGACTTAGGCCCTCACATACAAGATAAAAACTAAAACAAATAACTTATGATAAGTTAAATAGACCTCCTCGCCTCAAATCAACTTAAAAAATAGCCAAATCCAATGACTTAAGTTACTGAAGAAAATGATATCATTATTTTCATAGGGTTTCTTCAGTATAATGAGAGAAAATAATAGATCTAGAACTTTATAGAACGATATTCCAAGAAAATGAAGATCTGGCCTCCTTAATGCATTATAAAGGTAACCCGCCAAGGGTTTCTTGAAAGCATGAGTATAAAAAGAGCAGATCTGAACATTCAGCTTTGAAAAATGTAGTCTTACTACAAAATTACAGAAATATGGCTGAATAATACAAAATATGGATGAGAATCCCTTCCTCTAGCTTTCCGGGAGAAGGGTTGGCCCTTTCCCTAGGAAAATAGCTCAGAAACAAGGGTCTTAACCCTGCTGCAGAAACTCTATGCAAAATGACGCAATTATTGAAAGGGAATTTTCTATAGGAGATGAGGAATACTTTGGCCTACTGCCAAGATGTGAAATGAGCCTAGAAATTTTCCTAGCTAATCTCTCAAGAGAAGGAAGGCACCCTTTACTGAGAAACAGACCCGGAAGTGGTGTTAACAAACCTCCACTGCAACACCCTGCAACACAACAATATTCTGCTACAAAAATAACGTTGAGGCTGGAGAATGGTGCTTGGCCTTAAGCCTAGATGTGGAGCAATATAGAACATAGCTCTCCCAAGAGGCCTCTCAAGGGAAGAGGTGGGATTCCTTCTCGGGAACACCCTATGCTTAACAACACTGCAACCCTACTAAAAATCAAGAGGAAGCCGAGTATAAATAGACCAAGATCAAACGATGATATCCAAAACATGAATAACAAAGGCTCCCATCCTCTCCATATATAGCAAGTGAACCTCTTGTAGTATTCCAAATCTAGAACAACACAACAAGCCTGCTGAAATAACACACTCCTGGAAGATTGATGCACATAAATGATTTTAAAGCCCTTGGATACCTTAGATCAGCAGATCTAGAGTCTAGATCCAAAAGGGGAGCAAAAAAAAATCAAGATAGGTGTGGTAAACAGATCTCCCACCACCTAGTCTAGCTAAAAAACACCCTACAAGAGGGGCTGCAGCTATGCACAAAAAAATACTTAATAAATAACGCAGTATTGGAAAATATGAGCAGGAGGCCATAAAATATGATTAAATTATGAGTACATAGCAGCAAATCGGAATTATAATGAATCTCTTTCAATATACAGTAGAATACAAGAGGCAATAGAGCAAGAAATCTTCAGAAAATAAGGCTGCAACACATATATAAACTGCAGAAATGGCTTAAAAACGTTATTTTGAAGAGCTGTAGCAGCTGAATATTACAACTTAGATCTAGGATAGATCTGTGGAGAAAAAATTAGATCCATTTCAGATCTAGAAACTAGATAGTCTTATTTACAAGATCCCCTTGGGGTTTTGACCAAATCATGCATAAACAAGAGTAGATCTGAGTCTTAAGTTGCAGATCTGTAAAATAATATAGAAATTTCTGAAGATGAATTTTCATTACAATAGATCAGATCTAAATATAACATGGATCAGCAAGCTAATCCATGGATCACCAAAGTGAAAGGCAAAGTGCAGTAGCAGAGATCTCTCATAAAAAATGGGATCAAAACACCCTGCAGAACCTCTAATGAAAATAACGTAGTTCCTCAATGAAAAATACGCTGTAGCTTGAATAAAAATGGTGGCCTGATGCCAAGATATAAATTTGAAGCTCAAATAGTAGAGGCACTCTTTCAGGAGGTTAAAAGACACACTCCATGAGAAGAGGCTCCAAAAAAAAGCTAGATCTCTGCAGATCTAGAATCCCACTTGTTGCAGCTTACAAAAGCAAGCAAACCCTCACTGGATCTGCGCTGCAATTGAAAGTAGAGCTTTTCCCAAAGCCTGATAGTGGATCAAATCAGCAAATATTTCTCCAAGAATCCTCAAGGGAAGAGGTGAAATCCCTGCATAGGAACTCCAAGTGCTAGGCAGCACAATTCTCCACTAAACAACAGAGAATAGTATTTTTCTAATCAGACAATATACTTAGAAATATAATCAATCAACAACCTTCTCTTGCTGCCTTCCCCTTCCTTTTATAAGATGAAAGCTTTTGCAAACCATAAACAACCTTGATGAGTTAGCTCCTTTCACATGAGGGGCCTCCTTCTAGTCCCTTTATGAGATACATTGAATCTAGATAGTGTTGTAGATTTGGTCAAGGTTGACCTAGTCTCACAGCTTAAACCCCTTTCACACCTACAGTGATTTATTTACATGGCCCTGATTTATCCTTGTTCACATGGGCATTGATTTATTTAGTCTTTTCAGGAGTTTTACATGTCCTCCTTTATTCATTTATTCATGCAACAGAAAGTAAAAAAAAAATTCATATTCCTCTTAGCTCAGGCTAAGTAGGAATATTACAGTCCTCCCCTCCAAAATGTTTCTTGTCCTCAAGCAAATGATAGGGTGAGAGCTGTAGTCCTTCCCCTTCTCCATTGATGATACCATAAATGATCATGTCCTCATCATAAGCCAAGTGCTCATCAAGCCAATACATCATGAATTGTTCCTCCAAGGCCAACATAAGATGTGCATAGTCCATCCCACTAGGAGTGAAAAACTCAATAGAAATAAACATGGCTGGAGGAATGCTCAATCTAAAACATGTATCATGAGGTAGAGGTAGAAGTTCCAAACCATGTGGCACATACAAGCTACCCATCGTCTCTCCATACAATCCCATAAAAAATACAACTATATCATCCAAGTATGGAAGCAATACCACATATATGCAAACAGAAATCTGAGCTTGAGGAGGTGGGTCAAAATCCCACATGTGATGCTAGCACCGTAAATCACCTGCCTGCATTGGATCAAGGTGTGGTAAGTGGCATTCCCACCACACATTTGCTGCATGAGTCATCTTAACATGGCTAAAGATGTTGGATAAGTTTGGTGCCTTTGGAAAGCACCCATCATGAGAAGGAATCTCCCTTTGCACAATAAGGGAGTGGCCAAGTTCCACATCTCTATTGGCCCACCAACAATCATGTGATCCACATGATCTATCACTCCCTTTAGGAGTCATAACCTGCAAAAACATGGCAAAGGAATGTGATAAATCAGAAAATACAACTTGCTTGGCATGATCAGATCCTTTACCATCATAGTCCTTCATACACATGGAGTTGTGCATGAGCATTTTCCCCCTCTCAAGTGAAGGAAGAAATGGCTGAAATGACTCTTGCAAAGATTCCATTGGCTGCCCCAATCCTCCATGGCTAATGCACTCTTGAAAGTGCTATTGTAATTGCTCTCTCATGCCTTCCCAAAACAAGCTCCTCATGATCAGGGTATAGATCTTTATTGAATGCATATGGCTAAGGAAGAACTCTTCATGTGCCCCTTGTAATATCTTCTACTTGAGCTTGGAAGCTCTAGCCAAGAAGACCTTACCATGATAATAGATGACTCCCCCTTGGACTAAGTAGCCCTCTTCTTGCTGCATGTCATCTAGTATCATATCTGTGTGGAGATCTTTGGAATACTCTACAAGCAGTTGAGATTTCCAATACAAATCCACACTGTTCAACAATGGCAACGTTGCTGATACATCCATGGGAGTGCTTGTCATGTTGCTGATATCCTTTTTGACATTTCTCATGACAAAATTTTATTTTGGAAGGCTAATCCTCCCATTATTTTCCTCCCACAACGCAGATTCAGGAAAGAGAGAGGGTGATAGTGATGCAGGAAGAAGATCCCCCTCATCCTTGAGCTGTCCCAAGCCTTCCAGTGCTGTAACTTGGCCTCTCATTGCTCCAATCCCTCCTGGATCTAGATTTGGAGCAGTAATTTGTGAGGCCTCCCTCACAAGATCTGAATCTGGTGGCACCCCAGGTGGCTTGCCACTAGGTAGGAATGTCCCTTGCAGCATCCTCATGAACATAAGAGAAGGGAATGTAAGATCTCTGCTTCCACTGTGCAAATCCATCTCTGTTGTTTGTGTGGAAGTACTTGGTGAAGGATAAGTGTTCATGGCTTGAATAATTTTTGGTTTCCCACTCTTCAAGTCCACCCACTCCATATACAAAGCTTTCCAATCAGTGGTCACCTTCCCCAAAGTAATCAACCATTGGACACCCAGAATGATATTGGTGTCTGGTATGTCAACTACAAAAAAGTGATCCACCAGAGTGTAGGATACCATAGTAACTGAGAGTGAGGGAACATATTGCATGCATTGCATGGTTCTATCTCCTGGGACCAAAACAGAAAATACCTCGAAAGTATTAGTGGGGATTTCTCTCCTTTGCACAAGATGAGCATTAATAATGTTGTGGGTTTCCCCACTGTCAATCAGCATATATACCCTCTGATTCATGACTGAACCTTGTACTATTAGGTTCAAGTACTTAGGAACTCCTCTCAAAGCTGCAAGAGTCCCACTTGTGGGAGCAAAGGCTCCATCCACATTTCTGAATGGTGTTGGCTATTCATCATCATTATTAGCGCTGTGACCCCTCCTAGGTTCATCATCTCCATCTTCCTCCTCAAAATCTGAGAAGACTTCTATGTAGTGTGCTTTCCCAACAACACATCTATGTCTCGGTGCCCATGAATCTTGGCAGGTGAAATGTAATGTCCCAATTTTAGCTGCAAGCTAAAATGGAACATTATAGTGGCCATATTTTATTTTTGCCTAATAAAATGGGGAAGGAGACACCTTAGCCCCTTTCATATGAAGGAATAAAACTCCTTGTGTGAAAGGAGAAATAATAAAGCAGCTGAAATAAACACCCCATGGTTTGAACATGATGAGGATCACCTTGAGTTGGCTATTTTGACTAAGTCAACAGCGCTGCTTTAGAGGGTTAGCTTGCTTGAGAAGATAATGCAGCTTTTGGAGGGAAAACATTAAAAAGTGAATGCAAACCCTAATTGTGGGTCTTATGGTGAAAGAGAGTTCAATTTATTTATAAGAACAAAGGAGCAGCTCATTTGATACATTCCTTGATTCAAAAATTTCGTGGTGAGGCCAAGGACTTGCATATCCGGGCTGTTTAGCAGGATTACAGTGCTCTTGAGCACTGGGGGTGTTCTCGGTGGGGATCCCCCACCTCTTCCTCATGGGAGGAGAGGATTTGAGCTGCATTTCCTCATTCCAGCATTTGGCCAAGCTTACTCCTTCAGTTACATCATTATTCCTGTAGCATGTTGATGTGTAGCTGGGGTAGCAGCAGAGGAACTCATAGAGTTCTTCCCTACTTTCATTTTCATAGGAGGATGGATTTATTCTTTGGAGGAGTTGTAGAGAGAGCTCATTGACTTCATTTCAGATCTGTGGTACCATGCCACTCATTCACCATATCCCACTACGCAGTCACTTAGAGAAACTGCGTTATTCCATGAGAGTAGTGTTGAGGGAGATTCTTGTGCTCATCAGGAGGAGTACTTGGAGTGAAAGGGGATTAGCCCCTTTTCCTTTGAGGATTCTAATCAGAGGAGGGCATCAAAATTTCAGATCAACCACAACCTCATATTCATTGGTTCCAGCTGCAGTGACAATTTGTTTGTCACTTATGTATTTTGTCCGACATTTCTAGCAATCTCCTTGAGATTGGCTAGAAATCACATCTTGAGCCCATTTTCCTTCCTTGGGCCATTTTATTTGTATTCCTTCAGCTACATTATCATTTGTATACATTCAGCAGCTGCATCTCCTATAGAGACTGCGCAGTTATGTTCTTCTGGCATTCTGTGTAGCTGCAACTACTCCGACATTATATGATATATTCATTGGAGTTGGTTCTAGAGGATTGAGAGGGTTATTCCCTCAATTATTTCTTGTATATTCATGCTGAAATCATAATATAATGTTGGCTGCACGATTTCCCCTCTTATTATGTATTTCAGATTTGCAGAGTTAATGTTCATGTTCATGTATTGTTGTAGCTCACTCTTTGAGCATTGTTTTAGAGATCTAGTTTGGGGAGGACTGTATAACCCAACTAGAATAATTTATTTAAGCTTATTTTCTGCAGAGGAGTTATATTAGAAGTTTTCTAGGGCATCCCAGCATTGGATAACATTATTTATGCAGAAGCTTCCTTATACAACGTCCTCATGGGCAGCTGTAGCAGAAATTCCCAAGGTGGAATATTGCATATCCATAGGCAGAGTCTGTGAAGGGCCAGCTAGCCTCAGGATCTCTCCCTTCTTTAAAGGAGAAATATCCTGTAAATTCCCCAACAGTCAACCTCTAAAATGGACTTGCAGTATCTCACTGAAGAAGGAAAAATGGAACATCTAAGATGTTCCTGATTGAGCAACAAGTTCCTGAAAAAGGGGCATTACATGAAACACAATCTCTTCTTTCTCAAATCCCTCCTAAGTTCAATATCAAGAGGCTTATTCAAGGAGGTATCCTTGGAAGGAGAAGCTTTTCCTTCCTTCCCCTTGGAAAATTGAGGGGCCTTGCTCTGGAAAGTTGCCTTTACTTTTGGCAAGGAATATTGGAGGTATCTAGCCCTCTCAATGGCATCATGCAAAGTGATGGGCTTGGTAGATTTAACCAGCCCATGAAAAGGTTCCTCTAGGCCATCGATGAACATGTAAACCCTCCTTGTTACAGATAGATTAGGAACCATGACTGATTATCTCAGAAACTTAGAGATATAAGTTTTTGCATCCCCTGATTGCTTCAGCTTTGCAAGGCTTATGAAAGGTGCTTCAGGATCCTTCCTATCAAACCTCTCCACCAATATTATAGTAAAATCAGAATAGGTAGTCACATTGATATGTCCCAATGTAGACAACCCATGGAACCACCAATTGTGTGCCTCACCTTCAAAGTGCAGCACTGCAATCTTGATGGCTTCAATCTCAAGGACTTTGTTCAACTGAAAGTAAATATCCAGCTTTTCTACCCATGCCTTGGCAGAACTGGAGGATGATCCATCAAAATTGGGCAAAAATAATCTATCCATATAGTGGTGTCTATCTTGGTTATTAAATAACCCACCATCTCTATACTGCTGCCTTGGTCTTCTTCTGTCCTTGAGGTGACAAAACTCTTGGAAACTCAAGTGGTCTCTGAATCTCTGATTCTGAGATTCATATTCCACAAAGTAATCTTCAAGGGAAGCTTTCTCTTGTGGTCCTTCATTCTCCACAGCCAAGGAAGTAGGCATAGTGGAGCATTGTGAAGCTTGTGGGGCTTGTGGCAGGTTCACTATTTGACCAGTTTAGTGATGGGACATGTCAGAACTTTCTCCCGGATGAAATCTCCCAGGAGATTCCCTCATTTTGTCCATCCTCATATCCTTGATCTCTTTTGCAAGATATTTCATGGCCACAAACAGATTTCTTGCAAACTCTTCTCCTTCTTTATCACTTGCAGTCTCAGGGGCTTTACCCTTGTCTTGATCATCAGTAGTGTAATCAAACTTCTTGTGACTTCTGTTCTGATACCTCTTCTCCCTCTTAATAAGAGGTTCATATTCTTCTGAATGCAACATGGCTGTGGTTCTCCAAGGAAAGCACAGGCTGTGCCAAGAAAGGAGCTCTGATACCACTGTAATATTCTAAATCTGGAACAACACAGCAAGACTGCTGAAATGTAATATCCCAAAATCGGGACAGCTCATGAATCATGCATTAAAAATGCATTTCCAGTAACATATGTAATAAAACAGTGAAATGGACTCTTTGATCCTATATATTATTCAATATTCAACCTAAATCCAAGAAGAGAGTTGAAACAAATCAAACTAGGTGGGTTAAACAGACCTCCCACACTAGTGTAGCTGAAAATAACCAAATAACCCCAAAATTGCAAAATACCGGAGTTGCTGTATAAAAGTGACTACGCAGTATTATGAGGGTTTTAAATAAGAAAATTGGAGAACAAGTATATCTACTCATATATTGATTAGAAATGCTGAAGAACAGAGATCTAGTCTCCTCATACAAATACAAGAGAACCCGTCAAGGGTTTCTTGTCAAACACTCTGCATACAAAATGTGATATTCAGAAATTTACTGAATCACCACTACAACACTAAAGCATAAGAGTGTAGAAGGCTGAAATATGTCTTATTTGATTTAGATCCCTCAAGGGCTTCCTCCCATTAAAGGATAAACCTCTCAATCACAAGAAAACACTGCAACGGAGCCATTAGACCATGCACTGAATGTTGCCTCCAAAATAATGCATTCCCTAGCTGAAAAAACATTGGGAATGTATGGGAAATGTGTGGTTTGATACCACAGATCTGAAATATGCTTTGGAGCTTCTCCAAACAGGTCCCTCAAGTGAAGGAAACCTTCCTGCAATGAGAAATTAGCTCAGAAACTGGGATTCCAATCCCTTCCACTGCTGCACCCAGCAACACTACACAATCTCCCGCAAAAACTGTGCTGATGAGGTTGGTTGAATCTTGGCCTGAAAACATGATGTGGAATGATGAATTAAAAATATCTCAATGAGGCTCCAGAAGGAGAGAGGTGGGATTCCCGCTCGGTAACACCCGGTGCTAAACAACACTGCAACCCTGCTAAGCAGCAAAGGGAGAAAAAGTCTGAGCAGACAAGAATAATAATATAAAACATGAAGAATAATGCTGCCATCCTCTTCCTTAAATAAAACATGAGTTTTCTTTCCCTTGGCCCCACTCAATTAGGTCATCTCTATCCAAAGATACATCTCCCTCCAAAACTGTGTTATTCCTTCTTGGATTCCTCCTCCTCCACAACTGTACTGTTGACTTAGTCAAAGTGGATTGAATCAACTTGATTTTATCCCTGCTCACACGTGGAGGTGTTTTATTAAGCTAGAAATAATGTCCTCCTCCACACTTGGAGTGTTTTTATCCTCCTTAGGATACATATGGGTGTTTCTACCCATTTATTCATCGACTAGAGCTGCTGCTAACTCTAATGTTCCATTTAGCTTTGAGACTAAAATTTTGGAACATTACAGTCCTCCCCTCCAAAATTTGTCCTCAAGAAAATGTATAGGGAGAGAAAAATTTCTCCCCTCTTCCTTATGTGGCCTCCCATCAATATCCTCCATCACTGCATCAAGAGAATCTGCAAATCAACTGTCACCCAATGTTTCCTCCCAAGTGTGAAAAACCAAATGGTCTACATCAATCAAAGGTGGAAAGCGTGAATAGAAACCTGCTTGCTATCTCATGGCCTCCACAATGTAGGAGTGATGACCAACATGGTGAATGAGTGCCTGCCTCACCCATGCTATCATCCAAATAAAGTGAGTCACCCTCCAACATGGCAACTCATGAAGAATATCCTCCACCTTTGGCTCCTGAAATGTAGGTGGGCTGAATAAATGAACATGATAGGAAAGAGGGCCTATCCCACACTGTACTCCTCTCCATTCATGATAAGTGTAAAGGGCATGCTGATCTTGGGCTGCAACATTATTGCCCTCCAATGGAAAGAAGAAGATTGAGTCTTCAAAGACTCTTCCTACAAAATCATGAGACATGCCAACCCAAACCATTCCATTCAATATGAATGGCACATCATTACCATTTGGCATCCAAATCAGAAAAATGCTGAAAGTTATGTGCAATTTTGGATGGTACCAAAGGTTCTCCAAGTGGATATAACGTAGTCTCCCCAACTGTTGTTTGAGAATGTCATGTGGCAAGTGGTTTTGCAACAAGTTAAAAGCTGTGTATGTTTGCTCTTCCAACATGGGGAAGTAAGCATCAATATCTATCCACTGTACATAGGTAAGATAACAATACACTTGCCCAGGGCCATGTATAGATGGGCTACTATCATTACAAACATTGGCCCTAAAGTGACCATGAAACCCATAAATACTCTTGCTCTCTTGTGGAGCAATGCACTGCTCATATATGGTGAGAAGATACAAATACTCAATGGAGTAATCAAAAAGTAAATAAATGTATTTCTTACCATGCAGGTGAGTAGGCTGAAAGTGAGGTCCATGTATAAGTTCCCCCATGAGGATCCCCTCATAAAAATCTGCAAGAAGAAGGATACATACACTCCTTGGAACACTACATCAATAAGAACACACTCCCATGTGACAACGTTGTCGGCCTTAGAAATAAGGCTCCATGACTCCTCTCTTTGACATTCCATATGCCAAAGCCATCCACCATCATACTGCTATGTGAGAAGATCTTATTCCTACATGGAAGTATCTCATGATCCTTCAATACTGAAGGGTAGCCTCTTTGCACCATGAATGTGCCTTCTCTCTAGAAATATCATGAAAAGTATGGGAAGAATTCTGTCCATACTCTCCCAAGTGCAACCACAACAACAAAATTTTTTGTTTTTTCCTCATATCTCCCTCATACAAGCCATGGGATAAGATCATGATGGTCAACTTGTATGATATCCCAACAAAAAATCCAGCCATGAAGTGCCTCCTCAAGTTCTCCAAGTGGTTCCTCCCACAAGAAGAGAAAAAGTGTGACGTGGCAATCATGGTTTGCCCATGGTTCCTCCTGAAAGGCACAACATATAAAGTGGGGAGAATCATGCTCCCAATGGGCATCTTCCATCTCAAGCCCACTCTCCAAACAAAGCTCCCCATGAACATAAACATATTAGCAATATATGGAAGAAAAGTACAATGAGAACAAGTTTCCAAATGACAACCAGAGAGTGAATCATAGTTCCACTCATGGAACCAGCGCAGTGCATCCTTTTCCCGCTTCAAAATAATAAATGACAAATGCTATACTAGCCACTTGTTTGCTGCCACAATCATCTCATAAGATGGAATCATGAAGTTACAATATGGTGCCAATGGTGAACACCTAGAAACATGTGGCTTCCCCCACAAACCATAAAAAAGATAGCCAAAATCAATGCTACAAGTAGTTGCAAGTACATCATCATACAATATGAAAGAAGAGATAATGCTTCTTGTTACATCATTATACTCAAGTAAGGAGAAAAAGTACAATACAAAACATGAAATGATACCTCCTCCATCATGCACTTGAGATCTTGAGCTGAAATGGCTCAACTGGAAATTCCCCCTCACCTCCAAAGAGTAGGGAAGTGGTTGTGACCTCCTCTTCATCACCATCCAGGCTATGCATCTCTCCATATGCTGATATATGTCAAGCTGGATGCCCTCCCAAGTGAACTCCTCCATCAAATGGAAATATGCATCAAAGTGCATAGAAGGGAAGTCCTCATGTGCTGCATGTAGCAACTTATCCTTGAGACTAGAAGATCTAGTCAAGAAGACTCGACTGTGTGAATAGATGACCATATCATCCACCATATACTCATCATCTCTATCCTGGTCATCGAGGATCATGCATGCACCAAGATCCTTGGAGTACTCCATTAAGAGCTGAGATCTACAATAAGGATCAATCCTCATAAGAGACAGCGCTGGTGATCTGGCATGTGAAAGTTCCCTCATGCTTCTGCCTGCTACTCTGACATCCCCCATGCAAAATTTCTCCTCCAAAATATTCCCCTCTCCAAAATCCAAGAGCAGTGAATCCAAATACAAGATGTATTTCATCAATGATAGGTCTGGTGGCCTCCCAGGTGGAATGCCTCCATGTAGTGAGACATCAATGTCAAGAGTGGACTGTACATATGGTTGGGAAACCTTGCCCTTACTTCCATAGTGCAATACAGTCTACCTCCTCTTTTCACTAGCTCTTTGAAATAGAGAAGGGTTTGTGCCTCTCATCACATGATGCTGCTCTTCCTCCCTATCTCCACCTTCCAGCTGCAATGCTACAAATTCATGCTGCTCATTGATTGTGCTTGGACCGCCAAGTATGAGATCCTAGGGAACTTCTTATAAGGATACAAGAATCCCTCCTATTAGAGCATGTTCTCCTCCTCCCTCAGCATGAGGTACTGGTTGTGCTCTAGATGTGACAACATTGTTTCCCTCTTCTTCTTCATCAATGTGTGTAGGCAACATCTCAATAGTTGGATTCTCTTGTGAAAAAGAGATCCCCGTGCCCTTTTGTTTAGGAATATGAACTAGAGGTATTTCTTCTGGCAATGTGTAATGCAAGATGTCAGAACCTCCCATGGTTTTCTGAAGTGGAGTTTCCTCCATATCATGCAAGGGTTTGGTCCTTTCAATTTTTCTGTGCTCATGTGTCTTAGGAATTTTTTCACCAAACCTCCCCACCAATGTCTCCATGAATCTTGCATAAGAGGAAGTATTTGAATTATTCAAAGAAAAAGATTCAAAAATCCACCATGCACGAGCCTTACCTCTGAAATGCAACGTTGCAACTCTGATGGCTTCAGCTTCAGAAATATGGTGCAGCTGCAAATAGGAGTCTAGCTCCTTCACCCAAGCTCCAGCTAAACATGTGCATGATTCGGAAAAAGTATATAGAAGAAATATAGCTGCATCCTGTTGCTTTCTCTTCTCCACCTGGATCTTGCAAAACTCTTGAAAATCAGTATGATTTCTAAACCTCTCAGTTTGAGATTCATACTCTAGTAGCAAATCACTAAGAGTCATCCTGTTAGGTATTCTCCCTCCTTTCATCCATCTCAAGATAGAACTGGGCACTTGACTAGACTGTGCATCATGGTGTGTAGTTGCATCCTTACACTAACCATGTGCAAATCTAGATTCAACTCTAGATCCAAACTCCTTTGGAGATCCCATCTCCAATCTCGTTCTCTTCAGCTCTCCTTGAAAGCTCTGCATAGATTTTGGAAGAAGCCTTGTAAGCTTGTCTTCCCTCCTTCCTTCACATACTAAAGCCTTATATTTTATTTCCATCTCTTATGAAAGTGTAATGGCTTGAGATCCACAGGCTGAGCCAAGATTGAAGCTCCGATACCACTGTAATATCCTAAAATCGGGACAGCTCATGAATCATGTATTAAAAATGCATTTCCAGCAAAATATGTAATAAAATAGTGAAATGGACTCTTGTATCCTATATATTAGTCAATATTCAACCTAAATCCAAGAATAGGGCTGAAAAAAATCAAACTAGGTGGGTTAAACAGACCTCCCACACTAGTGTAGCTGAAAATAACCAAAAAACCTCAAAACTGCAAAATACCAGAGTTGCTGTATAAAAGTGATTGCACAGTCTTATGAGGGTTTTATCTTAGAAAATGGGATAAAAAGTAGATATACTCATATATTTATTAGAAATGTTGAAGAACAGAGATCTAGTCTCCTCATACAAATACAAGAGAACCCGACAAGGGTTTATTGTCAAACACTCTGCATACAAAATGTGATATTCAGAAATTTACTGAATCACCACTGAAACACTGAAGCATAAGACTGTAGAAGGCTGAAATATGTATTATATGATGTATATCCCTCAAGGGCTTCCTCCCATGAAAGGATGAACCTCTTAATCACAAGAAAACATTGCAACAGAGCCACTAGACCATGCACTGAATGCTGCCTCGAAAATAACGCATTCCCTAGCTGAAACAACGCCGGGAATGTATGGGAAATGTGTGGTCTGATACCATTGATCTGAAATAGGCTCTGGAGCTTCTCCAAATAGGTCCCTCAAGTGAAGGAAACCTTCCTCCAATGAGAAACTATCTCAGAAACCGGGATTCCAATCCTTTCCACTGTTGCACCCAGCAACACTACATAATCTCCGGAAAAAACTGTGCTGATGAAGTTGGCTGAAGCTTGGCCTGAAAACCTGATGTGGAATGATGAATTAAAACTCTCCCAATGAGGCTCCTCAAGGAGAGAGGTGGTATTCCCGCTTGGGAACACCCGGTGCTAAACAACACTGCAACCCTGCTAAGCAGCGAAGGGAGCAAAAGTCTGAGCAAACAAGAATAAAAATATAAAACATGAAGAATAATGCTACCATCCTCTTCCTTAAACAAAACATGAGTTTTCTTGCCCTTGGCCCCACTCATTTTGGTCATCTCTATCCAAAGATACATCTCCCTCCAAAACTACGTTATTCCTTCTTGGATTCCTCCTCCTCCACAACTGCGTTGTTGACTTAGTCAAAGTGGACTAAATCAACTTGATTTTATCCTTGTTCACACATGGATGTGTTTTATTAAGCTAGAAAGAGTGTCCCCTTCCACACTTGGAGTGTTTTTATCCTCCTTAGGAGACATATGGGCGTTTCTACCCATTTATTCATCGACTAGAGCTGCTGCTAACTCTAATGTTCCATTTAGATTTGAGATTAAAATTTTGGAACATTACATGAAATAATGCACTCTTGGGGGATTGATGCACAGAAAAGTTTTTATAGCCCTTAGATCCCTTAGATCAGTAGATATAGAGTCTATATCCAAAAGGGGAGAAAAAACAAATCAAACTAGGTGTGGTAAACAGATCTCCCACCACCTAGTCTAGCTGAAAAACACCCTACAAGAGGGGTTGCAGCTATGCACAACAAATTGCTTCAGAAATAACGCAGTATTGGACAATATAAGAAGGAGGCCATCAAATATTATTAAATTATGAGTATACAGTAGAAAATAAGAATTATAATTAAGTTCTTTCAATATACAGTAGAATACAGGAGGCAATAGAGCAAGAAATCTTTAGAAAAGAAGGCTGCAACACATATATAAACTACAGAAATGGCTTAACAACGTTATTTTGAGGAGAAGAAACACTTAAATATTAAAACTAAGATCTAGGAAATATTTGTGGACAAAAAATCAGATCCATTTCAGATCTGGAAACTAGATAGTCTTATTTACAAGATCCCCTTGGGGTTTTGACCAAATCATGTATAAAAAAGGGTAGATCTGAGTCTAAAGCTGTAGATCTGTAAAATACTACATAAATTTCTGAAGATGAATTTTCATTACAATAGATCAGATCTAAATAGAACATGGATCAGCAAGCTAATCCATGGATCACCAAAGTGAAAGGCAAAGCCCAACACCAGAGATCTCTCATAAAAATGGGATCAAAACACCTTGCAGAAGCTCTATTGAAAATAACGTAGTTCCTCAATGAAAACTGCACTATATCTTGAATAACAATGGTGGCCTGATGCTAAGATACAAATTTGAAGCTCAAATAGTAGAGGCACTCTTCCAGGAGGTTAAAAGACACACTCCATGAGAAGAGGCTCCAAAAACAAGCTAGATCTCTGCAAATCTAGAATCCCACTTGCTGCAGCTTACAAAAGCAAGAAAAAATTCACTGGATCTGCACTGCAATTGAAAGTAGAACTTGGCCCAAAGCCTGATAGTGAATCAAATCAGCAAATACTCCTCCAAGAATCCTCAAGGGAAGAGGTGAAATCCCTGGATAAGAACTCCAAGTGCTAAGTAGTACAATTCTTCACTAAACAATAGAGAATAGTATTTGTCTAATCAGACAAGATACTCAGAAATATAATCAATCAAAAACCTTCTCTTGCTACCTTCCCCTTCCTTTTATAATATGAAAGCCTTTGCAAACCCTAAACCACCTTGATGAATTAGCTCCTTTCACATGAGGGACCTCCTTCTAGAAATGCGCTGTCCCTTTATGAGATACACTGAATCTAGACAACACTGTAGATTTGGTCAAAGTTGACCTAGTCTCACAGCTTAAACCCCTTTCACACCTGTAGTGATTTATTTACATGGCCCTGATTTATCCTTGTTCACATGGGCATTGATTAATTTAGTCTTTTCAGGAGTTTTACATGTCCTCCTTTATTCATTTATTCATGTAACAAAATGTAAAACAAAAATTCATATTCCTCTTAGCTCAGGCTAAGTAGGAATATTACACCTCTTCACATTGGGTCCCATCCATATGTGCCATCAAGCTCATGCAAGTTGTCCTCCACCACAATTGCGTTGTTCATCAAGGAGATTCAATGTATCTAGACAGCTTTGTTGACTTGGTCAAAGTTGACTGAATCAAAATGATCCCATCTCTGTTCACACCCAAAGGTGCTCAAATTAATTGCTTATTCTTCCTCCTTTCACATTAGGAGTGTTATTAATCCTTCTAAAGATGTTAATGGGACTCCCTACCCATTTATTCACCTACCTAGTGATAAAACAACTCTAATATTCCATTTATCTTGAAGGCTAAATTTTTGGAATATTACAGTCCTCCCCTCCAAAATAATGCTTGTCCTCAAGTAACTGTATAAGGAGAGAAAAATTCCTCCCCTCCTCTTCTTGTGGCCTCCTCATCAAAAGTCCCCACCACTGCTCAAAAGATCTGTTGCAAATATTCCCTCCAATGTTTCCTCCCAAGCATGCAAAACCATATGGCTCACATCATGGAAAGGCAGAAGGTGTAAGTGGAAACCTCCTTGTTGTCCAATGGCCTCCTCAAGGTAGGAGTGATGATAAACATGGAGAATATTATTCCCAATGAGTGACTTCCACACCCATTCTTTCATCCAAATGAAATGATCCAATCTAGTTAGCTCAAAAAGATCCTCAACCCCCAGTTCATACAATGTGTTGGGGCTGCATGGAGAGATTGGATCCTCCCATCCAAATGGTTTATCTCTCCATTTATGATAAGTATGGGGTTGCTGCTGATCTTGGGCTGAAATTTCATGACCTCCAAGAGTGGCCCAAGCTACCCGACCAAACAAATAAACCATGAAGTGCCTCCTCCAAAAATTCAAGTTCTTCAAATGGCTCATCCCACATGAAGAAAAGAGATGCAGTTTGGCAATCATGGGCTGCCCATTGCTTCCCCTGAAACATGAATCATGTAAAGTAGGGAGAACCACACTCCCAATGGTCATATTCAACTCATATCCCACTCTCCAATGAACATATAAATATCAGAAATACATGGAAGCAAAAACCAATAGAAACAAGTTGTCATATGACAACCAGAAAGTGGATCAAGGTCCCACACAAGGAACCAGCGCAGTGCATCCTTTGCCTGCATCAAATCAAATAAGAATAAGTGCTTTTAAAACCAATTTTTTGCTGCCACAATCATTTTACAGGATAGAAACATGAAAGTACAAAGTGGTGTCAATGGTGCACACCAAAAATCATGTGGCTTTCCCCACAAACCACCAATGAGATAGCCAATCTCAATGCTACAAATGGCTTCAAGTACATCATCATACAATATGAAAGAAGGGTTAATCCTCCTTGGTACAACATGTTTCTCATATAAAGTAAAGAAGTACAAAACATAATGTGGAATTATACATTCTTCACCATGTACTTGGGACCTTGAGCTGAAATGGCTCAACTGGAAATTCTCCCTCACCTCCAAAGAGTAGGGAAGTGGCTGTGACATCCTCTCTATCACCATATGGGCTATGCATCTCTCCATATGCTGAAATATGTCATGTTGGATGCCCTCCCAAATGAACTCCTCTGCCAAGGAAAGATATGCATCAAAGTGCATGGAAAAGAAGTCCTTATGTGCTGCATGTAATAGCTTCTCCTTGAGCTTAGAAGCTCTAGTCAAGAAGACTCTGCCATAATAATAGATGACCACATCATCCACCATATTACTACCATTTCCATCAGGGTCATCAAGAATCATACAAGCACCAAGATCCTTGGAGTACTCTACCAAGAGTTGAGACCTCCAATATGGATCAATCCTCCTAAGAGACAACGCTAATGATCTGCAATGTGAAGCTCCCCACGTGCTGCTGTCTTTTCCTTTGAAATCCCTCATGCCAAAGTCATCCTCCAAATTGCTGCCATGCCCATCATGCAGCTACTCATGCTAAAAAAGAAGTAGTGATATTTGGAAGTTGGCCTCCCATGAGAAGCTCTCATCCAAAAAGAATCTCCCAATCTTGGCAAATGTAAGCATGAGTGGCCTCCCTCTACTCCAATGTATGGAGGATTCCTTCCTCAAAGGAAGTACCCTCTGTTTCTCCATATCCATGGAGCAACTCCTTTGCAACATGAAGGTTCCATCCTCCATCACTGTAGCAACTTCTGCCAGTGCAGTACAGATAGTGAGAGCGGGTGGTGTTGAAAATGGGAGAGTGCCTCCCTTTTCTTTGAGTTTATCCCAAACTCTCTGCGATGTACTAGAATCCTCCATAATTTTCACCTCTCCAGAATATAATATGGGTGAACGAAATGAAAAGATGCCTCTCACCACATCCAGATCTGGTGGCCTCCCAGGTGGAATGCTTGCCTGTAGTGAGACATTAATGTCAAGAGTAGACTGTACATATGGCTGGGAAACTTTGCTGCTGCCCTCACAGCGCAAACTAGTCTACCTCTTCTTTGCACCAGCTCTCTGAAATAGATAGGGGTGTGTGATCCTCATAAAATGATGATGTATTTCCTCCCTACCTTATCCTTCCATCAGTAATATCTCAAAATCATTCTGCTCATTGATTGTGCTTTGTCTCCCATATGTGAGATCCTGGGGAACTTCTTGCAATGCTACAAGAAATCCTCTTGTTGGAGCAAGTGCTCCTCCTTCCTCTGCATGAGGTACTAGATATGCTCTAGATCTGACAGCACTGTAAACCCCCATCCTTCTCTTCATCTTCAATATGAATAGGAGGTAACTGCTCAATAAGAGGATCCTCTTTTGCAAAAGGAACCTTCATGCCCTCTTGTCCAAGGTTATTAAACAAGTATCTTTCCTCTAGCAAGGTATCATGCAAGATGTGAGCTTTTCCAATAGTTTTCTAAAGTGGTTTTGAGTTTGCAGGTTCTTCCAACTTAAGTAAAAGTATCATTGGTTTGATTGTTTCATGTTTTTTATAAAACCTTTCTACAAATCTCTTAGTGAACTTTGCAAAAGAAGAAGTATTGACATTTTTCAAAGAAAATGACTCAAACATCCACCAAGCATAGGCCTTACCTTCAAAGTGCAGCGCTGCAACTCTGATGGCTTCATCTTCACAAACTTGGTGCTGCTGCAAATAAGTATGCAACTCCTCCACCCAAGATTTGGCTAAACAAGTTGGGGATCCATCAAAGGTAGATAGAGAAAATCTATCCATTTCATGCAGCTTGCCCCTCTCCACCTTGATCTTGCAAAACTCTATGAAAGTGATATGATCTCTAAAATTTTCAGTTTGAGATTCATACTCTTGCAGAAAATTACTAAGAGTTTCCCT
Organism: Pinus albicaulis; assembly: GCA_034641835.2. Taxonomy (NCBI): domain Eukaryota; kingdom Viridiplantae; phylum Streptophyta; class Pinopsida; order Pinales; family Pinaceae; genus Pinus; species Pinus albicaulis. Next base: position 660,751,625 of record CM076574.1, on the reverse strand, counting down.
CCTTGGAATTTCCTCTTATTTCATCTCTTTCATAGTAGATCTGGGCATTTGACTGCGGTGTCCATAATAGGGTGTAGTTGCATGCTCACACCTATCATGTGCCAAACTAGATCTGGCTCTAGATTCAAACTTCTTTGGAGATTCCATCTCCTCTCTCCTCTTCTTAAGATTTTCATTGATGCTCTGCATAGATATTGGAAGAAGCTTTGAGAGCCTCTCCTCCTTTATTCCTCCACATAATGGAGTCTTCTTTTTGTTCATCTCTCCTTCTCTTGATAGCATCATGGCTGATTTCCACAGGCTGAGCCAAGACTATGCTTTGATACTACTATAATATCCCAAAATGGGAATGCAGCAGTGCATAAGAACAATACTGGAATAGCAAGATGAAATTAAGTCATAAAAGGTGTTGATAAACACATATCCATCAAATGAATGAAACAACAGGAAAAAGAAGCACTTCTACACCTTCCCAAGTGGGGAAATGCAGCAAATAGACCCTGAAAACATTATTTCTGGAGATATGCGTTTTAAATGAGAGAAATAATGCTTGGTTCCCTTAGCATATATACTTAGGCCCTCACATACAAATAGGAACTGAAACAAATTAATTATGATAAGTTAAACAGACCTCCCGGCCTCAAATCAACTTAAAAAATAGTCAAATGCCATGACTTAAGTTATGCAGAATTTACTGAAGCAAATGATAGCGTTATTTTCTTAGGGTTTCTGTAGTATAATGAGATAAAATCATATATTTGGAACTTTATAGAATGATATGCCAAGAAAATGAATATTCATCTCTGAAAGCATGAGTACAAAAAGAGCAGATCTGAATATTCAGCTCTGAAAAATGCAGTATTGCTAAAAAATTATAGAAATATGGCTGAATAATACAAAATATGGATGAGAATACCTTCCTCTAGCTTTCCAGGAGAAGGGTTGGCCCTTTCCCTAGGAAACTAGCTCAGAAACAAGGGTCTTAACCCTGCTGCAGCAACGCTATGCAAAATGATACAGTTGCTGCAAGGGACTACATTATATGAGATCAGGAATACTTTGGCCTACTTCCAAGATGTGAAATGAGCCCAGAAATATTCCTAGCTTATCTCTCAAGAGAAGGAAGGTACCCTCTACTAAGAAACAGACCCAGAAGTGGTGTTAACAAACCTCCACTGCAACACCCTGCAACACAGCAATATTCTGCTACAGAAATAACGCTGAGGTTGGAGAATGGTGCTTGGCCTCAAGCCTAGATGAGGATAAATACAGAACATAGCTCTTCCAAGAGGCCTCTTAAGGGAAGAGGTGGGATTCCCACTCAGGAACACCCTGTGCTTAACAACACTACAACCCTGCTAAATAGCAAGAGGAAGCCAAGTCTAAACAGACCAAGATCAAATGATCATATCCAAAACATGAATAACAAAGGCTCCCATCCTCTCCATATATAGCAAGTGAGCCTCTTCACATTGGTCCCATCCATATGTGCCATCAAGCTCATGCAAGTTGTCCTCCACCAAAACTGCGATGTTCATCAAGGAGATTCAATGTATCTAGATAGCTTTGTTGACTTGGTCAAAGTTGACTAAATCAACATGATCCCATCTCTGTTCACACCCAAAGGTGCTCAAATTAGCTGATTATTCTTCCTCCTTCACATTAGGAGTTTTATTAATTTTTATAAAGAGGTTAATGGGCCTCCCTACCCATTTATTCACCTACCTAGTGATGAAACAACTCTAATATTCCATTTAGCTTGAAGGCTAAATTTTTGGAATATTACAGTCCTCCCCTCCAAAATGTTGCTTGTCCTCAAGCAACTATATAAGGAGAGAAAAATTCCTCCCCTCCTCTTCTTGTGGCCTCCTCATCAAAAGTCCCCACCACTGCTCAAAAGATCTGCTGCAAATATGCCCTCTTATGTTTCCTCCCAATCATGCAAAACCATATGGCTCACATCATAGAAAGGTGGAAGGTGTAAGTGGAAACCTCCTTGTTGTCCAATGACATCCTCAAGGTAGGAGTGATGATAAACATGGGGAATATTATTCCCAATGAGTGGCTTCCACACCCATGATATCATCCAAATGAAATGAGCCAATCTAGTTAGCTCAAAAAGATCCTCAACCCCTAGTTCATACAATGTGTTGGGGTTGCATGGAGAGATTGGATCCTCCCATCCAAATGGTTTATCTCTCCATTTATGATAAGTATGGGGCTGCTGCTGATCTTGGGCTGAAATTTCATGACCTCCAAGAGTGGCCCAAGCTACCCCACCAAACAAATAAACCATGAAGTGCCTCCTCCAAAAACTCTAGTTTTTCAAATGGCTCATCCCACATGAAGGAAAGAGATGTAGTTTGGAAATCATGGTCTGCCCATTGCTTCCCCTGAAACATGCATCATGTAAAGTAGGGAGAACCATACTCCCAATGGGAATCTTCAACTCATATCCCATTCTCCAAACAAATCTCCCCATGAACATAGAAATATCAGCAATACATGGAAGCAAAAACCAATAGAAACAAGTTGTCATATGACAACTGAAAAGTGGATCAAGGTCCCACACAAGGAACCAGCACAGTACATCCTTTGCCTGCATCAAATCAAACAAGAACAAGTGCTTTTCCAACCACTTGTTTGTTGCCACAATCATTTTACAAGATAGAAACATGAAAGTACAAAGTGGTGTCAATGGTGCACACAAAAAATCATGTGGCTTTCCCCACAAAACACCAATGAGATAGCCAATCTCAATGCTACAAATGGCTTCAAGTACATCATCATATAATATGCAAGAAGGGTTAATCCTCCTTGGTATAACATCCTGCTCATATAAAGTAAAGAAGTACAAAACATTATGTGGAATTATACATTCTTCACCATGTACTTGGGACCTTGAGCTGAAATGGCTCAACTGGAAATTCTCCCTCACCTCTAAAGAGTAGGGAAGTAGCTGTGACATCCTATCTATCACCATCCGGGCTATGCATCTCTCCATATGCTGAAATATGTGATGCCGGATGCCCTCCCAAATGAACTCCTCTGCCAAGGAAATATATGCATCAAAGTGCATGGAAAAGAAGTCCTTATGTGCTGCATGTAACAACTTATCCTTGAGCTTAGAAGCTCTAGTAAAAAAGACTCTGCCATAAGAATAGATGACCACATGCCTTTCTCATGGAGTGAATTAGCAAGATTTTTCGAAAGACAAGGCATTCCCACACCAATGGCTGTTGTCTTTTGTATGATGTTATCCATAAAATGGGTTGCTGATTTTAAAAATTAAATGCCCCATGAACAAATATAGTCATGAAAAATGTTTTAACCCACAGAGGTTATGTATCATTCAAAATTTTGTTTATAAGTTGAGTGAATGCTCCATGAATAAATATAGATATGAAAAATGTTTTATCCCACAAAATTTCTTATCATTCAAAGTGTTGTTTATAAGTTGAGTGAATGAGGGATCGATTTTCTGATAGTGCATTCAAAGTCTCATAATATAGGGTATAAAGTTGACAGTATCCATTTTTTCAGAGGAAATCTTACCAAAAACCCATCATATTGAAAAATTTGGGCTTATACAGTAACTTATTATAATTTATACTGTGGAACGGAGACATGTCATTCAGTTGATGTATAAGTCTTACCAATTGGTAGTGACGAGTAATTCAATTTAAAATTGCACAATTAATGATATATTTCAGTTGTTTAATATTAACTAAGTTAAGGTGTACTCGAGTGCGTTTTTGTTGTTCAGGTTTAGGTCCGAGACTCACTTGAATGTTTTCTGGAGTCAATATGTTGTGGAAGTACTTATGAAGATTTTTTTATGCATCTGCAGCCAATGAGTATGGTTCTTCTTAGTGTTTTTGGTTTCAAATTAACTGGCACTTCGAACAATGGAGTGACAACTACAGACTTGGTTCTAACGGTGACTCAAATTTTACCAAAGAATGGCGTGGTTGGTAAATTTTTTGTTTTATGGTAGGTTTCACTTAGTGCATATGCAATTTTTATAGTGTTTCCATGGTTTCATGTTTTTAAAGCTCTATGGTTAGTGCTTGGTATTAATTTGCATAAAACTTTAGAAGATCTTTCTTTTGAGGCTTATTGTTATCATGGTATCAATTTAGGTGATGGTATGGGTGAATTATCACTTGCCGATCGAGAAAATATTGCAAACATGTCTCCAGAGTATCGGGAAACCATGGGATGTTATCCTGTAAACCATGTTACTTTGCATTATTTGAGGTTAACAGGTTGCAGTAATGAGAATCAGTATTTGTAACTCTCAGATTGCATTGTAAGTTAATTGCATTTGGAATTATTCTGCTGCTAATAAATTCTGGGGTCATTTATAGGTGAAGATGATTGAGGCCTAATTTTTTGCAAACAAAATGTTTGTGGACTATAATGAGGTGGCCTGCATTGTAGTTTTTAAATTTTTTTATGGAAATTGTGTTTTTAAATTTTTTTTATGGGGATTGTAGTTGTTGATTTTGTTTCAATAAATGCTTGAATTACAACCACAAATAGAGATGAATTATTCATCCTACTTGGAATTGAATCTTTCATCTGTTGAACCTTGTATATCAGGAAAAAAACAGTAAATTATTTTGTAGACTTTTAGCTGTTGTTTTAAGTATTAGATGTTTGGAAAAAACCAGTGCAGTTTTGTCTTTATTTTTAAAAAAGATGGATCTCAAATTAGTTTACTGTGTTATAAAAGGCTGATATGGAATATTGTGTTTTATCCCTCGGGTTGTTTTTGACCTCATGATGAGGTTACTCTGAAGGAAATGAAAGCTGTTTGGCATGCTTGCCTAGACAACAAGGTTGGGTTTAATGTGAGGTTAATATGCTGGCTTTCATTTTTTACAAGAATTAAAATGATTTATATGTACAAATGAGCATATTTATTTCATCATTCAGTAAACTCAATTGCCTTAGGCATAAGATTCTTGTTGTTTCATAGCATTGAATGCATTTCATTATTGAATTTAATGAATTAACAACCAATTTTGAAGTTGTTTCTAAGTTTTACATACTCCTAGCCATCCACTTATCAATGTGGATTTCAAACAAGTCACATCTATCAGAGTTTCTATAATTCCCTCTGAAGTCAGTAGTATTCCATACTTTAAGAGACCATGTCATATGTTGATCTTCATGCTCAACTATCATGTCTTCAACCAAAAGATTCTAAACTTCAGAACCTATCATGCTTATGCGATCAAGCATATTCCCGCAACTTGCTCATCCTATAATAATATGAAAGCATAAATCAAGTTTACTAAAAAATAATTCAAATTCATGCATACCCCTTTCTTCAGCTAGCCATCTAGTCCAAAATTTCTTCTTATCTCGAAGATGAGACTTCCTCCATGCTGAACTGTACTTGAAAATTGCTAGGAAGCTTGATCTCAAAATTCGAGAGTATATAATATTCCTGCAATGTCATCATGATTTTGTTCCTACAAATTGTAGAATCTCTCATGATTTATTTCTTGTAGAGTATCTTTGAGATCCTCTCTTGCTATGAAATTATACAAAGAGTTGATGCATGCATTGGTCCTACTATTAGATGACATCTTTTATGAATAATTAAATTATCCATATTCATATGCTACTATCTATGATGCAAAAATTAATAATTATACATGATCTACTCTCCAAACTACAAACCTCATTATGATGGAGCTAATAAAAGAGATACTTGGGATCTTCAACCTTAGGCTTCTTTTCAGGTTCTTTTCCTTCTTCAAATATGTGAGCTCCATCCCTTTCCTTTAAGGATTCTTAGGATAGTCTCTCTTGAAGTGTCCATACTCATTACATTCAAATCATTCTATTTTGGATATATTTATCTTCTTTTGACATGGTTTGAACTTCCCAAAATTCCTTTTCTTCAACTTCTTTACTTTAGCAGCAAAGGCTTGAGACTTACCATTGGGATCGGTGTCATCCTTTACCTTGAATTTAGTCTCTTCCAAGATGCATTGAGACCACAAATAATCTTGGAGTGTCTTTCCATGACTAGATACTAGTCACAAAAGTGTTCCATACTAGAGGTAGAGCATTGAGCACATAGGTTGTCAATTCTACATTTGAAAGAATTTATACAAGAGCTTGGAGTTGATCCCTCAACTGAGATGTGTTCACTAGGTATGAGGATATATATTCTTCAAAGGATAGTATTTCCTTGTATAAGTGACTCCTCAAAGATATCTTCTGTCTTGAAGTGCTTACTACATATAGCTTAGTCAACCTGTCATAGATGTTTTTTTCCTTATCCAATTCTGCAAAAAATGGAATAAGGCGATCCTTTATTGATTCAATAAGGATTATTTGATCCCTTGTTTCATCCTCGAAGTATTTTTTCCAGTATTCGGTATTGCTCTTATCTGGTTCTGCATTTTTTCCTAGGACATGGTCTATAACCTCATTTTCTATGAGGACAAGATCTATATTGTTCTTCCATGCTTGGAAGTTGAATATCCCATCAAGCTTATTGCTTTCTTTGCAGAATGAAGACATATTATTAGATGCTTGAGACATAGAGAGAAATACAAAACTTACTTGAATTTGATGATGCCTTTAAGGTTCACTTCAATTGTAGGCTTGTTTTAAATGGTCCCAAGGCTAAGATGCCAAGCTGATGCTCCTTTTGTCTTTTGGTTAGGGTACACTATTGTTACCACTACAGTCTTTGATCCCTTGTTTCATCCTCGAAGTATTTGTTCTAGTCTTTGGTATTTCTCTTATCTGGTTCTGCAACTTTGACTAGGACATGGTTCATGACATTATTTTCTATGAGGATAAGATCTATCCTGTTCTTCCATGCTTGGAAGTTGGATGTCACATCAAGCTTATTGCTTTCTTTACAGAATGAAGACATATTATTAGATGCTTGAGACATAGAGAGCAATACAAAACTTAATTGAATTTTATGATGCATTTAAGATTCACTTCAATTGTAGGCTTGTTTTAAATGGTCCCAAGACTAATATGCCAAGTTTCCGCTCCTTTTGTCTTCTGGTTATGGTACAACGTAGTTACCACTACAGTATTTCTAACTCATCCTTATTCCGTTCCAAATAATTGTGGATGCCTTCTCATCAAAAGATGTTTAATTCACTTCTTTAACAATATATTTGGTACTTATCTTAAGGCTATTAATCTATGCAAATACGCTGCAACTTCGGCCCTCTGGTAAGGGCGTACAACAGTCACTGCAAAAATCTTGAGACTAGTCTTAAAATTCAACTCCAACCTGTGATCTCCTTTTAATTTCCAGGTGACTTCTTCCCTGGCTTAAATTTCTACTTCTAAGCCATTGTATGCCTTCCAAAATTAAGACTACATAACTCACCTTTTTTAACAATATAGGTTATAAAGCCTTAGAACAGTGCCATAACATGTCTTCTTAGATCCCTCAGAGATATAATTTGGATACAAGTCTTAGCTCAACTTGGATAGGTGACACAACACTCCTTAACAGAGATCTAAAGATGAATTCCATAAGAAATATTCTTCAACAAAGAACTGTACCTGATAGTAGAGGAGGGTCTGGAAAATTTCTAATACCTTCTTCAAGGACATCTTCACTGAGATATAGAAGTCCTTTCTTTATTGTGGATTTATCAAACCAAGGCACCAGTTCCCTCTTGGTCGAATGATTCTTCTCACTGAATAAGATATGGAATTGTACATATGATCCCAGTCTCTCTATCTCAGGTCTGCACTGTATCAAGAATTATAGTTTTAGACCAACTCAACTCCATGTGCAATATGTTGCAATATGACTGTTCTCATTGTGTGATTTCATATAGCGATGAATCCTATGATAATATTTCAATGCATGCTCTCGCCCTTAGTAGTATTACCAATCAGCATATTCAAAACCTTTTTTTCAAGGAGCAACAATAATATCGGCCTATTCAACCACCCTTGATAGGTTGGATTATTTAGAAGATAGGGATAAGATATATATAGGTCATAGATGTTATACTTTTCTACCACATAAATGTATCAGCAGTGGCTTATTCTTCTAACTGTTCTTCATGAATGAGCACTTTAAGAGTGATACAACTTTTATTGAAGATGCCAAATTCAAAAGGAGTTTCATTTTCTTTTACTGATAGATCAAAAAATTTCAAAAGGTTACAATTCTACTATTCCTGTTATGGCCTTCTTTCTTTAGGCTGTTTCTTGAGATGGGACTTTGATTTTCCAAAAGAAAAAGTTTCACTGATCATGGAATTCAGTTATTCCAGAAGTAGCTTTGTATAGTCTCGGGGAATCACCCTCGTTAAACACTTCAGGGAGGCTGATCTATAGTCCTTGGTAGGCTCATCACTTTCTGATTTCAAGGCTTTTCATTTATGCAATTACCTCAGAGAATTTTGATATGACCCCACAATATAGGGCATATAGGGCACAACTTTTCAACAGATTGGGAAAACATGTATATCAATTTATCCATAGGGTCAACATCACTATGTTTCTAAAATGATATCTCAATCAGACATTAAATTTAAGAGATATAGCTTTGAAATGAAGGGTTGAAAAAGTAATCAAACCTTTGTTCAAAGGAAGACCGGGTGAGCTTTAAATAATCATCATCAAATCCATTTCAAGAGTACATAACTAGACGTTCTTGAGATACACCAACCACTGTTGAAGTTGAGGCCAAGTAACCTTCAGTCAGAGGTAAATTTTAGCCCACAAAGATCCTTTTTATGTGGTACAAACTTTGTCCTGCTTAAGTTCAAGGGAGGCCGAATAGTTTTAGTAACCAATTCCAAAATATTTGGAAGTGTCAAACAAAATTTCAGAAATTGACCTCAGAAGGCAACATCAATTATCTCGGGTTGGGATACTATGATTAGGGCATCACAAAGTTCACATAAGGATGCCTTCATATCTGACTTAGAAACCTATGAATATGCCTTCAGAAAACCTTGCATGGAGATATGACTTAAATAGGCTATAAGTTGTGCCACAAAGAACTTCACTTTTGGAAATATTGTGCCTATGCACCATATTCAACAAGGCCTTTAAATCACAGAGAGAATACCAAAAAAAGTCACGGACATTTCATCCTTCTAGCTGTAGGGCGATGCATTTCTGTAGGGCTTGACCTCACTTGAGGTCTGATTCCATGTTAATTTTAGATTAACATGATCTTTGCTTAAGGAAATTACTTCAATGTTCCACATAAGCCCAAGTTAAATTCTATTTCTTCAATTAGAGATCATATAAATATTTATTACATTGATATTAATTGACAAAAGATCATAAATAACATATGCTAAAGACAAGCCAAGACAAGAGGACATAGAAATTGGCTCAAGACAGGGAAAAACCCCAAGATGGGGAAAACCCTTAATCATTTATTCTTATTATTAATGTAAAATGTTTAGCACAAAAGGGAGATAGAGAGTACATCCAAATTAAATATTGGCTTGCTACTGTACCACTGACGAAGTGCCAAAGAAACTACCCAAACAAGTATGTGAATTAGCCTTTAATAGTAGTAGACAAATTCTGCCCTAACCAGAAGTCAATAATTGTCAAATCCGATATATAATAGCTCAAACCTGGTTCAATTATTGCGACCTTCAATGCTGATAAGAATGAACTTAGAACAACCCAAAATAGAGTTGCCAATACTGGTCAAAGTGATGAGGAACCCCACAGTTAGAAGTTTGCAATTAGGACTTGTCATCAAGGAGTCCAGATTATCCAGAACTTGTGCTAATGATTACGACCTTCCTTCCAAAGCAAGCTACTTCAACTTGCAGTTGAATATCCTCCTTCTAGATCTCTAAATGTAATATTCCCAATTAGCTTATTGCTAGTTGTAATATTATATGTTGCTTCTATTTTCAGTCTATAAGAATAAATGGGGTAGGGAGACCCTTAAATCTCTTTAGTAGGAATAAAACACTTTCAGTGTGAACATGTATGAGTTTAGGTAGAAAAAATGGGTGAGCAAGATCCAAGCATATGACTTTGACATATAATATGTCAAATGGAAGAGAAATGTAGTGGCAGATGCTCTATCCAGGAGGCCAACAGTGTTGTCCTTAATGAGCATAGATACAGATTGGAAGGCTCAGTTGTTAGTAGAGTACTCCAAAGACAACTTTGCATGTGAGATCCTAGATTGAGTAATGACTGATGAGAGGTATAAAGTGATGGATGAGGTCATCTATTACCCATATCAGGTCTTCTTGGCTAAAGATTCTAAGCTCAAGGAGAATATTTTGCAGGCATCACATGATTCCCCACTTGCAGGGCATCAGGGATTCACCAAGACTTATCGGGCTATTTAGGAGAGATTCTCATGGAAGGGTCTCAAGGAGGATGCACTCCAACATATCAAGGAGTGCGCAGTTTTCCAACAGAAGAAAGGAGAGCACAAACATCCTGCAGGATTATTGTAGCCACTTCCTATTCTGGATGGGAAATGGGAGAATATTTCCATGGAATTCATCACCAGTCTACCTATAGTTCAGGGTAAGGATTGTATCTTTGTAGTTGTTGATCGACTAAAAAATTATTCACATTTCTTTGCTATTTTTTCTCGATATACTGCTTCACAGGTAGCTGAGATTTTCTTCAGGGGTGCATTTAGACGCCATGGTCTCCCAAAGAACATAGTCAGTGATAGAGATAGCTGCTTCATGGGTGGCTTTTGGTAAGATCTTTTTCGGTTAGTGGGGACTAAATTGACACCAAGTACCAACTATCACCCACAAACCGATGGAAAAATTGAAATAGTGAACAAGTGGTTGGAAGGCTACTTGAGAAAATATGTTTCGGGCTAGCAGAGAGCATGGATTCATTGGCTCCATTTGGGGGAGTATTGTTACAACACAACTTTCCATATGTCCATCGACATGACCCCATTTAGAGCCCTTTATGGGTATGATGCACTTTCATTTGCTGATGTAATGTTTGGGGCAAGAAAAGATCCTAGAGAAAAGGAGTCGATCCAAGAGAGTCAGTGATCCAGGTGGATATTGGTGGTCACGCGCCCATTCCACTTGGGGCCCCACCATTATCTCTTTCAATTTTTCAGTTTCGGCACCACTTTCTATTTTTAGCAGTTTTTCGGGTCTTGAACTTCCGGAGCCGTTTTGAGGCCATAAACGATATTTTTTTGGAAAACCGGGAGCAACATGGGTACATAGATTGATGTCGCTCACTCAAAATTTGTAGGCCTTGAATAGATATTTCTAACGAGGTATTATTCGCATCAAACAGAGATCGTATGCCAAAGTTACGTCCCTGGGAAGTTGAAACACCAATTCACTCAAATGGGGCCCATAGTTTTGGTGCTTCATCTCCTAGGGTTAGGGTTTTGGATGTTTAGGGTTTCCCATTGTTTCTAAATAATAAATAGGCCCTCGAGCCTCATTGTAAGTCAGTTCAGAGGCCTGTAGCTACCACATCTCTTCTCAGAGATAAATACCAACACCCTAGCTAGTTTATTTTCATTATGTCTGTAAGCAAATTTTAGTTCTTTGATATTAATGAAATGAAGTGATTTTTCTGCTGCATCTTTGTATTTATGGTTATATGTTTATTCTGTTGCATTCCTGCATAAATCCAGATTAGTGGTATCAGAGCGGTCTACTTTTTCTCGATCCTTCTTTTCATGTCCCCAACGAGGTCGGGGTATAAGGAGTTAGGGCTCAATCTGGTGGAACCTTTGCAAGATCAGCCTTGCAAAACCCGACAAATGCCAATGGGGGATGAAAAGAAAGATGAGGGAGCAGGAGATCTTATCAAAATATTGCTCAAGGAGGCCCTCGAAAAACAAAGGAACGCGATAATGGATAACTTTGCCCAGATCCTTCAACGGTTGCCCACCAACGGTGCATCTGCATCCAACAACCACTCTGGAGGTGCGACTCCTTTTAAGGTACAAGTAAATTTTGACATTCCCATATTTGAGGGTCAAATAGATGCAGATGCCGTAGATAGATGGTTGAATCTATTAGAAGGATATTTCTCGGTTCATGAATTTTATGACTGGGATAAAATTATTTTTGCACTCCTCAAAGCTACCCCCCATGTCAAGGATTGGTGGGAAACCTACTGTGAGAACAAGGACCAAACAAAACCCTCTATGTTCTTAGTTGTACCAACTTGGAATTCTTTCCGAGACGCCATCAAGGAACAATACTATTCCATGGGGAGCTATAAGGACAAGTACATCCAATGGACCACGCTGCGACAACAAAGGGATCAAGATGTGCATGAGCTGACGAATTTGTTCCATACCCTGCGCACAAAGTTGGGTATCAAAGATTCAGAGAAACATCTGGTGCTAAAGTATCACAATTGTCTACACGGATACATTTAGGAGGAAATGGAGTTCCTCGACATCTCCTCGCTTGGTACAACACACCGGTATGCTGCCAAGATCGAGCAAAAATTCAAACAGAAGAAGAGAGACTTTGGATCTACGAATAAAAAGCAAGGGAAAGGCACTCCCAAACTGCAGAACAAAGGACAGAGCCAAGGCATGGCAGCTCAAGACAACCTATCGAAGCCACAAGCAAAGAACAACACCGCAAAGCCAAAGAAGGACACGGGAAAGTGGTGTGAGTTCCATAAGAGCTCCACTCACAACATAAGTGAGTGTCGAGCCAAGCAGTCGCTAGTGGCCGAGATGAGGGCTTTTGAGTCATATGCACGCTCCGACTCTAAATCAGAAGCTAACAAGGGGAATGAAAAATGGAAACAGAATATTGATGCGGAGCCCAATGCCACTGTTGCCACTACGAAGATCCAGAAGGAGGAACTAGAAGATCCAGAGGAGGAGGAACGTCTCTTCCACTCCCAGATGTGGGTAAAGGGCTCCCAGGTACAGGTCATTGTCGACAATGGGGCCCAAAAGAACCTCATTTCAGTAGATGTCATGAAGCGGTTGGGCTTGCCGACCACAACTCACCAACATCCATACACCATTGGGTGGCTTCACCAAGGATGAGATCTCCACGTCAGCTAGTAGTGCCGCCTTCCATATAGCATCAAGCCCTTCACGGATGAGGTATTATGTGATGTTTCTCCTATTGATGTTTTTGATGTATTATTAGGAAAACCATACTTGTGGAAGCATCATTCTGTGTATGAGTCTCGACCTCGCGCTGTTATTGTTACTTTTGGAAATAAGTTGTACAGGATACCAGAGGTACCACCTCTTGCCACTATCTCTTTGGTTACTGAAAAACAATGCAGTAAGCTCATTTCCCAAACCAAGAAATTCGTTTTCTTGATGATCTGCCACCAGGGAAAGAAAAAGACTGTGGCCACGACCTCTAGACAGGGCTCCTCTGCACGATGACAACAAATGGACAAGGTTGTGGAGGAGTACGAGGACATGTTCACCTCACCCACAGGGGTTCCTCTGCACTGTCAGGTCAAGCACTCGATTGATCTGACCCCAGGTGCACCGCTACCCAATGGACCGATCTATAGGAGCTCTGTTATGGAGAACGATGAAATCAAGAGGCAGATTCAGGAGCTACTGCAGAAATGTCACATCCGACCAAGTTCATTACCATGTGGGAGCCCGATCGTGTTGGTACAGAAGAAGAATGGGACGTGGAGACTCTGTATTGACTATCGGGCGCTGAACAAGATTACTCTTCAGAATAGGTACCCGATCGCATGGATTGATGACCTTCTGGACCAAATCAAAGAGGTGAAATATTTCAGCAAGATCGACTTGAAGTCTGGGTATCACCAGGTACCAATTGAACCCTCCGATGTGTGGAAGACTACCTTCAAAGCCAAGAAAGGCATTTTCAAATGGTTGGTCATGCCTTTCGGGTTGACGAATGCCCCCGCAACCTTCATGAGGATGATGGAAAAAATCTTGCGGCCATTCACCAACTCATTTGTAGTGGTATACTTGTATGACATTCTGTTCTTCAGCCAGACTTGGGAAGAGCACCTCTACCACATCTGACAAGTCCTCCAAACACTGCGCCAACACAAGTTCTGTGCCAATTTGGAGAAGTGCACTTTTGGCATGACCCAGGTTCAATATCTGGGATACATTATTGATGAAAGGGGGGTACATGTGGATCCAACCAAGATCCAAGTCATTCGGGATTGGCCAGCCCCAACCACTATAACAGAGCTTCGAAGCTTTCTAGGTCTTGCTAATTTATACTGTAGGTTCATGTTGGGATTCTCTTATATCACTTGGCTCTTTAGTCAAGTCACCAAGGGAGGAGGGAGAGAAAAAATATTTTGGTCGAAATCTCAACAGAAGGCATTTACAGAATTGAAAAATCGCCTCTATTCTGCCCCAGTGCTCACATTACCAGACTTGCAACAACCTTTTGAGATCAAGACAGATGCCTCTGACTATGCTATTGGGGTAGTTCTTACTCAACAGGAACATCCAGTGGCATATCACAGTGAGACATTGTTTGACACAGTTTGCAAGTACCCCACTTATGACAAAGAAATGTATTCCAGTGTGCAAGCTTGTTGACAATGGAAGCATTACGTTTTGGGGAAGGAAAAAATCATCCACACAGACCACTGGCCCCTGCAGTTCATACAGACACAAGGGAAGTTGCAGAATGATCACCATCAGAAGTGGTCCACATATCTGCAACAGTTTCATTTGAACATCAAGTACAAGAAGGGTAGCACCAATAATTTTGCACACTATCTCAGCCGACCATCGATCGTGGCGCTCACCACCGTTCTCAACTCTTATGAGCACGAGACTTATGATTGGCCACTTCTCTACGAGAGTGACCCATAATTTGGCCACACATACAAGGCACTTTTGGGGGGTACGTAAGTTCCAAATTTTCACCTCCAAGATGCACTTTTATGTCACCTGGGACACCTTTGTGTTCCTTCAAGCAAGCACGCCAAGATGATATGGGAAGTTCACTATAGTCAATTTTTTGGGCATTTCGGGGTTGAGAAAACAGTAGCAGTACTATAGAAGTATTTCTATTGGCCGAACCTTCGAAAGGATTTTGGGAAGCACATCAGATCCTGCACTGCTTGTGCCATTTCCAAACTGACCATCAAGAAGCAAGGCCTATATGCTCCACTACCTACCCCTAGTCGACCTTGGGAATCCATCTCCATGGATTACATGTCGGCCCTACCTTCTACTAAGCATGGAAATGATTGTGTTTTCGTGGTCGTCGACAGATTCTCGAAGATGGCCATTATGGCGGCCTGCAAGAAGAATATCACAACAGAAGCCACTGCTAAACTCTTCTTTGAATGAGTGTGGGTGCACTTTGGGATCCCACAGCCTATCATATTAGATTGGGATAGTAGGTTCCTCAACACATTTTGGTCCAGCCTTTGGTCAATGCTGGACACCAAGCTCACCAAGTCCACAGCTTTCCATGCCCAAACAGATGGCTAGACAAAGGTCGTCAACATAATGATTGCACACATTCTGTGCATGTACAATTCCAAGCATCCACGCACATGGGATGAGTGTCTTCCCTATGTACAACACAGTTAGAACTGGGCTCTCCATAGCTTAATCGGCCACAACCCCTTTCAGGTGGGCTTGGGATTCTACCCACTATGTCCCATTGACGTAGACATGCCATTTGCGGCTACTCAGGCCGATTCAGCTCATGTCCAGTCGGAAGTTGACAAAGAAAATAGCTTCACTGAGCGCATTCAACACATCTGTCAATAGGTTCATGAAGTATTGGACAGAGCTGATGCTAAGTACAAGAAACGCCATGATCAACATCAGGTGCCACACAACTTCCAGGTGGGCGACAAAGTGTGGCTACATTTGCAGAAGGAGCGCCTCACTGGACCCCACCGCAAGCTTCGCTTGCTCCGATACGGGTCGTACACCATCACCAAGGCTGTAGGGAACAATTCCTTCGAGCTCAGTATTCCACCATTCCTTGGTCTGCATCTAGTATTCAATGTGGACTGCCTCTGACATTGCAGAACAACTCACACTAATAGAGTTAAACCCAGATTGCATGGAATAGGCCACCACAGATTGTATCATGGACATGCAAATCAAGAACACTCACCAACAGAAGATCCAACTGTATCGGGTTGTCAAAGTTGGCCAACTCCTGCACTAAGGAAAGTGGTTCACCAGGCACCAAGTTCAGCAGAAGTTTCCTCATCTCATGGAGGAACTTAACGCAATGGGAACCATTGCTTCCTAAGGGGGGAGGAATGATCCAGGTGGATATTGGTGGTCACCCGCCTATTCCACTTGGGGCCCCACCATTATCTCTTTCAGTTTTTCAGTTTCGGCACCACTTACTATTTTTAGTAGTTTTTTGGGTCCTGAACTTTCGGAGCCTTTTTGAGGCCCTAAACGACGTTTTTTGGGAAAATCGGGAGCAACATGGGTCCATCGCCCAATTTTTTTCCCTCAGAATTTTTATACCTTGGATATATATTTCTAACGAGGTATGATTCACGTCAAACGGAAATCGTATGCCAAAGTTACGTCCCCGGGAAGTTGAAACACCAATTTACCCAAACGGGGCCCATAGTTTTGGCGCTTCATCTCTTAGGGTTAGGACTTTGGATGTTTAGGGTTTCCCATTGTTTATAAATAATAAATAGGCCCTCGAGGCTCATTGTAACTCAGTTCAGGGGCCTGTAGCTGCCACATCTCTTCTCAGAGATAGCTACCAGCGCCCTAGCTAGTTTATTTTCATTCTGTCTGTAAGCAAATTTCAGTTCTTTGATATTAATGAAATGAAGTGATTTTTCCACTGCATCTTTGTATTTATGGTTATATGTTTATTATATTGCATTCCTGCATAAATCCGGATCAGTCAGGATATACTCCAGGCACTCAAAGACAACATTGCTACAACACAAAACCAACAGAAGATATATGCAGATCGTGGTCAGATAAAGAGGCAGTTTGAGGTAGATGACTTGGTCTATAGTTTTCTTCAGCCATATAGATATTCTAGACTCAAGGAGAAGGGAGCTAAGAAGCTCAAATCTCGATTCTATGGACCATACAGGGTGATCTGTCATGTGGGAGAAGTAGCATATGAGCTAGAGCTTCCTATGGGGAGCAAGATCCATAACCATTTTCATGTATCATGCTTGAAGAAGGCCATTGGACAACATGTGGTTGCCACTATGGATCTCCCACCTATTGATGATGAGGGCCATCTAGTTTTGCAACTAGAGGCTATCTTGGATACTCACAGGAGGCAGCTAGGGAGCAGGGTGATTAAAGAATATATGATTCGATGGAGGAATCTTCCTGATGAGGTTGCCACTTGGGAAGGGGAGAAGATCTTACATCATTCTTCTTTACTGTTTCTTGATGACAAGCAACTTTGGGAGGGGATGGCTGTAATATTCCCAATTAGCTTATTTCTAGTTGGAATATTATATGTTTCTTCTATTTTCAGTCTAGAAGAATAAATGGGGTAGGGAGACCCTTAAATTTCTTTAGTAGGAATAAAAAACTTTCAGTGTGAACATGGATTAGTTTAGGTAGAAAAAATAAAGTCACCTTGGGTGTGAAAGGGAGCAATGCATGTGTACTAGATCAAGGTTGACCAAATCAACATCGCTGCCAAAGAACAGAATGGAGCTAGTGGGAACAACACAGTTTTGGAGGAGGAGTCTTTGCATGGAAGTAACCTCATAAATGAGTGGGGCCAAGGGTGAGGAAGCTCACCAAGAATATAAGGGAAGGGATGGAAGCCATGAGAGGCATTCAGAATATTGTTTATGTTTGAGTCTTATGACTTATTGCATGCTTCAGTTGTTTAGTTGGGTTTGTTGTACTGTTTAGTACAAGGGTATTCTCATGCGAGAATTTCCCACTCTTCCTGGGAGGACATGTTGAAGAAATCTAAGAGGAGTATTTTGGGCTACATTTACACTATCCGACATTGGGCCAAGCATTAATATTCAGCCACAATGCAATTTTCTTAAGAAACTACGTTATTTTTCATGGTGTTGCGGTGGAAGGGTCAAAACCCCTGTTGATGAGCCAGTTTCCTAGTGAAAGGATCAACCTTTCACCCAGAAAGCTAGTAAGGAGGAGTTTCAGCCATTTCTTTTTATTTTCAGCCATATAGATGTAGAGCTTCAGTTAGATAGCGTGATTCAGCCATAGATCTGCAGATTATTCTTTTTTTATCTTGTGTCCTTCCAAGAAACTCTTGCCGGGTTATCTTGAGATTATGTAAAAGAGACTAGGTATCCTTTTTCTCAGCTCTTTGAGAAATATATCATAAGATATATTTGTTTCTATATTGATGTAGTAGAAACCCTCATTAAAATTCACTGTCACATGCTTTAGAAATTCTGTGCTGCAATAGTCATGGGGTTTCGATGTTTTAGGGCTATATTGGGCTTGGGAGATCTTTTTAACTAAGCTAGAATGATTCATTTCTAATCCCTTTCTATATGTGGGTGCTATAATACATAAAATAATGGATCCATGTGTTTTTCCTAATTATTATAGGATAATTTTCTGAAAACTGCGTTTTTGGTGCATATATTGCTGATTTTCCTAAACATGAATATTACACTAAACCATCCTAATCTCTTCTATGTTTAACACATGAGCTCTATGACTTCTGGTTGTAATTTATAGCCCATCAAAAAATAGAAATAATACCAAAGGCCTAGTTGAAAGAGCCCTCCAAAAGTTAGGTCTAATAAGGGGATAAAATAACCATGAAATCAACCCAGAAATCCTCCTTAAGATAGCAGCCTTCTACTGTAATGGCTTAGACCTGTATAAGAAACAAAATAACCCAAGACATGCTCTTCAACCTCCTTGCTTGATCTCCAAGGGTTGTGGCCAATTTCAGAGAGAAAATATGATGATTGAAATAAAGATGAAGGCTCCTCTTTATATACAAGATAGAGGGAAGGCCAACCTTAAATTTTGAAGGAAAATTTGAAATTTAAATTTTTCGATTTTCCAACCTAAACGAAATCATAACTTATAGAATTTATGTTTGAATAACAAAATATTTTCCTTGATCAAATTTGACGATATTTAGATCGATTTTGGTCCTCTCGAAAAGAGGGATTAAATGGAATGATTATCTCCATCAACTGAGTATACCTAAGTGGAATTTGGCCTTAGTTTCCAATTTTAACAAGTTGGGTATTTCACCACGAGAAAAACCTCCCAAAATCACCATGAGCACACAAACTCCCTTGATATGTGAACTCTTGGGTTGAGGGAGTGGATATGTAGGTGTGGGAGTCCTTAAGGTGACACATTACCTTGGATATGCATTGTCCTTAAGGAGACAGATGACCTTGGAGATGCACTAGAGCTTAGGACCTTTGGAGGATTATTGGAACTTGGGGAGTAGTTCTCATGCCATGGAGGCCTTGCTCGTTTATTACTGTCACCTTTAATCTTGACACATGTAACTTAGAGTAGAGTTCTTCACATGTGTGGACGTACTTGTGTCTTTAAATTTTGCTTGTAGTGGACTAGGTCCACTTGTTATTGTAAAGCTCCTTTACCTCTCATATAAATAGAGGAAGGAGTGAGTTGTTATTATAGTCGATCATGCAGTTGTGCATATTCCTTTAAATACTTGGGTTAGGGATGTAAGAGCAATGCTAATCTATCTCTATCTCTCTCTCTCTCTCGTTCAATATTGTTTGTACTTTATGTGTTTTTACCTTAAGGTGATAGGATTTTCTTGGAGAATTCACCCAGAAAATTCATATATATACAAAGAATAAATGAAATCCATGAACACAATCACAACCTATCATATAATTCTCCATGATTTCGAAAACCCTAGATAGGGAAAACCAAGAGAAACACCAGCTCCACCAAAGATACTCCAACAATCTAAAATCACCATGACAAAAACCTCCATGTCAGAGTATCTTTGGTGGAGCCACTATAAACCCTAAGTTGTTTTGGAATTGTGTTATTTGAGATTTGACTTCTAGCTTACCACTGCTTTGCATACCTTGTCACTCCCATAAATGATGTTATTTCAAAGATTCTACTTCCATATTTTCATAAATAAAATGTCCTCAATAATATAGTTGAACACTTCCATATTCATAGTTAGATCATATTCCAAGAATATATACATTTGTTGTACCGATCATCAATTGTCTCACGAAGAGAAATCAAGTCACAAGCGGAAATTGAACTTGGTTGGAGAGGATATTAATTTATCTTCTCAAGTGCCTGAGATAGATGAAGAAAAATGTGTATAATCATACTCAATCGCTAAGGATTTTTGATAATTTATCTCTTTATTGGACTTAAACTTTCTCAATTAGAAACAAATAATGATTGTTAAAATCCTTTGATGCAAACTTCCATTTATATTTTTATGACCATTTACAATTATCATGAGTCACTATTAGCGGCTTGCTTATCATTCCAAGTACTATCATGATTTCACACACACATAATTACTATCCTCATGGACCGTGAATTATCTCTTACTATATACAGACAACGAAAATTGTTGGGTTCCAACATGTCCCTAGTTATTTTCATTATTTTTATAAAATTATCATGCCTTCCACATGAAGAAGACGAGAAAAAATATGTGGAATACATGCTAAATATTTCAGCACAATGCTTTGTGATATTTCCTTCGACTTGGAGTTGTATTCATCTATGATCAAATTTACTTTTTCCCCCTATCACGCATCACAATATTCTTATTTTTAAATTTAGGATATTCTGTTACACATTTTCTTACATCTACATCACTCCAAATTTCCAATTTGTCATAGTTGAAGATTTGCGTAAATCCCATATTACTTATGCAGGCAACAATCTCATGAACACACAAATACCACTTTATCTTTTATGCTATATTTAATTACTTGAGTTGGACCAGTCATCAAATGGTTAACCTCAAAAATATGAATTGAATCAGAGCTAGATAAAAACCAGATAAAAAAACTGGTTGTCCAAAAATACATAAATGATTCGAAGTTAGGAAAAAACATATATATTAATGTGCATCCATATGATTCATAACTTTTATACAAAAATATTTCCATTTAACTTGAGTTTTCCTGGGAACAGATTTGGAGGTTTCGCAATATGAAATTCCTAAAGAATATGTTGTCCTGAAGCCTAGTGTGCACCATATCATAGTTAAGATCTAAATTATTTAGCACCTTTAAACCTGGAACTATTCTAAGAATCCAATACCATACTAAGAGAATATTTGTGCTAAGAGAGCTCACCATGCATTTACAACCACATTTTTTCTTAAGGGTGAAAATGGTTCTGTGTCTCATAACTATGTTTGAAGGACAAATGTCCATATCATACAACAGAGGCAAGATTGAAATGCTTGTTTTATAGCTAGAAGTATTTTTATGACATTGTTCACACACCAACACTAAATATGAAATGTATTGTGTGCATCCTTAGATATGTTTGAGACTGCAAGCTAACTATTTAAATAAATGCATGTATAAGACTTATATATTAGCAAAATAACCATCAATATTTTTCTTCTAACATTTTAGGTTGAATTCAAAATAGTATGCTAAAAAGTGTCATTTCAATGTCTGGAAATTAGGATATATAAATGTGAGATGTATACTCTACATCTTTGGTTATCTACTTTTTAAATCTGAGCTTTTTTAGGCTACATATTAATTGTTTGAACTTTGAACTTTGAAGAAATTCCTGAATGGACTTCATAAATACTCCACATATAGTGATAATGCAGTGGTACCATAAATTGTGTTATTTCAAAGATCGCCAAGGACTTGGTGAAGTGCCTCAACCTACCCACAACCCCTCACACATCCCCCTACCAATTGAGATGGGTGCAAAAGGAGGGCCCTCACCTTATAGTCTCACAACACTATGTTGTGAACCTTTCCATTGGTCCTTTATATGACACAATGGTCTGTGATTGGTTTTCCTTCCCAACACCAATTGCATGCTATCTATAATGCAAAACTTCCAAATTTTCACAAAATACAATATCCTCAACAAATGCTTATCTGTATAGAATCTATACTTATGTTTAGGATTATATTTGTGTTGGAGCTATTCCTTTATGTTTTACTATAATCTTGATGTTGAAAATCTTTAGCTGACTTTTTTCATAAAATTATCATAGAATATGCAAAAGGAAATGATTGTCAAAATGTGGCAAAAATTAGGTTGCTCTTTGTTGAGATTCAACAAGATGATGAAGCTTAGTGAAAATCAGTCACCTTCACTAAGTGGGCCCGTAGGCTATTTTTAGGTGTAAGTCTATTTTTAGACTATGTCTATTTTTAGACATGGTGATCATATTTCAGAAGTTGCAGGATGCTATTTGTGGATGGTTGGTCAAGTTGGAAAAATAGATGAAATTTTATTTTTAGAATATTGGGCAAAGTCTATTTATAGATTTTCGATCTAAAAATAGATGCATGTCGATTATTATTAGCTCTTAATAAATCCGACAATAAACAACAACTTATTCTCTTGGAGCACTTTATTTCAGTGTACAGATTTGGAAAATCAGTGGGCTGAAGGAATTACGCAATTCCTAGGGTTTGCTAGTGGTTCATGCATGGAGGATTCAGTTAGAACTAAAGTGGCAAAGTTATGACAGAGTTGGAAGAGTAGTTCATGGAGTTGTTATTCAGTTTAACTCAGCTGTTGGAGTTAAACTTAGTTGAGCTAGTTGTATCTAGTCTAACTGAATGATACACTAGTGAGAGTGGAGTGAATTAATTAGTTAATTAATTCACAAATAATAACTCACTAACCAACTGAACAAATACAGTAGTTAACTATAGTGCATGTCAGTTCCAGTGGAGACCTAGTGGAGAGGTAGGTGAAAGGGTGAGATGGACTATCTTTTGTGACTATAGTGATGCATTGATTGCATCACACACACATTGGAGTTGCCAATGAGGATTGCGCAGTCAAGGCAAGGAAAATTAGGGGTCTTCTTCAGCAGTGATTTCACAGTGGAGGTAGGCTATTAGGAGGCAAGAAATCAATGCATGGATTTGCATATTTCTTCATGTTAGTGTGTGATGATTGATTGTACTGAGAGCTTGATGTACTGATATTTGTATGAGATCGTTACATGATTTGCATGATACATAATATATGATAGTTGGAGTTTTTAGCTTTAGGCTTTCCTGTTAAACAATTGTGTTATGTGTGATTGATTTTATTGCTTCATGTGTTTGCAATTGAGTTTTAAATTTCTGCAAAATATTAACAGTGGAAGGATTTTGTATTTAGAAAGAAGATAAATATTGTTAGATCAAGAGAATATGGATATATGCATGCTTATGTTATATAATTTCTACACTCTTATTGTTAATAACAAGATAATCATGTTGTAGGAATGAGTTATCCTACAGTCTGTTTCAATTTATGGATTGTATTTTCCTCCCCCTTTTTTACAAGGACATAGATTTCATTCCTTGTGGATGGTTTTTGCAGGTATCTTATCGAGCCCCAAATGCTAGTAATGGAGTGCATCTTGAGAAGTAGTCGTGGAAACAGACTCTATCAGAGGTTAATCTTAAAATACCACTTCCAGATGGTACTAGAAAAAAGTTTAAGAGTTATCTAACGATAGGGTTGAAAGGTAAACCTCATGTCTTAGTTGTAAGTTATTTATTTGTGTTTCTTAGCCGTAAGTCATCTGTTTGATTTTGAGCTTTATCAGATCAATTATTTCACTAATCCAATATGCATGACCTTTATTTCTCACCCAATGTCAGTTACTTGACATGGTTGATATAACATTCAATTCTAGGCCACTTTTTTTATGTTAGAGATTATATTGATTAAACAGATGTTCATATTTTGATTGGTTTACTGGGAGCTTGGTTTAATTTGTTTTTGTAAATCCCACGTGGATGTTATTTTTTCAGGGTGATCTCTTTGCACCAGTAAGGTCAGATGAGTCCTGGAACATAGGTATACATCAAGAATATTGTGGGTAAATGGGAAAAACAGGTTATGGGGATTAAGACCCCTACAACAGGGGAAAAAGATGGTCCTAAAGCTAGAGAAAACACAATTGTTGGCCCATCTGAGCAGTCTCGTTCATCCACACTTAAGGAGCAATTAAAATATCTACGTTAGATTTTGATCCATATGCCTTTGAAATAAAAATTAAAAAAACACCCCAATATACATGAAAGACAAGTGAAGCAAGACTAAAAGACAAATTAGTTTTGTCATCTTTTTCTTCTCCATCACAATGAGAAAGGCACTATCCACTAGATTCAAATATGCAGAGATCAAAATGAGTCAAGCATTAGTTTTCAACTCCATCTTTAAAATTCATCATCTCCATATTTTATGTATTTTCTAGTTCAAAATTATGAAATCTATTCACTGGGTTTTCCTGCAAAAGAGGTTGTTAAAAATTGCAAAATATGGATGTCTGGACATGGAAGGTAGTGATGGAGTGTGTTGTTAAAAAAACAAAATTTACATTGTTGTTGGTAATTTTTATTTGTGATTTAGTGTCAAATCTTTTGCTTCATTAGAATTAAGTCCATTTTGTACTAGCAGATAATTGAACATAATGTTTTTTTCCAATGTTTTTCAGTCTTAAAGTGAACTACTTATTGCTTTATTGTTTGGTGTTCACTACTGAAAAGAGGTACGCTTACTTTTGAGAGTGGACTTGTGAAATTCCAAATTGCGTGTCGCTTTATGTGAAGGATATATATATATATTATTTTATTTTTATTTTTATTTTTTTATTTAATTTTTCCTTGTGGTTCCCTAGAGATCTGTGTTAAATTTGCACATAAGTTTAGATATCATTCATATATAAATTTTCTAATTTTCTAATTTGAATATTTACGTGATAAAGGAAAGACAAGGGTCCCAATTATTAGAGTCACCCAAGTGACAACAACATTGATATTTTTCTTTCTTTCAACCTGTAACATATTGCATCTATCTTCATCAAATCTCTTCTTCCATTTATGACATTTCCTTTGCAATATTTGGTGCATTTGCGAGTTATAGGTCATTTTTAGGCTATAAATGTCTTCAGAGATTAAATTCTAATTTATTATTCAACTTAACATATTGAGTCTCTTATATGTGACTATTTTTCCCTCCACCCACTTTTCATAACTTCCCTAACCATTAGGTAGGGAGTTGTAGCTTTGATGATGTTTTTCTTGTTTAGTAAATGATTGTCGACACTTTAATTTATTGAAAGTTGTAGAATTTACTATCTATAAAGTTTCAAGATATAATTTTTAAAATTCTAATTCTTTAAAGGGTGCTAGCTCAATGGAAGAGCACCTACTTTACAAGCAGGTGGTTGGTGGTTCAATTCCATCGTGCCCTAATATTCATATGGAGTGACGATGATCAATTTTTGGTGATGGAGGCTCTTTTTACCATCACCAATGAGCTTATGGTGACATTTTCCAACCCTCACCAAAATATGAAATGGTGATAGTCAATGAATGCCACCATATATACGCATCAATAGTGATGACCATGAAAGGTCAGTGACCATAAATCATTGTTGTTGATATGAAATGTTTAACTTCACTGTTTTTCATTATAGTGATTATTCGTGACAGACCTTGAAGTCACCAATGAAATTATAATGACATTTTTTTGACCCTCATCAAATATGAAATGGTGATGTTCAACAAACATCACCATATATATATGCACCAATAGTGATAGCCATAAAAGGTCCATCACAATAAATCTTTGTTGTTCATATGAAATGGTGACGGTCACTATTCGTTATTATATTCAATATTCATGACAGACCTTGAATTTCACCACAACACTGTTGGGTATGTGTTATATTATTTCCACGAATTAGCATGCTGCGCCAGATTGCTATGCCGCACAGGGGTCACAATAGCCACTCAATAATTTTTTTCGTATGCTGTCCCACTCATATGCGGACCCACCTATGTTTTGTGCATGAGTCACATGGTTTTGGGGTACCGATGGTTTTCAACCCCTCGTATTTTGTAGATCCGTCATGGAACTACTATATGTTCTAATCTAGGGTTAATGGATTGGGTTTATATATGCTTCTATGATGTATATTTGAAAGAATACTAAAAGGGGAATATACTGAAAAATCAAGTTTGGCCATCCATTACTCGGGATCCAGGGGAAAATCTTGTGTTTATCTATTTTATTTTATGATCTCGCCATTATTTGTTTTCTCGTTATAAGATTCGTGATAATTTCGTCAGGTTAAAACCTACATTTGGTATCGTGAGTCGCTTCGCTTCAAGGGGACGCTTCTTGTCACGAGGTTTTTTTCTGCCTTGTAGACCCTGTTCAGTGGGAGATCTTCGGAATCGATTCTTGTGGTGAAAGAAGATGGTGAGCAGCGGAAAGATAGAGATCGAGAAATTTAATGGTCAGAGTTTTGAGTTGTGGAAGCTCAAGATGGAGGATCTGCTGGTGGATAAAGATCAGTGGATCGCGGTAGATCCGGGTACTAAACCAATGACAATGTCAGATGAAGATTGGAAGAAACTGGATCGGAAGGCTAAGAGCACAATACGGTTGTGTGTCTCAGATTCAGTATTGTTGAATGTATCTGGGGAAGCTACGACGAAGAATTTGTGGGGAAAACTTGGGACTTTGTACCAATCTAAGTCTCTGGTGAATAAGTTGTTCCTGTGGAAAAAGCTGTATAACTTGAGGATGAAGGATGGAGACTGCAGACAAATCATCCAATGCCTTCAATACCGTGGTAAGTCGTCATCTCGTTGATATTAAACTCTCGATGAAGATAAGTGCACGTTTGTTGTGCTCTCACCACTGTACGGGGCTCAAGTTATTGCAATAGGTAGCAATACAACTACCTTGAATTTTGATGACATTGTCTCAGCCTTGCTATCGGAGGAAATGAGACGGAGAAATATGGAGGGTCAGAATGGAGATGCCTTATCTATACGAGGAAGGTTCCAGAACGGAAACAAGAATAAGGTTTCGAGTGGGGGATCTAAATCTAGAGGGAGATTTAAATCTCCTGGAAAGTTTGTAAAGGTGTGCTGGAAATGTGGAAAGGAAGGACACTACAAAAAGGAATGTAGATCTAAAGCTCCTGAGAAAGGAAAGGGATCTGATGAAGCTCCTTCTGCAGAGGCAAAAACCACCTCGGATGAAGGTGGAGATATGTATTTGGCTTCTTCTTCAAATACACATGTAGATCATGATTCATGGTTGATTGACTCAGGTGCATCCTTTCACTTCACTCCCCATAGGGAGTGGTTCTGCGAGTATGAGAAATATGATGGTGGTGATGTTTTCCTAGGGGATGATAGGAAGGCCAGAATCATCGGACATGGAAAGGTCAAGATGAAGGTGCAAGGTGGGAGGATTAGAACACTTCCTGGTGTTATGCATATTCCTGCATTGGCCAGAAATCTAATTTCTGTAAGCAAGATGGATGATGCAGGTGTAAAAACAGTGTTCGAGAAAGATGCCTGCAAGATGGTTCGGGGAGCACTGGTATTAATGCGGGGAGTTTGGACTGGAACTTTGTACAAGCTACAAGGTAGCACTGTTATTGATGGGTGTAATAGTTATGTGGTTCCTGAAAGTGGAGCGGAAAGCCTAGCTGTCTCTGGAGAAAAGACCATGCTATGGCATCAAAGGCTTGGACATATTGGAGAGAAGGGCCTTCGGATACTGCATAGAAATGGTATGGTAGAAGGTATGTCTAATTTCTCTCTCGATTTCGATTTCTGTGAACATTGTGTATATGGGAAGCAGAATCGGGTGAGTTTTCCTTCTGGTGCTAAGAGGGCGAACAAGATATTAGAACTTGTGCACAGTGATGTGTTTGGGCCTGTGTCAGTTCCATCACTGGGAAAGTCCGTGTACTATGTTTCATTCATAGATGACTTCTCAAGGAATACATGGATATATTTCTTGAGGAAGAAATCTGAAGTCTTTGACAAATTTAAAGAATTTAAGGCTCTCGTGGAAAACCAGACAGAGAAGAAGATAAAGGCATTGAGGACAGATAATGGTGGGGAGTTCTGCAAGAAGGAATTTGAAGAGTTCTGTAAGAAGTGTGGTATAGCACGGCAGAAGACTACTCCATACACACCTTAGCAAAATGGAGTTGCAGAAAGAATGAACAGAACACTGATGGAAAAGGCAAGAAGCATGCTTAGTGGTACCGGGTTAGGACAAGAATTCTGGGCAGAGGCAGTGGAGACTGCATGTTACTTAGTTAACAGATCACCTTCATCAGCGTTGGAGGATAAGACTCCACATGAGGTATGGACTGGTAAGAAACCCTCTCTGTCACATCTAAGGGTATTTGGATGTGATGCATATGTACATGTTCCAAAGGAGGAAAGGACAAAGTTGGATAATAAATCTGAAAGGTGCATCTTTATTGGGTATAAGGATGGTTTAAAGGGTTACAAGCTTTGGAACCCAGAAACAAGGAAGGTTGTGTACAACCGAGATGTGGTGTTTAGAGAGGTGAGAGATGTTGTTACAGATGAAGTCCTACAAAAGGAACCTAAGAAGATAGAGTTTGAGCTAAAGGAGGATGAATCAGACTCTACAATAGAAGAAGATTTAGAAGAGGAAGAGCCACAAACCCCAGCTTTGAGAAGATCAGTTCGGGAAAGAAGCAAACCAGAAAGGTATAGTCCATCTGCTTTCTATTCATGTTTTGCCTTAACTATAACTGATGATGATCCCAGAACTGTCAGGGAGGCAGTAGATTCAGAGGATGGAAAACTCTGGAAGGAGGCCATGGTTGATGAAATGGCATCCTTGCACAAAAATGAGGCATGGGATCTGGTGGAGTTTTCAGTTGGAAGAAAGCCCATCAGGAGAAAATAGGTGTTTAAAAAGAAGATGAATGTAGAAGGCAAGGTGGAGAAATACAAAACTCGGTTGGTAGCAAAAGGTTATTCCCAAGTGCCAGGAATTGATTTTGGTGATATTTTCTCTCCTGTTGCCAAAGTTACTTCTATTATATTACTTTTATCTGTTGCTGCTGCATTTGATTTTGAGATAGAACAGATGGATGTGAAGACAACATTTCTTCACGGGGATCTAGAAGAGGAGATCTACATGAAGCAACCTGGAGGCTTTATGGTGAAGGGTAAGAAAGAACTGGTATGCAGGTTGAAGAAGTCTCTGTATGGGTTAAAACAGTCACCAAGGATGTGGTATCAGAAATTTGATACCTATATACAGGGACTTGGCTTCACTAGAAGCAAGGAGGATCACTGTGTTTATTTTAAATTAATTGGTGACCGTGTTATTTATTTGGTCTTGTATGTGGATGATATTAAGTGATTCGACAACAAAGAAATTTATCAATTTGAAAAACTGTTTGTTCTCAGGTCGACATGAAAGGATATTGGTGTCTAAACTTCTCCCCAGGCATGAAATTAAGAGATCGGGCAAGGAAGCTGCGGTTAAACCAGAGGGAGTATGTCGAGACTATATTGCAGAGGTTCAATATGCAGGATAGTAAACTGGTGAGTGTTCCTATTCCTGTAGGTGCAAAGCTTTCTGCTGAACAGTGTCCCAAGACACAAGAAGAAGAGGAGGATATGTCCCGTGTTCCATATGCAAGTGCAGTGGGTAGCCTAATGTATGCAATGGTATGTACTAGACCAGACATTGCACATGCAGTGGGAGTATTGAGCAGGTTTATGTCAAACCCAGGGAAGGAGCATTGGACAGCAGTGAAGCAGGTTTTTAGATATTTACGTGGCACTAGTGATTATGGCTTGTGCTACCAGGGAAGACCAGGATTGGAAAGAATGTTGGACATTCGTGGTTTTGTTGATGCAGACTGGGCTAGAGATCTGGACCAAAGAAGATCTACAAGTGGTTATGTGTTTAGCCTATTTGGAGGCGCAGTCAGTTGGATGAGTAAAAGACAGTCTGTAGTGGCTCTTTCAACTACAGAGGCAGAATACATAGCAGCCACTCATGCAAGCAAGGAAGCAGTTTGGTTGCAAAGATTGTGCTCAAGTATGGGGTTGGTACAGCAAGCTATAAGGATAGACTGTGATAGCCAAAGTGCAATTTCTTGGCTAAGAACCCTGCTTATCATTCAAAGACAAAGCACATTGATGTTCAATATCACTTTGTTAGAGATATGGTTGAGGCTAAAAGGGTGTTGCTGGTAAAGGTGGACACTTTGAAGAATATTGCAGATGCATTGACGAAGTCTGTGAGCACTCAGAAGTTCTCTTGGTGTAGAGAAACAATGGGTGTTGAAGAATTGGCCCAATGACTAAGCTCTCCTGTGGCCCCCTGTGGAAAGAAAACAACAAGTGGGAGAATGTTGGGTATGTGTTATATTCTTTCCACGACTAGCCCCACGCATTGTACATTGCGCCGGGCGCAACAGGGGGTCACGGGCGGCGGCGCCACGGCGAGCCCACCGGTATGTGGTCCCACTCATGTAAGACCCACCATGTGCAACACATGGTTTGCACACATGGTTTTTGGGGTACGATGGTTTTTGACCCCTGGTATTTTGTAGATCCGGTCAAGGGAACTACGGTTATGTTCTAATCCAGGGTTAATGGACTGGGGTTTATGTATGCTTCGGCATGTATATATATGTGTTGTAACACTAAAAGGAATATAATGAAAAATCAAGCTGGTCATCCCAATTTGGGATCCAGGGGAAAATCTCTGTGTTTATCTGTTTTATGTTATATGCTCTCGCTATTGTTTATTTTCTGTTATAAGATTCGTGTGTAGATAATTTCTGTTCAGGGTTAAAACCTACAAACACATACTTTTGGCGACACCACCTTTGGTGACGTTCAGTTTTTTGGTGATCGAGGCTATTGTCCGTCACCATTGCTCATATGAAATGGTGACAATCATTATCCATCATTATAAATAATTATTGGCGACGAACCTTGAATGTCACCACAACACCTATACTTTAGATGATGCCACCTTTGGTGACGTTCATTTTTAGGTGACAAAGGCTCTTTTGACTCTCACCAATGAGCTTATTGTGACATTTTTCGCCCCTCACCAATGTCATTTTTTCTAGTAGTGCCCCCTCGACAAAATCAATCAATTCACAACAGAAATTTTAATTCCCAATACATGATGCCACCTTTGCAGCTCTTGCAAAGGGAGAGAAAGGATCAACAAGAGAATATTCAACATCCTATATATCTTTAAGAGAACGTTGAAGAAACCGTAGAAGTGAAAGAAAAACAATTCTCTTCCCCCTCATTGGGAGAAAATAAAATAGAATCATATGATCGAGAATGTGGTGATTTGGATGCCCTAATGGATGATGATGAGATAGACAATTATTGCAAGTATTTTTTTTATTTCATGCAAGCCTAGTTACATAGGAAAGATGATCTCAGGTCATCTAGTAATAGGTTGAGGGTGCAAGGTTAGAATGAAAAAACTCTTCACCCAAGCCCCACTAAGGCAACAGATAAAGGGAAGAAACCAACCAATCATTTTTGACCAACTAAGAAAGAATCATCCTATCCCATTCCAAATGATTCTAGAGCCTCCAATACGGAGAAATTTTCCCCACATATAAAGAAAATTTGTAATAAGAAAAAAACACTGTCAAGTTTGTTATGATTGATAAGAATAACTATGCCTTCAATCTTCAAAAAGAGTTGGAAAAAATCAAGATAATTTTCCCTTTTATTTAATTATTGAAACAACCCCATTATAAATATCAAGTGTCTCAGTTTATGAGTTCACCTGCCACCACCCTCCTGCAAGTTAGTCTTAACATTCAAGAAGATAGGCCCATGGTTTTGTTTGGACCCCATGTGGAGGAGCATGACTCTTCTATTGTCCCATTCTATGTCACCTTGGTGATTCATGACCTACTACTACATGAGTGTATGCTTGACTAAGGAGAATCTCATAACTTAATCCCAAAATATGTGACGGAACAGTTGGGACTACAGAACCTCAATGTTGAGTATGAAGACACTTGCATGAGGCTTTTCAAGGAAATTCTATAGCAGGAAGCCCTAAAGTGGTCCATAGCTCAGGCTAACAATAATATTAACACTATGGATAAGTTAATTGAACTATTTTTCAAACAATTTGGGGTCAAAAAAGTAATCAACTATGGCTGAATGAGTTTTTTTTCCCTAAATCTTAAGCATGATGAGTTTGTTTCTGACTTCAAAAAGTGGTTTATGAAACGTATCAATCAATTTCCAGCTGATGTTTGCCCATTTGATACCTCATAGATTGTTTCCTACTCTATCGCTCTTGATGAATATCTATCATATGCGAGAGAGAGAGTTGGTTGCCTTAGTTAATGCCCAAACCAAAGCCTATTCTTGTGAATGAAATCTTATCGCCACTAAAAAATGCATGAGCTGAGATAGTGGAACTGAAGGAAAGTGGGAATTTTTTGAAGAATCCCCTTATATCCCCACCTCCTCATCTTCCTAGGACCAAAAAATAGAATAAAAGGCTAAACTTATCAAATATATTACAAATAACATTTAGCACCTTGAAGTCAGAAACAGGGCCACTGCCCCCGCTCCCATTAATCCACCTTCCCAACCAAATTTTTGTCCCAACGCACTGAATATAAATCTAAATTACCCACCAATGAATCAAGTTCCTTACCAGCATCATAATCCTCCTCAAATATTACAAATAGGATAGTGGCCAGAGGATCCCCCTATATAGCCTCCTCTCAGAAATAAATTCAACTTCATTGAAGAGTATGGCGATGGAGTGGCTAGAGAATTTATGAATCTCGAGGAGGAGGAGTATCCCAATATAAATTCTATTAATTATTTTGAAGTTTGCATTGATAACCCATCTGATTATATAGAAAAAAATTTCTTGGATCATGAGCTTCAATGTGTTGCTGAATAGTTAGAGGCATAATTTCAACATAATACAACCTCAGACTTAGTAGGGATCACACTCTTAAAAAATAATCACCTCTCGAAGCATATCCTATGCTAAATTAGAAACCATTTGTACCAAATATCCCCATACCTCAGGATTGAGATCCTCAATATGTACATAAATTTAGTTTACAAAATGAATTAAATAAACTTAATATCAATATTCCGTTAGTTGACTTTGTTAGACTCCCTGCATACAAAAAATATATCGACACTTTATTTTGGACTTACCACCATCCTCCCCAAGAAATGGAAATAACATATGTTATCAACGTCTAGGCTGACGCCCCAAAAATCACCCTCGGGCCTCAAAATGAAAGAGACGATAATATGGTGCCCCCTTTTTACATCGGCTTAAAAATACATAATTGGAATCTGCATAATTGTATGTTAGATTCGTGGGCCTTGCATAATATGATGCCTAAATAAATTATGGATAAAATCGGGTTAGAGATTACTCGAGAGTATAAATATTTATATTCCTTTAACTCTTGAATGGTTAAGTGTATCGACGTAATTAAAGACTTTGTTGTGGTCCTAGCCCAAGTTCCCATTAAAAGAATTTCCATGGATGTAGTGGTGGTCGATGTGCCACCTAATTATGGAATGCTCCTTTCAAGGATTTGGGGTGCTAAATTTGGATGTTCCCTATAGCTTAACCTATTTTATGCTACCATACCAATTTTTGGAGGGGGAACACATCGAATTTATCAAGAATCTATATTAACCTATACCATCAACTCTGAACAATACCCTAAGAATTTTTCGATTGACACTTTTGATGATAATATGGGAAATTTTATATTTGATCTTTCATATGAGGAAAAATCCCTTGCTTTGGAAAATAATTCTATGACCACTTTTCCAAAATATCCAAATGTTGCTTAGAAGATGTACTTCAATGGTGCTTCCTCCAAGGCAGGATCAGGTGCAAGGGTCGTGTTTATACCACCGACACAAAATAATGCAACCTTTTCCCTTAAGTTAAATTTAAAAAATACTAATAACGTAGCTGGGTATGAAACGTTAGTGCTTGGACTCAAAACCACACAAAATATTGATATTCAAAATTTATCAATTTTTGGAGACTCTGAATTAATTATTAAACAAGTGGCCAATAAATTCCTGACCAAGAACCCCCGTTCATGTATAAATTAGGTCCGGGATATGATTGATTTTTATGCAATCAATTTTACTATTGTTCCTAGATAGAAGAATCAAATAGCATATGCACTCGTAGTCACCACAGCTACCTTTATACCTCCTATTGAGTCTAAACTGAAATTCGAAATTGAAATCCTCCATCGACCGTTCATCTATGACAACGTCAAGGACTGATAGGTGTTTCAGGATGATCATGAAATAAGGAGATTCATTGAGTTAATTGGTGGATTCTCAAAGAAATATATAGAAAAAGATAATGAATAATACCAAATAGGTGTTTATGCATCGAACCTCAAATACAAAATCGGAAAAAATGACATTATCCAATTGAAAAACAACTACATTCCTAGGGGTTAAGTCCTTTAGATATTTTTTCGACCACAACGTTGTTGTTTCAAACCCAAAAATAAAGTCCACTAATATGGATATAGAACCTATGAATGTTTCCCATGGAGGGGAAATAAAATTGATTAATTTTCCTCGAGTTCTTCCTTTAAAAGACAAATAATAATATATTGATCTTTTATCCAAATACATTGATGTTTTTTCTTGGTATTACTACGATCTAAAGAAATATTACCAAAGCATTCAAGCATCACCTTCCACTGAAAGAAGGCATTAAAACCTTCAAGAAAATGCTTCGGCATATCAATCCCCTCCTACTTCCCCCCATTGAGAAAGAGATTAAGAAACTCCTTTATTCTAAAATAATCATTCCATTACGTTATTCTAACTGGGTAGCCAATTTGGTTGTAGTTAGGAAGAAGAATGGTGAAATAAGGTTTTGCATGGACTTTAGGAATCTCAATCAAGCTTCATTAAAATATAACTACTCATTTCCAAAAATTGATAGCATCCTTAAGCAAGTTGTGGGATCAATATGCATCTCCATGATGGATGGATTTTATGGATATAACCAGATTGTTGTCCATAAATATGATATGTATAAAGCAACCTTTACTACCCCTTCGGAAAAATTGATGTATCAAAATATGCCTTTCAGGTTAATGAACGTAGATGCCACTTTCCAAAGGCAAATGGAAATTTCTTTCATTGATGAAAAATATCATTTTATAGTCGTATATTTATACGACATGGTTGTCTTTTCACAAAGCGACGAGCAACATCCGAAACACCTAGAACAATTTTCAAAAATGTCGAAAGTGTGGCTTGTATTTAAATCTGAAGAATTCATTTTTTGCAATTACTGAGGGAAAGTTGTTAGGAAATATTTTATCTCAACATGGGGTCAATATTGACCCAGAGAGAGTGTAGGAAATTCAAACGCTCCTACTTCCTTGTACGAATAAAGAGGTGCAAGACTTCTTAGGAAAAACCAATTTTCTTTGTAGATTCATTCCCAATTTTTTTGAAATTGTTAAAAATATAACACAGATGCTCAAGAAGGGTAATGATATAAAATGGAACTAAGAATCCAAGTGATACTTTGTGTAATATCCCCAAAGGGAAATAAGCAAAAATATTAAACAATACTGCAGAGAAATAACGCAGTTAAGGTAAGTAAGAGCAGGAGGCCAATATGGAGGCTCAACATTTACATTTACAATAGAAAATCAGATTTATATTGAAGCCCATAAGATGTAGAACAGAAATAGAATACTTTTACATGAATAAATCCCCAAAAATGAGGTGTTGCAACCATATATTATGACTGAAATAGCTTAACAACATTATTTTATTGGTTGAAATCAGTTGTAGATTACACTTCAGATATAGAGCAGATCTGTGTACAAAAAGATAGATCTATATCAGATCTGTACACTAGATAAGCTCCTCTTCAAATGCCCCTTGGGGTTTTCAGCAAAAAGTGAAGTACATGGAGTAGATCTAAGATCTAATGCTTCAGATCTGCAGAAATATTCAGAAATTTTGAAGGAGATACAATAGTATTCAGATCAGATCTGAAATGTCATGGAATAGATCTAAAATCCATGGATCTCCATAGTGAAGGGAAGATCCCCAACACTAGAAATATCTCCTCCAAAAGTGTGCCAAAATACCTTGCAACTGTACCCTTGAAAATAATAGAGTACTGGAATGAAAACTGCACTGTAGGCTCTAGAAAATGTTTGGCCTCAAGCCAAGATCTGAAAATGGTGCTCCACTCATCCAATACTCTCTTGACAATGGGATAGAAGCCTTCCTCACTGAAAAGAGGCACTAGGATGACCTAGATCTAAGTAGATCTAGCCTCCACTTGCTGCAGCTTACAAAGACAACCAAACCCTCAATAGGATCTGTGTTGTAGTTGGAAGAAGAGCTTGGAAAAATACTTGATTGTGGGCAAGAAATGCAAGACTCTTCCAAGATGTCTCTCAAGGAAAGATTTGGGATTCCCAATCAGGAACACCCCGTGCTAAACAACACTATTAACTACTAAACAACAATGAGAATAAGAAATGTCTAAGTAGAAAAAATCTTCAGAAATAACATAATCATCAACAACCTTCTCATGCTATCCTCCTCTTCCTTTTATAAGGTTGAGAGCTTGCAAAAACCTAAACCATCTCAATGAAATAGCTTCTTTCACATGTGTCACCTCCAACTAAAACTGCGTTGTGCTTCAATGAAGATCACTCCTTCTAGACAGTGTTGTTGATTTGGTCATGGTTGACCCAGTCAAAACATTCAGCCCCTTTCACACCTAAGGGTGCTCATTTAGTTAGCCCAGATTTAACCTTGTTCATATGTGGCATTGTTTTATTTGTTGTTTTAGGAGTTTTTATTGTCCTCCCTTACACATTTATTCATGCAATAGAAAAATGAAACAAAATTGTATATTCCCATTAGCTTGGGCTAATTGGGAATATTACAGTCCTCCCCTCCAAAATTTTTCTTGTACTCAAGAAAATGATAAGGTGAGTGCTACAACTCTTCTCCTCCTCCATTGGTGACACCATCATGAATTAAGCTTCCTCCATAAGCTAAGTGTTCACCAATCCAAACCTCCATGAATTGTTCCTCCAAAGTCATCATGAGAGTTACATAGTCCATCCCACAAGGAGTCAAGAACTCAAATGAAACAAACATGATTGAACCAATAATCTCCCTGAAACATGTAGCATATGATACATAGAGAGTCTCCATCCCATTTGGTACATACATGCCTCCCATCCTCCCTCCATACACTCCCATAAAAAGTACAAGTATATCATCAATGTATGGAAGCAAAACTACATATACACAAACATAAATTTGAGCATGTGGAAGTGGGTCATAGTCCCACATATGGTACCAACGCAGTGCATCTCCTGCATGCGTCATATCAAGGAATGGTAAGTGGTTTCCCCACCACTTACTTGCTACACATGTCATCTCACTATGGCTGAAAGTGTGAGATATGTTTGGTGCCTTTGGGAAGCACCCATCATGATTAAATATCTCCCTTTGTCCACCAAGGGAGTGGAAAAATTCAGAAATTTGTGTTGCCCAAGGTTTGCCATGAGATATACAAGATGTATTGCTCCTTCTTGGAGCCATGGCATGCATAAACATGGTGAAAGAATATGTACAATCATAAAATTAAACTTTATTTACATGATTAGATTCTTCACCAACAATACTCCTCATACAAATGGAGTGGTGGATGGATCTTTCTCCTCTTTCAAAAGAAGGAAGAGATGGCTGAAATAACCCCTTCATGGAGTCATGTTACTACCCCAACTCCACATAGTTCATGCATTCTTGAAAATGCTGATGTAGTTCTTCTTTCAAGCCTTCCCAATCAAAGCTCCTCATGATGACGTCACGATCTTCATGGAATACACATGGCTAAAACAAAACACTTTGTAAGCTCTTTGTAGCAACTTCTTATTGAGCTTGGAGGCTCTAGACAAGAATATCCTACCATGATGATAGGTGACTCCTCCTTGGACTAAATAGCCCTCTTCATGCAGCTAGTCATCAAGTATCATACAAGTGTTAAGATCTTTGGAATAATCCACCAACAGTTAGGAGTCTCAATACAGATCTAAAATACTCGACAATGCCAGCGTTGACGATGCATCAACAAAAATGTCTGTCATGTTGCTACTCTCTCCCATGACATCTTCCATGCCAAAGGTGTGTGTTGGAAGGCCACTCCTTCCATTCTTCTCCTCCCACAACATAGATCTAGAAATGAGAGTGGGTGATGATGATAAGGGAAGAAGATATTCATCCTTCTTAAGCTTACCCAAGTCTCCCAGCGTTGTAGCTTTGTCTTCAAGTGCTCCAATCCCTCCTAGATCTAACTTTGGAGCAGCAAGTTGTGAGGTATTCCCCACAAAATCTGAATTAGGTGGCCTCCCAGGTGGTTTGCCACAATATAGTGAGGTCTCATGGACCATCCTCATATGCATAATAGATGGGATCCTCATTCCCTGCTTCCACTGCGCAAATCCAGCTCTGTTTCATGTGTGGAAATCTCATGAAAGTTAGGGACCACTCTTAGTGATGCAAGATCCCCTCCGATTGGAGCCCTGGTCCCATCCTCATCCTCATGTGATGATGGTTCATCTCCTGCAATTCCAGCACTGTGACCCCTCTCATGTTCTTCTTCTTCTTCCTCCTCAAAATTTGAGAATACCTCTATGTAATGTGCTTTTCTAGCAGCACATCTATTTCCAGGTGCCCATGATTCTTGGCAAGTGAAGCATAGCTTCTTCTTCCTTATTTCTCTCCAGACTTCAGTATCAAGAGGATTCTTGAATGAGCTCTCCTTGGAAGGAGTAGCTTTCTCTTCCTTCCCTTTAGAAAGGAAAGAGGGTTTATTCTTAAAACTTGCCTTTGCTTTTGGCAAGGAATCTTGAAGGTCTCTTGCCCTCTCAATAGCATCATGTAGGGTAGTGGGCTTGGTGTATTTCACCAACCCATGAAGAGGTTCATCTAGACCATCGATGAACATGTACACCCTTCTTGCTGCAGACAAGTCAAGAACCATAACAGATAATCTTAAAAATTTAGAAATGTAAGACTCTATATTACCTTATTGTTTCAACTTTGCAAGGCTCATGAATTTTGCCTCTAGATATATTCTGTCAAATATCTCGAATATCCTTCTAGTGAAATCAGAATAAGAAGTCACATTGGCATGACCCAATGTAGACAAGCCATGGAACCACCAGTAATGTGTTTCACCTTCAAAGTGTAGCGTTGCAATCTTGATAGCTTCCATCTATGGAACCTTATTCAACTGAAAGTAGATGTGAATTTTTTCTACCCATTCTTTTGCAGAACACTTGGATGACCCATCAAAATTGGGTAGAAATAATCTACCTATAGAGTGATGTCGATCATGATTCTGAGTGAATCCAACATCTCTATGCTGATGCCTTGGTCTTCTTTTTCTTTTGAGGTGAAAAAACTCTTGAAAACACAACTGATATTTTAATCTATGATTTTTAGACTCATATTCTTCAAAATAGTCTTCAAGGGATGATTTCTCTTGAAACCATTCATTTCCCACAGCCAAAAAGGTAGGCACGGTAGAGTGTTGGGAAACTTGTCGCTAATGCATTGGTTGATCACTCCAGTGGTGAGACATGCCAGAGCTTTCTCCAAGATGAAATATCTTAGGAGATTATTTGATTCTTTCCATTATCATCTCTTTGATCTCTCTAGCAAGATCTTGCATGGCTCTCAAAAGGATTTTTGCAAATTCCTTTCCTTCTTCATCACTTCTAGATTCAGGGGCTTTACCCTTGTCTTTTTCATCATTTGCGTAATCAAATATTTTCTGTCTTATTCTTAGATACGTCTTCTCTCTATCAGTAAGAGGCTCTTCTTCTTCTGAAGACATATTGGCTTCTTACAGGCTGTGCCAAGATGATGCTCCAATACCACTATAATATCCCCAAAGGGAAATAAGCAGCAATATTAAACAATACTGTAGAGAAATAATGCAGTTCATATAAGTAAGATAAGGAGGCCAATATGAAGGCTCAATATTTACATTTACAACAGAAAATCAGATTTATATTGAAGTCCATAAGATGTAGAACATAAATAGAATACTTTTACAGGAATAAATCCCCAAAAATGAGGTGCTGCAACCATATATTATGACTGAAATAACTTAAAAACGTTATTTTATTGGCTAAAAAAAGCTGTAGATTACACTTTAGATCTAGAGCAGATCTGTGTACAGAAAGATAGATCTATATCAAAATAGTACAC
The DNA here is from genome assembly GCA_034641835.2 of Pinus albicaulis. Taxonomy (NCBI): domain Eukaryota; kingdom Viridiplantae; phylum Streptophyta; class Pinopsida; order Pinales; family Pinaceae; genus Pinus; species Pinus albicaulis. The sequence continues at coordinate 660,711,371 of CM076574.1, read as the reverse complement.
TAGATAGGCTCCTCTTCAAATGCCTCTTGGGGTTTTTAGCAAAAAGTGAAGTACATGGAGTAGATCTAAGATCTAATAATTCAGATCTGTAGAAATATTCAGAAATTCTCAAGCAGATACAAGAGTATTCAGATCAGATCTGAAATGTCATGGAATAGATCTGAAATCCATGGATCTCCATAGTGAAGGGCATATCCCCAACACTAGAAATATCTCCTCCAAAAGTGTGCCAAAAGACCCTGCAAATGTACCCTTGCAAATAATGTTGTACTAGAATGAAAATTGTGTTGTAGGCTCTAGAACATGTTTGGCCTCAAGCCAAGATCTGAAAATGGTGCTCCACTCATCCAATACTCTCTTGCCAATGGGATAGAAGCCTTACCCACTGAAAAGAGGCACTAGAATGGCCTAGATTTGAGTAGATCTAGCCAGCTTACAAAGACAACCAAACCCTCAACAGGATCTACGTTGTAGTTGGAAGAAGAGTTTGGCCAAATGCCTGATAGTGGTGTTGTGGATCATCTGCATATCCTTTTAATTTTATATTAAAAATACAAAAAAAAAAATCTAAAATTGAAATAAAAGAAAATATGTTAAAGTATTATATTTTTATACTTTGGCATAAAAATAAAATGTTTTTAGTTTGATGTATTAAAGTTTAATTGTTTTAAACTTTGTACAAGTGGGTTTTGTATCAAAATATTAAAGGCTGATCAATTCAATCAGCGGAGAGTGCTGATATTCAGAGTCTGAACCAGATGACCCAACCTGCGGGCACTACCATTTAACGAAATGGGTGCCTTCGCAGCTGACCGAGTTGACTGCGGAGGTGATGAAGATCAACAATGGATATCGACTGCGGGGGTACCAGCTGGAGTTCTCAGTCGTACCCCGAGACCCCCCACAGTGACGTCATATGTCGAATGGAAAATAGTTGTGCAAGAGAAGAATTCAATCAGTTTATGTTCCATTTGAAGCCTAATATGAAGCATTTTCGGCCAGAGTGCGGAGAATTTACATTTAGGAACTAGCTGTAAATTTGGGGATTGGTTTGTATTTGAACAATATTCTGAAATAAGGTTTTATGGAGCAAATGTTGAACCTTACAGGCTCCCAAATTTTGTACCAATGAGGCTCTTCGCCTTAGAATTTATCAGACAGAGCCTGAATGTTGATCATGTGCACTTTGTTCCTATGAAGAAAGGTCATATGTATAAATTACTTATGAGTGTGGGACCTTTCATAGTTAATATGAGGTAGGCATTTGAGGAAGTAACAAAATTGTTGGAAGAAACACATATGTGCCGTATTGTATCATTCTGGTTTCATAGATAGAAACACCCAAAAATACACTAAGTATTGGGTTAAAACCATGTTTAAACAGAGATCAGATTTCAAGTGATTATGAACGCTGAGTTTTATTTTCATCAGGTCCGCAGATCCATATCACATCACCGAGAGCCTTTTCAAAGGGAACATCGCCAAAGGCAAAATCAAAATCAGGAATTGATTGACTGCTCATCATCGATGCGATCACATCGCAACATCGCCCATCGCATTATTGAAATTTCTGTAGCGCTTAACTCTGCCATTCATCTTCCACCGATGCGATAATCCTCCATCACATCGCGCGATCTCACCACCCTCTGGTGCTTAATTCCTTCTTCCCTTTTTCCACCGATGCGATCATTGCACCATCGCGCATCGCATCACACTCGCCCCTCGCTTCATCGCTCATCGCATATCGATATTTCCTCTTCCTGAAACTTTCTTGCTCCTCTTCCGCTTGCGATTGCGTTTCTCGTGGCCCACCATTTCTCTTTCCATTCTTTTCAAAGGAAAAAGGGTTTTTCTCCATGAATGAGGCATATTTGTTTGGTTTGTTAAAATGGTTTTCTTCAGCAAAAGGAAAAGGTGCTCTTGAAGGCCGTGAGCAAGAGTAAAGACATAAATCACTTCGGCACCAGCCCATGAAAGGTAGCAAACAAAGTTGAAATAAGTTCAGTGAATACAAGAATTCAAACACCTATTATAACTAAGAAAGACAAATCAGTTGATCAAGGAAAAGAAGCCACGTCATCAACAATTCCTATAGATTAGGATACTTACTTTATGTTATTTTCTGAAGACAATGTAATTGTAAAAAGACATTTTCAAGGCATGTAATAGACAACCTTCAAAGTCATGAAGTAGTTTTGGTAGTTAGAATTGGTTACAGCAGTTCCAATTTTTTTTTTACCATATTTAATGTAATTTTCAAAGGGAAGGAAGGTTTCGAGTTTTGGAGCTTCGAAGCTTAATTTTTGGACTCAGAGATTGACAAGTTAATGAATGAGTACAAAAGTTTCTATCATTTTGTTAATGTTGAAATGTATTCTCAGTTTACGTTATGTTTTTCCATCTATGAATGAAACAGAGTTATGAGAAGCCGACCTCTTTATACTAATGTATTTTAGAGTTAAAAAAACTTAATTTTTGCTCCTTTGTTTTAACTATTTCTTCATATACTTCTTCTGGATTTTGAAATGGTATTTTCTGTATAAAACAACATATTAGTTTGAAGTTCTCCCTTCTGTTTCTTCTGATTCTTTCGTTCAACATTGGCTAAAGATAACATTGCAGAATGTTCATATATTTGATATTTAAGGGTTTGATCTTTAATATTTGAGGGTTGATAAGACAGAGAGAAATATATACATTCGTGACATAATCAAATAGAGGTCTTAAGCACTGATTCCTTATCACAGCTAAGGGATTATCTCTTAAGGTACAAAATTAATTAGCGCTGTTGCCGGGGACCAAAGATTCGAAGTTTTCCCTGGGTTTTGTTCATATTTCCTCTGGTTGTTCAGAGAGGAGGAAATACTAAGCTGTTCTTCTTTAAAATAATTCTGGCTCCTAAGAGGCCTCACATGAGGTTAGATACCTCTCAGCAAAAAGCTCCTATTTTTTCTAATCCATAAAAGCTAGTTTCAAAGAAGGGCTAGAAAACAAAATATTTTCTACACCTAATGCCACACTGCTTGCACCAGGCATCAGTTCACATACTTTTTCATCTAAGGAAATTTCTCGGAAACTCATTTTCCTGGAAAAAGAATCCTCACCTTCACCCATTCATTTCCAAGAACCAACATTAGAAGAACAATATTTTGAGTTTGTATCATTTCCTCTTACAGAAACTCAACCTCGTACAGTTGCCAATTCTTCTTCTCTTTTTCATACGCCTATTATTATATCAGTTGTTCGACCTCATTCATCCCCACCTACAATTGATATCCATTTTACCCCCGCTCAAGGAGTAGTCAATCAGGGCATAAACATGGCAGCCCCTGATTTCTTGATGAATAGATATGCACCATTAAATCTACCCCAACCAATGAATGCAATGCCTCAGGAGTATCTCAAGTTTCTCCCTAGATTTACTGGTGAAGATGAAATAATTGCAAAACAACACTTGCCCTTGTTCTGCACATTTGCTGAAAATTTTAATGTAGAACATCCAGATGTTGTGAAGAGACTTTTTGTGCAGTATCTAAGTGGAGAGGCAAGAAAATGGTTCAAAGGATTACAAAATGGTTTAATAAATGACTGGGATGAATTAGAAAGACATTTCATCCAGAGATGGGGATAAAAAAGGGACCATGGTTATTATTTAACAAAATTCAATGCAATAAAGAAGAAATCAAATAAAATATGAATGATTTTTTCAAAAGGTTTAATAAGTTGTATAATAGTTTTCCCCTGGAAATGAAACCTCCTCCTATTGGAGCAAGGGTTTTTTTTGCTGGAGAATTTGAGCCGGATTTTAGTTTTACATTGACAGAAAGAAGATCTCCCACTCTTGAACAGATTCAAACTGATGCCTTATAGATTGAGGCAAATATGTTTGCTGCTGGGAAAGTTTGAGATAAAGAAAAAGCCAAAGAAGAAGCCTCATCTCAAGATCAGAGGATCGATGATATGACTAAGGTCATAAAACAATTGTCTAACAAATTAGTAAAGATGGAAATAGACAACAATAAACCTGCAAAACAAAACAAAGGGGTTTTTAATCCCCAGTTCAGAAAATAGCCCCTGCAGATTTTGCAAAGAGAAAGAAAGGATCAAGATCAAGTGCAAGCACCTTTATATATAGAGGCAGCACCATCACGTTTTGTTGATGATAATGAAAAGTAAGATGAAGATCAAATTTCTACTGTGTGTATGGAGGAAGGTGAATCAAAAGGAGAAATTGAAAAAGAATATGAAGAGGAAAGTAAATAAACTGATATCTCATTTTATCAAGAAGAAATGGATGATTACTGTAAATAGGTTACTGATTTTATGCAATTAGAATTGCATAAAAAATATGATTTGAGGTCAAAAACGAGATTGCGAACTCAAGATGACGAAGAGAAAGAATCAGAATCAGTACCTACTCCAATGGCGACTCCACTACAGAAAAACCAAATTAAAAAAGTAGACAAGGGGAAACAACCCATGAATCAAGAAAAAGAAAAAGAAAAACAAGAAGCTGATGATTTCCAAATAAAACATAATGATCGTAATATGTTGGAGAAAATTGTAATTGTTTCTGATCAAACTGCAAATTCAAACAGAAACCAAGAAGAACTTGAAAAGTTAACAAAACAAAATCAAACTTTCAGCTTGTCAAAAGAGTTAGAAAAAGTGAAGATTCAAATACCACTTCTTGAGTTGGTCAAAACACCTGGTTATAAGAAAGAAATTGCAGAGTTTATTAATTTATCTCAGTCTAATGAGGTGGGTGATATAGTGAACCTGCAAGAGGAGAAACTGGTGGTTACTTTTGGACCTCATGTTGAAGAGGTAGATTCTTCTGTCCCACCTTTTTATATATCAGTTCTGCTCCATGATTTCATTTTACATAATTGCATGCTAGATTCTGGTGCATCACATAATCTATTGTCTATGATGAAAGAGTTAAATTTGCAAATTATCAATCCATATAGAGACCTTTATTCCTTTGACTCAAAAAAGGTAAAGTGTGTCGGTTTTATCAAAGATATGGTTGTTTTCTTAGCCCAAATTCTAGCTAAGAGTATTATGATGGATGTGGTAGTAGCAGATATTCCAGCCAGATTTGGTATGTTATTGTCTAGATCTTGGGGGGGAAAACTTGGGGGAGTTTTGAAATTAGATTTCACATATTCCATCATTCCTGTTTTTAATGGGGAGGAAAGGAGGTTATACAAAGAAACCAGATTTTTGAAAACTACTACCAAGAAAGATGCAGGTAATTCCCCCATTTATGGTCAAGAGAAGGAGGATCTCTCTTGTTTCATGTTGCATGAATATGCAGAATTTGTTGAAGATTCACAAAAGCAGCTCCCTTTAGCCATTGTACATAAGGAGTTGCATTCAAATAAGCTTTGGAAGTGTTATTTCGATGGTGCATTTTCTAAGGAGGGCACTGGAGCTAGATTCATATTTGTATCCCCTGAAGGTAACCTTGAGCCTTTTTATTCAAACTGGAATTTGAATCCAATAATAATGTAGCTGAATATGAAGCATTGATTTTAAGTCTGCAAACAACTAAACAGATGGGAATTGAGTCTATCTCTATTTTTAGTGATTCTAAATTAATCATAAGGGATATTAAAAATTGGTGTGAGACTAAGCATCCCAGATTGAGGTCCTATAGAAACGAGGTATGGGATCTAATTGAAAGTTATTTTGAGGCCTTTAATTTACAGTTTATTCCAAGAGAGGAGAATAGAATGGCAGATTCATTATCAATTGCAGCCAGTACATTCAAACCACCAATCAATCCAAGGTTGATATATGAGATTGAGTTGAGACACAGGCCTTCAATTCCTGATAATGTAAAGCATTGGTAGGTCTTTGAGGATGATGAGCAGATTAATCATTTCTTGAAGATGATTGGAAATTTTGAAGACAGTTAAGTTGATTTAGAAGTGGATGAAAGTGATCAAGGTGAAATGTCTAAAAATCTGAAGCAGACAATTGGAGACAGAAGATAATTCAATTGAAAGATAATATTTTTCCCAGAGGTTTAGTACCTCTTGAAAGACTGTTTGATGCTAACGATGTGGCAGTAAACCATAAAAAGGTAGCCCAGGATGGAGAAATGGAGGTTTTCAATTTAGGAACTCAACATGAGCCTAAAATGGTCAAACTGTTTAAAGGAGTTCCAAAGGAATACAAAGAAAGGTATGTAGATATTTTCAAGAAGTTTACGGATGTATTTGCATGGTCATATGAAGATCTGAAAACTTATGACAAAAGTATTATTCAGCATAAAATTCCATTGAAAGATGGGATTTTTCCTCGTAGACAGAGCTAAGACAAATTAACCCATTATTGTTGGATCCAATTAAGAAAGAGGTAAAGAAACTTTTATAAGCAAAGATTATAGTTCCTCTAAGATATTCAGATTAGGTTTCCAATCTTGTACCGGTCAAGAAGAAAAATGGAGAGATAAGACTATGTGTAGATTTCAGAAACTTGAATAGAGCTTCACTAAAGGTTAATTATTTTTTGCCAAAGATGGACTTTGTCTTGCAGAAAGTAACTAGCACATACAGGTTATCCATGGTTGATGGTTTTTCCGGGTATAATCAGGTTGCTATGGAGAAGGAAGATCAAAATAAAACTGCTTTCACTACACCCTGGGGAACATTCATGTATGCCAGGATGCCATTCAGCCTCATGAATGCAGGAGCTACTTTCCAAAGGGCAATGGATATTGCGTTTGTAGGGGACAAATTTGTAGTTATTTATCTTGATGATGTTACAATTTTTTCAAGTTCTGATGATGAACATCTACAACTTTTGGAGAAAGCCTTTTTTAAAATTCAGGAAATATGGATTATCATTGAATCCTAAAAAATCCTTGTTTGCTCTAGAAGAAGGAAAATTGTTGGGCCATATAGTTTCAAAGCAAGGAGTGAAGATTGATCCAACAAGGGTTTAAGCCATACAGACAATTCCACTACCTCGAAGTAAGAAGGATATTCAAATATTTCTTGGAAAAATCAATTTTCTGAGGAGATTTGTTCCAAATTATGCTGATATTGTCAGGAAAATAACAGATATGTTGAAAAAGGATGCTGAAGTAAAGTGGGACAAAGATGCAAGGGAATATTTTGGAAGAATTAAAGAAGCTCTCCAAGAAGCTCCTTTTTAATCAGTCCAGATTACTTGAAGCCATTTCAAGTTTTCTCATTTGCATCTTCCTCTACAATTGCTGTTGTGCTACTACAAAAAAATGAAGAAGGAAGTGAGTAGCCTGTAGCATTTTTTAGCAAAGTGCTTCGAGATGCAGAATTGAAGTATAATATCTTGGAGAAACAAGTATATGCTTTGGTTAAATCATTAAAGGCTTTTAGAACTTATATATTTCATTCTCAAATTGTAGCATATGTGCCTAATTCTGCTGTAAAGGATGTAATAGTACAGAGTGATGTTGAAGGGAAAAGAGGGAAATGGATTGCTAAAATCCAAGAATACGATTTGGATATCAAACCAACCAAGCTAGTCAAAGAACTAGGACTGGATAAATTGTTAACATAATCTAATTTCCAAGCTTTGGGAATCAGTTTACTTGCACTTGTAGAAGAAGTAACTGAAGAATCAAATCACATTCAGACAAGAGCAACAATTAAGTATAAATTCCTCTATTCAAACTGGCACAAAGATATTATTCATTATTTGTGTTTCCTTTCTTGTCCACCTTGAATTAACAGAGCTAGGTACAGAGCCTTGAAACTTAAAGCTTAGCCTTATGTTATAATTGAAACTAAGTTGTATTGGAAAGATCCTGCTGGTGTGTTGTTGTTATGTCTAATAGAAGAGGAAACCATAGAAGTGATTAAAGAGTATCATGAGTTCTTATGTGGAGGTCATTACAGTTGGAAAGTAACTGCTCATAAGATTCTTAAATCAGGTTTTTATTGGCCCTCTTTATTTGTGGATGTATATAGGACTATTAGAAGTTGTAAAAAATGCCAGTTGTTTGCAGAAAAGAAAAGGTTAGCTCCTTTACCTCTTCTCCCTGTTTTTGTTGAAGAACCTTTCAGACAATGGGGATTGGATTTCATTGGGGAAATCAATCCACCATCAAGTGGGAAATTTAAATGGATTTTGACTGCAACAGATTATTTTACAAAATGGGTAGAGGCAGTCCCTTCCAGAAAAGCAAATGATTTGGTTGTAATGAAATTTCTGGAAGAAAATATTTTTAGCAGATTTGGATTTCCAATGAAGATTATGACAGATAATGCTCAAGTTTTCAACTCAGTCAGGTTTATGAACTTCTATCAAACTTATAATGTGATATTTTCCCATTCCACAACATATCACCCTTAAGGAAATGGATTAGTAGAATCCTCTAATAAAACGTTGGTGAAAATCTTGAAGAAGACAATAAATGAGAACCAGAAGAATTGGGATTCAAAGCTAGTCTTTGCTTTATGGGCAGTGAGGATGAATACTAGGAGATCCACTAGTAAGTCACCTTATGAATTAGTATATGGTACCCAGACATTGTTTCCCACTCAGTTAGTAAGGCCAGTAATATCTTTCCTTCAAGATGCTCAAGAGGAACCTAATGCCTTGATTAGAAGAATGAATAAAGTGATGGAATTAAGTGAAAGCAGAAATAAGGTTAGGGACAATTTGGTCACTTATCAGGAGAAAATGAAGTCCATTTTCGACAGGAAAGCAAGAGAAATCATGTTTCAAAATGGAGATTTGGTACTAAGATGGGATACAAGAAAAGAGGATAAAGGGAAGAATGGAAAATTTGATCCTTTATGGTATGGTCCGTATAAAATCATTGAAGCCAGAGCAAATAACACTTTCATGTTGGAAATTCTTGACGGAGAAGTAGTAGAACTGCTTGTTAATGGGAAATATTTGAAACACTATTTCCGGCACTAGAAGTAGCTATTTCATCATTGTACATATCCAATTTTCTATCATCGTATATTTTTCATCAAGAAAATTTTGACTCCATGCTTGAAGTGAAGGCATTGATCTGCAGGTTCTTAGTGTTTCTTGGCAAAAAACACTATCCCCGGGTGGAGCCAGATGTTATGGATCATCTGCATATCCTTTTAATTTTATATAAAAAATACAAAAAAAAAAAATTGAAATTGAAATAAAAGCAAATATGTTAAAGTATTATAGTTTTATACTTTGGCATAAAAAGAAAATGTTTTTAGTTTGATGTATTAAAGTTTAACTGTTTTAAACTTTTTACAAGTGGGTTTTGTATCTAAAGATTAAAGGCCGACCAATTCAATCGGCAGAGAGTGCTGATATTCAAAGTATGAACCAGATGACCCAACCCGCGGGCATTACCATCATGATAGTTAACGAAATGGGTGCCTCCGCAGTTGACCGTGTTGACTGCGGAGGTGATGAAGATCAATAGTGGATATCGACTGCGGGGGCACCAGCTGGAGTTCTCAGCTGTACCCCCGAGACCCCCTGCAGTTACGTCATATGTCGAATGGAAAATAGTTGTGCAGGAGAAGAATTCAATCAGTTTATGTTCCATTTGAAGCCTAATATGAAGTAGTTTCATCCAAAGTATGGAGAATTTACATTTAAGAACTAGCTGTAAATTTGGGGATTGGTTTGTATTTGAACAATATTATGAAATAAGGTTGTATGGAGCAAATGTTGAATCTTACAGGCTCCCAATGTTTGTACCAATGAGGCTCTTCGCCTTAGAATTTATCAGACAGAGCCTGAATGTTGATCATGTGAACTTTGTTCCTATGAAGAAAGGTCATATGTATAAATTACTTATGAGTGTGGGACCTTTCATAGTTAATATGAGGCAGGCATTTGAGGAAGTAACGAAATTGTTGGAGGAAACAAATATGTGTTGTATTGTATCATTTTGGTTTCATAGACAAGTAAACCCAAAAATACACTAAGTATTGGGTTAAAACCACATTTAAACAAAAATCGGATTACAAGCAATTATGAATGCTAAGTTTTATTGTCATCAGGTCTACAGATCCATATCGCATCGCCGAAAGCCTTTTCAAAGGGAAAATCGCCAAAGGTGGAATTGGAATCAGGAATTGAGTTACTGCTCGTCACCGATGCGATCGCATCGCAACATCGCCCATCTCATTATCGAAATTTCCGCAACGCTTAACTCTGCCGTTCATCTTCCGCCAATGTGATAATCCTCCATCACATTGCACGATCGCACCACCCTCCGGTGCTTAATTCCTTCTTCTCTTTTTCCGCCGATGCAATCATCGTACCATCACACATCGCATCACACTCGCCCCTCACTTCATCGCTCATCGCATATCGCGATTTCCTCTGCCTGAAACATTCCCGCTCCTCTTCCTCTTATGATTCCCGTGGCCCACCATTTCTCTTTCCATTCTTTTCAAAGGAAAAAGGTTGTTTCTTTGTGAATGAGGCATATTTTTTTGGTTTTTGAAAATGGTTTTCTTCAGCAAAAGGAAAAGGTGCTCTTGAAGGCCGTGAGCAAGAGTAAAGACAGAAATGACTTCGGCGCCGGCCCATGAAAGGTAGCAAAAAAAGGTGAAATAAGTTCAGTGAATACAAGCATTCAAAATCCTATTATAACTAAGAAAGTCAAATCAGTTGATCAAGGAAAATAAGCCACGTCATCATTAATTCCTATAGATTAGGATACTTACTTTATGTTATTTTCTGAAGACAATGTAATTGTAAAAAGACATTTTCAAGGCATGTAATAGGCAACCTTCGAAGTCATGAAGTAGTTTTGGTAGTTAGAATTGGTTAGAGCAGTTCCAAGCTATTTTTTACCATATTTAATGTAATTTTCAAGAGGAAGGAAGGTTCCAAGTTCTGGACTTTCAAAGCTTAATTTTTGGACTCAGAGATTGACAAGTTAATGAATGAGTATGCAAGTTTCTATCATTTTGTTAATGTTGAAATGTATTCTCAGTTTACATTATGTTTTTCCATCTATGAATGAAACAGATTTATGAGTAGTCGACCTCTTTATACTTATGTATTTCAGAGTTAAAAAACCTTAATTTGCGCTCCTCTGTTTTAACTATTTCTTCATATACTTCTTCTGGATTTTGAAATGGTATTTTCTGTATAAAACAACATATCAGTTTGAATTTCTCCCTTTTGGTTCTTCTGATTCTTTCGTTCAACATTAGCTAAAGATAGCATTGCAAAATGTTCATATATTTGATATTTAAGGGTTTGATCTTTAATATTTGAGGGTTGATAAGAAAGAGACAAATATATACATTTGTGACATAATAAGATAGATGTCTTAAGCATTGATTCCTTATCATAGCTAAGGGATTGTATCTTAAGGTACAAGAAGTGGACAAGAAATTCAAGACTCTTCCAAGAGGCCTCTCAAGGAAAGAGGTGGGGTTCCTGATTAGGAACATCTATGCTAAAAAACCCTATTATCTGCTAAATAGCAAGGAGAATAAGAAATGTCTAAAAAAATAAAATCTTCAGAAATAACATAATCATCAACAACCTTCTCATGCTGTCCTCCTCTTCCTTTTATAAGATTGAAAACTTGCAAAACCCTAAACCATATCAATGAAATAGCTTCTTTCACATGTGCCACCTCCAACTAAAATTGCATTGTGCTTCAATGAAGATCACTCCTTCTAGACAACGTTGTTGATTTGGTCATGGTTGACCCAATCAAAACCTTCAGCCCCTTTCACACCTAAGGGTGCTCATTTAGTTAGCCCATATTTAACCTTGTTCACATATGGCATTGATTTATTTGTTGTATTAGGAGTTTTTATTGTCCTCCCTTACACATTTATTCATGTAACAGAAAAAGGAAACAAAATTTTATATTCCCATTAGCTTGGGCTAATTGGGAATATTACACTTTGATGGGATCAAGTAAGATATCATGGAAGTGTTAGTCCTTATTATTCCAGACTATAAAAATGACTTTATCGTCTTCCCTTTTTCCTCTGAACACACTATAGTCATTGTTCTGTTGCGGAAGCATCAGCAAGGCTACAGATAACCCATCGAATTTTTTAGTAAAGCTCTACAATATTCATAAAAAAATATAATATAACTGAAAATTAGGATTATTATTTATTAAAAACCCTTAAGGAGTTCAGGGAATAAATGTTGCCATCTAGGTTAATTGTTTACCTTCCCCATCCATAGTAAAAGATATTTTATTGCGGCACGATACTGAAGAGAGTCGAAAAAAGTGGATAGAGAAAATTCGAGAATATGACCTAGAATTGAAGTCCATTAAAATCATAAAGGGCCAGGGACTAGAAAAATTATTAAAATAAGCTAACTTCAATGCATTGGGAATTAATTGGTATACTATTGTGAGCCCAGCTAAAACAACTGAAGACCAACAGGATAATCACTTACAATTGCTGCTACCTCACTCAACTTATACCACTTTAAGACAATATTTTTCCTCATCTAAGTGTGGTATAAAGACATCATTAGCTATCTTTAGGCTCTCTAGTTTCCTAGTCACCTGAGTAAGTTTTCTCATCGTTCATTAAAATTAAAAGTTGTAAATTACTATATTATAGATGGTAAAATAGACTGGAAGGACCCAATATGCATACTCCTCCACGATATACCACCCACTCAATATTATTATTTTATCACTCAGCACCATAGTGGAGTGTGCAACTCCATTTTGCATGGATAACCACTGCTCATAGGATTCTCAAAAGTGGCTTCTATTGGAATATTATACAATATTTTGTCGCACTCCCCATCTCGTGCCCTGAATTGTCGAATTTTTCCCAAATTTTCACAAAATGGAAAAAGTTATTAATGTGTTCACCATGAAGACATGATCAGAGCATCCATGAAGAACAAAATAAGAAATTCCTTGAAATTTTTTTGGGAAATATTTCCAAAAACCTTATCTACAGGCCCAACATAGTCCTCATGACCTATGAATTGCGCTTGTCACCTTCACCATTATATGTGTCTAGCACTCCCAGCGCAAGAATTTAAGTGAAAAATCATGTTTCTCCTCTTCAGGAAGTTTCTCCAAAATGGAGGAGAATATTCTCTTACTAGAAGCCTCGAGAACAGATATTTGGTTACAGGTGAATAAGGATTGGGTCGATATCTCCCTTTTCAAGCCTTTGGGCCTACTATTAGGGATATTCCCCTTAATATGTGGACCTTATTCCCCCTTTTTTGGATACCTAACTCCCTCTCCTTCCCTATAAATGAATTACCTACTTTCCTCAAAGGGTTGATCAATGCTGGTTGATCTTTATTGGTTGATAAATGCTGGTTGATATTTGCAGGTTTATTAATGTCAATTGCCATCCTTGTGCTTAGTCATGCCTAAATGCTGCCATTTTGTGAAGGAGAAAAGAGTGCTTGAAGGTCTTGAATAGGACTTAGAAACTCATCCAAAGGAGGCTTCCAACATCAGAGCTTAAGTGGTTGTATTTTTCCCTTAATTTCTATTAATAATACATTATGTGTTTGCTTCCCATAAATGTGTAAATCATTGCACATTTAGTGTGATACTCTTTGATCTATCATATAGTTTATATTAGAATGAATTATGTTATATATTATTTTGTTGTCTCTTTTTTATCTTCCTTGCAGGTATTCATTCGCAATGGCGTAAAGAGGATTGGACTTGGAAGTGAAAATATTGGGAAACAACACCAACGGGCATTAGCATCAGAGTGATGTAGGTATTCTATCTTAATTTTTACTTTCTTATATAACCTAGGAACGTTTACACATATTTGTCTGGTTTTTTGCTAGATCCTTCCCTTAGGAGTATAGAGATTTCTTATGTCCGTAGAAGGGATTGTTTTTACAACAAAATGGCGACTCCATTGGGGGGCCTAAAGCCCTTTCAAACCTCCTCCATTTTTATTGATTTTGAGTTTGTACTCTTTGTAGTATGTGTTTTAGGGTATCAGGTCTACAATTTTTCTCAAACTTTGCTTGTTTTTTCCAAGGCTTTCTTGCTCAGCGCATTTTTTACCAGAAAAAGCCGCGTTGCCAGTGCCTCTTTTGCTAGAAACAATCACACTTGAACATTTTGTTCTAAATGTATGCCCACGTTGGTCTTTGAATTTGATATTTTTTTAAGGTTTCTGCCTAAAGGCCTAGTGTGTCCTAATCTTTGAAGTCACCCTCCTGCTCTGTGTGCATAAAATCTTGTCTTTTTGCTGTTAGTTTCTTTGTGGTGTGTAAAAGTCCATCTCGTACTTAAAGTAGTGAAAGTTTATTTTGGTTGAGTATTTGATTCTTTTAGTTAGTTAAAATTGTTGTTCGTTTCTTGTATGTTTGGAAGGAATGATTATTTTTTGTTGATTGAGAAATATTAGTTCTTTTGATTTTTCATTCATTTACTTTTCATCTCAAAATTTACTTTTCAGAAATTGCATTAGATCACATTGCATTGAAAAATCATTTTGATATTTATCAATGAACATAGATTACATTGTTTAGTGATTGAAAAATGAAACGTTCATTGAGTGCATTCTCATTCAGCGAAATGAAAAATGAAATTGTGCGTGGATTACATTTGCATAGTTTTTAAGGGAATCATGCATACATTACATTGGATGGTTTGACATCTTTTAATGCTTTCAACTGAATTGGAATAGTGAAAGTGAAAGTTCTATTTAGGAAAGATTTTTTTGCTACATTCTTGAGTGTTGCATCATTGTTCGAATCTCTTTCATAATAGATAGCCTTCATCGAAATGGAAAGAGTTATTTCCTCATATTAGTTGCATTATAGGTATGTTCAGGTGACATCAATTTTATTCCTTGAAATTGAAATGTAAATCATATAAACTTAAAATTTACTACAATTAATCTAAGGAGCATTTGGAACATTAACGAAAACATTTAGAGGCCTAGGCTAGAGACGTGTTTTGACATCGTTAAAAATAGGAGTTGTATTATTTTCCAGCATTGTATCCCGGGAGTGATATCTCGTTCCATGTACAAAAGTGTATAGGACCATTCTCCAGTACTTTCAGGTATATCAGAGGCGCTCCACGCATGATAAGTATATGGGAACGCTCTAATAAAAAATTTACGCATTAGAAAACACTACTACGGACTACACTCCCACGTACTGTCATGCATATTTTGGGAGTCCCCACTAGTTTGCCATCCGTCCATAGGTAACCGAGTTGGCCGCCTTGTAAATCATGATACACCGAACACAACATTCAGAGAGATTTGCTGCCATATGTTGAGTCCTTGGTTCTCCATGGTGTATATTGTAGTTCCCGGTTTCTTGGTTATCCTTTATGCCTATCTTACCCATTTTCAATTTATTTTTTGTTAATTTCTAAAATTAATCAGCCACGTAATAACCTCTTACCCTTGAAACAACTCCTTAGTGGATCTTAGGTTGAGACTAACGACAAAATTTGTTGATTTTACCAATCAAGGAAACCCCTCAGATGGGAATCCTAGTCATTTTCCTTCTTTTGGAAATATTGAAGCTCCATATATGGCAACGTTGTCCCTTCTGGAATTAACCATTGGTTTTCTAGTTTGGCTATTTTTGACCCCCATCATTCTGAATCTCAAAAATGATTCTCAACCAAGTTCTTCCTCACTTAAACAACGTCAAACTCATGTTGATCCTAAAGTTGGACCTTTTCCTTCTTCTCCTATTGTTTCTTCCTCCATTTCTTCCTCTTCGCCTAGTGAAAGTCTTGATTCTAGTAACTAGGGAGCTAAGAAGAAGAAGAAAATGTCAAAGAAGAAGAAGCAAAATAAGAAAAAGGACAACCCAAAAACCATTTCTATTGATGGAAATAAAGTGGGTAAACCATCCAATCAGCCCCACAAAGTAAAATTCCCTTGTAAGTTATGTAAGGGTGACCACCTTCTTAGAGATTTCCCTTATCTCACATTGGCCTTTGCCATCAGTCTCTGGAGATCATGCTGGTGATAAACCCTCAACTAGTGTTAGTAAAATTGATGGGAAAATGGGTAAAGTTAAATTTCCCTGTAGGCTATGCGACAGGAACCATCCCATTCACCTTTTTCCTTATATGGACAAAGCCTCCAAAGTCTTGGATAACCTTACAGCTTCTCAACCATGACTTCCGACTGGTTATCAGTATATTTCCCTTGATCCTCCATTAGTTAATCAAGTGATTAATGAAAATTAATCTATGGTCAATAGCATTCTATCCAAAAGTGAATCCCATGAGTCTTTTCCCAACCAACCATTGGTTGAGACAACAGTTGACCTAATTCCACCTTCATTGGATTATCCTTTTCCTGTAGAGAGTGAACCTCATACCACATAGTTTCTTTTTGTTCCTTCGGATTCCCATGAATTGGAGGGAAATCCTCCCATTCCCATGGTACATGAGGGTGATCCTCCCGTTCCCCTAACACAAGGGGGAAATTCTCCCATCCCCACGACACCCCCTCCAAGTAGTTTGGTTGCTTCTTTTTCTTCTTAGTTTGGTTGCAGGGTTTCACCTTTATTCTTACGTGCCTTTTCATATCACAGTACAATATTATAATGTGGTAATGCCGATCACATTCATATATGAAGGCACATATGTAATTATTCTCTCCTCGACTAGTTGGAAAGCTTTAGGTTCTCCTCTGCGTGTGCCCGTTACCCATAATTTTTTTGTGTTTAAAAAAGGAACTAGTCAACCGTTAGATCGTTCCTAAGTTTCCAATTACTTTGGGAGGAAATACCATCTATATCGACGTGATGGTTATTCAAGGACCTTTGGATTTAAATTTAATCCTTGGCCATGACTATGTTTATGTCATGTGGGCTCTTGTCTCTTCTCTCTTTCGTCTGATGTGTTTCCCGCATGAAGGAAGAATCGTGACCATTGATCAGTTGTCATTCATTGGGCCTAAATTGACTCCCAATAAATCGCCATATCTTAAATAACCTTACATGAAAGTCGTATATTTCTCGGAACAGGTTAATTATGTGGAAACCTGTTCCATGCCTGTGTCTAATGATGATATAGTCAATGATGTAGTACATTATGTACTTGGGGCATTAGGCCTTGATTTTCAGGGTGTTGTTCTCCCATATGATGAGAACCTATTGGAATACATGACCTCTTATGGGAAATGAACCAGGTTTTGGAGCATAGTTCCTTGTCTTGTGTCAATATCCTAAAAAAATAAATCAATATGTTGGAGCAGAGTTGCTTTTCTTGTGTCAAGCTTATTAAATAATGAAACAATTTCTTCGGAGCATAGTTCCTTGTCTTGTGTCAAGCTCCTTAGAAAATGAAACAAGGTGAGTCTAAAGAAAATTTCCTTATCTTGTGTCTTGAGTATAGTTCTTTTTCTGTGTCAACCTCGTTAAAAAATGAAATAAATCCCCTTTCACTTCAAATATTTGATTAGATCTCATAAATTACAAGTTGAATCTTTCACTTGATGTTGTAAGTGAACCTTCATTCCATACACCTGTTAGTAACATGTAGTCTACTTAGGTGAATGAAATGAAGCTTGGGGAGTGCATGTATCTCGAATTGAGTCATTATGATGGGGGCATGAAAGCTTATTTCAAGCATAGTTTGTCTCCATTTCAAGCTTGGTTAAAAATGAAACCACTTCCAAGAATAGTTTTTCCTTTGTTTCAAGCTTGTGTAAAAATGAAACTATCTTCAAGGGTTCTCAAGCATAATTTCCCATGTTTCAAGCTTGTGTTAAAATGAAACTATTCCAGATACACCTCTCACAATTTCACCTTTTATCTACATATTCTACTAGATGAGCCTTATTTTTTTCATTCCATCATCACCATCTTCTTGGCTGATTACATGCTCTTACTTGGTTATTTTACCCTTGCCTAGGGAACCACTACAATGAGTGGTATTGTTAGCCAGCCTCTAGATATTTGTGTGTTTTGAAAAGTTCCATCATGACTGGAACCAGCTGCGACCTTTTATACCATTCGTTCCTCCAGGAGGATTCCTCTTTTAGCTCTAGACTCCCAAAATATGAAAATGTTGTCGAGCACTTGTCCTTTTGAGCTCATAAAAGTAAATGAATTGAATTCTCCTATGTATAAGTTTAACCCTTTTACGGACTAAGATATAATAATTATGAAAAATGAATACGTTAGTTAAAAATGACGAATAGGTTCTATTAGATATTTTTTTCTACCTTTTTTGGATTCGAGAGACTATTTACGAAATGAGATATTTGGAGCTTTCTTTTCCACCACTTTTTAAAACTTCCTAAACATGAAAATGGTGTCGAGTTGCCCCTCTATCGGACTCGTAAAACTTGAATAACGGAGGATTTTTCAAACATGACAAGACCGAGCTACTCCTTCCTAGGGCTCGTTAGCATTACTAGGATGGATTCATATGAAGGGTGAAATTATATGACAAGCATATGGTATCCTCTTAAAAATTGGGTAAAAATAAAGAGGTAATCGCTAAAAATAGTTAGGGGGGGAGAATGGAAGAAAAAAAATATCCTATATTTCATTTGAAAGGCAACATGTCGCTCTTGAACATGACATTGATCTGTATCTCATGTCGAGTTTCAGAAATCCTCACTTAGTCACTTGCCTTCCTGGGTTTTGGAAATCCATTTGCCTCTCATTTTCTTATATATTGGCAACATGACCTTTGATCCTATTTTGATTCAAATGCCACCAAATTCCAGAGTCGTGTCATTGATATATTCAAGAGAAGTTCTCGTCTGCAAATTCAAACCTCTTGTGCCTCATTTGACCTTCTCTGCCACAATATTGAATCACTCTCATCAACTTTGGAAAATCCTTTCTTTCGTGTCGATGATGTGGGAAAAATTATGGCCCTCCTTTGATGGATCACTTCCTGTCGAATTCAACTCATTAGCTAGGAAAATTATATATAAACTCCCTTTTAGTACCTTGGACCTTACATGCATCAATGGAAATTTATTCACATTCAACGACATGTTCACATAATTAGTGTTCGATCGAATGATTTTGCAAGTGTTTGACTTCATATTTTTTATTCTCGCTCATATATTGTGCTACGTACCTTGATATCCATTGTCATCATTGGTGGTTTCTCTCGTGCTTGTTAACGGTTTACATGATTTACCTATTATCAGGTAGTTTCATCCATGTTTGAATCAACACATTTATTCACATGGTTAGATTCATACTTTGGATGGGTCGAGATAGAGATAAAGACCCTGGGTTTCATCTAACAAATCCAGGTTGTGTGGATTTACTTAGTATTCATGATTTTACACATGATCCCTTCTATACATATGGTTGTGTCCATGCCGTGGATGCATACACATGATCCTTTCCAGTCAAATGGATGCCTCCATGTCGTGGGTTCATGTATTGTTAGATGCATATTCAGAGATGTATTATTGGGCATACTTACATCAGAGATGTCATATGTATTGCACTATGTTTGATTTTCAGGTCTCTCGATGGTGGTTCCTAAGTCCTTTCCACCGTCAAGAAACCTGCAAATCAAACATAGTACAATACGTAAGACATCTATGATGTAAATATGCCCAATAACAGATCTATGAATATGCATCTAACAATAAAAATAACAAGCTCTTAATTGGTTTATCTTTGTTGGTTGATAAATTTTGGTTCATCTTTGCTGGTTGACCAATGTTGGAGTCATCCTTGCGCTAAGTTGTGCCTAAATGCTGCCATTTTTGTGAAGGAGAAAGGAGTGTTTGAAGGTCTTGGCTAGGACTTGGAAACTTATCCAAAGGAGGCTTCCAACATCAGAGCGAGTGTTTGTATCCTTCCCTTACTTTCTATTAATAATAGATTATGTGTTTGCTTCCCCTAAATGTGTAAATCATTACTCATTTAGTGCAATACTCTCTAATCTATCATATAGTTTATGTTAGAATGAATTATGTTATGTATTCTTTTGTCATCTATTTTTTATCTTCCTTGCAGGTATTCATATGAAAATTTTTAAAGAGGATTAGACTTCGAAGCTATAATATCGAGAAACAACACCACTGGGAGTTAGCATCAGAGTGAGGTAGGCCATATATATTACTTTGTACTTTCTGATATAAGCTAGGAAATTTTACACATATTCATCTAGTTTGTTGCTAGATCCTTCCTTTATGACTATAGAGATCACCCATGTCCGTAGAAGAAATTGTTTGTACAACATGGCCCACATTTTTTAGTGATGTAAATAAAAAATTAAGAGCTTGTTGTAGAACCAACTAATAAAAATATTTTGAAAATATTAAAGAAATCCTTACCTTCAAAAAAGTAGAAATGGAACGTAGCATTGAAAATTTTTGTATGGGAAGATAGGATTAGCACGAAGAAATATATTGGAGCATTCCCTTTTCAACTAATTTACAAACTAGATGTTTTCTTTCCTCTTTATCTCAGTATGGAATTCATGAAAAAGTTACAATATATAAATGAAGAACCTAATGATTTTGAATGACGAATTAATCAAATGATTCATTTACATCAATAAAGGGAACAAGAATATGAAATAATTAATAGGAAACAAGCTAAAGTTAAACAAATGTTTGAAAAACATGAAAAATATATGACTTTCCTTCCTAGTGAATGGGTCTTAAAGTGGGATAAGAGGAAATAAGAGACTGGGAAACACATAAAATTCGACAATCTATGGCTTGGTCCTTTTGTTATTGATTAGGTATAAGGGAAAAATTCATTTTCCCTTAAGAGTTTTGAAGGAGAAGAGGTTGAAAATGTTGTAAATCACGAATGTCTCAAACCTTATATTACTTATTGAGTCTTTCAACAATTAAAAAAAAGAAGCTACGAGTAATTTCTTTATAAACCACTCTACAACATCTACGATTGTGTTTAGTCTCTAAATATTGAGCCTATTGGTTTTTAAATTTTACAATGGAGGTTTATGCCTAAAGTTATACTAATGCCATTTTTCAGTCTCTGGAAGTCCCCAATATAATTTTGCATTTTAACCCTTATGGGACCCCTCATGATGGTGTGACCTTTAACTTCGAGGCGACAATAAATTATTATCCTCCTTCACATATAGTTCCAGCACTGTATTGTTCTTCAAAATATATAACCAATCATTCTTGGAGTGGGGTATGTTGATATCTTTGTCGGGGCTATGGACGCTCGTTGAAAGTAGTGTAATGTCAGTGGTATTGGTTTTCAAATGTGTTACCTACCCACTCCCTTGTGTAGTGACTTTCACGGGGTATGCTAGCTACTCCGTTGGGGCTATGGACACTCACTGGAAGTGGAGTGACACTAGTGGCATTGGGGTCATCCCAGTGTGACATATTAACACTGTGTCTGGGAAGGAAAGCTAAATCTCAAAGTTCTAAGAAAAATTATGTTAAATTGTCTAAGATGAGGCATCTGTGAAAGATAAAATTTCAAGGATAAACAAGTCGGGTGGAAAACCTTCGTTAGGAAGATAGTGAATGACTTCACAGGGGCCATCAATGCTCACTAGTGGTGGAGCAATGTTTAGTGACAATTACTATGAAGGGGTGTCCTTAAATGTTCTTATGATTTACCAATTTTGAGCTCAAATAAAGAAAAAAAAATATTTATCACAGAGTGTGGCTATTTCCAAGGATATATGGATCATGTAAGTCATATCATACTTCCAACTAGCACTAACTTCGTTTTCATTACTAACCCGACTAACCCTACCTAAGTTGTCTTATTTCTCACCTCATATGGGTTTTCTTATGAGTTATTTCACAATCAATATATTGTAGAGTCATTATCTTTACACATATACAAAGGAGAGTAAAAATTACTAATGAAATAACTCAAAGAAACATCATATCTGCATTCCAAGAGAGCATGAAAGGAAAATCGTTTTAATAAACAAGATTATACTCTCCATCCCCATTGATAAATAACTGAAATATTAAATAATTTAAATAAAACATGCCCTTTGTAAAAAACTAATACTTGATTTACATCTTGATATGCTTAAAAAATAGTAAGTACAGTGAATTGTGAGTTCGAAATGCATAATTTATCAAAATATTTAAATACAAAGTTCATAAAAGTCCATCACGTTCAAAATTTTTTACAAAATCAATATCACATCATAGTCTCTTGTTACAGGGTTGCTTAATGATAAAAAAAAAAAAAAAACTATCAATATGAAACCTGAATTATGCCTCTCCAAAAATTATCAAATTTTGCAGGAGGTAGGCTCCCAATGGACTCTCCTGCATGCACCTCTTCAACCATATTGAAAATTCTTGGCAAGATAGCCATTTTATCCTCAATTAGTGTCACGCATTCCTCCATTGCTTCCATTAAATGCAACAACTTGTCTAATTTCTCATGAAGGGTTTCACGCCTCGCTTTGTGTCCACCTGAAAAATCACCCATTCTTGAAGCAGAGCTAATTTACCACAAATTGTTGTAGATAATAACTTAAGCTTAAAATTGGAAGTTTATTTATATCAACTGTAATCATTCCACATCTTATTTGCAAATGATTCCATTTTTTTTAATATCACATCTCCAAAATTTCATTCGTTCCTTGGCCCATACGAAGTTTTTTTTTTCTGTATGGAGCTTTCTCATCGAACAACTCTCCACTATCGTTTCTACTAATACTTGTTAGCCCAATAGATAAGGCACTAGGTCTACGTTCTTGATGCTCTGCAAGGGAGCATCATCCCCAGATGGAGCTTGTTGTTATCAACAACATTTACCCATCTCCCAACCTCTCGAAATATCATCCTAAGCTATATGAGCACATCGTTTTTTTATTACTTAAGCTTGGAGGGTATACTATCTAATGCATAAATCTCTTGGTTGATTATGCATTTTCATAAGATTAGTAGCTCGTAATGACCCACTGGGTCAGAACTAACACATATTTTAACTACATTATTACTCAATTGAGTAAAGACTCAATTAATTTTTGGGTGATCAAATGGTACCTCGCATCATTATTTATCACACATAGAGATGCACAGGAGTTAGATCCCAGGTCTCCACCTGATGGATCGCTACCATCCAATTAAATTCATGTGACGGTTTTTGGGTCACATCGAGTCCAAACATGTGAGGAAGATAACACCTATCCAAAAATTGATGTAATCTTGACTTCCCATATTGTACATCATCAATGGTTGTAAGGATGCTATCTTCATTATTATTAATCCATCCACCTAACGTGACGGATGGGACCCTTCCTCGGTCACCGGGCCCACTAACCACCATGTAACAGTTTTCGTATTATATTAATTACCTTCCTAACTTGATTAAAACATAATACCACTAAATTTATGTTATTTTCTCGTGTTTTTTCCTCTTCCTCTTGCATGTTTATTGGGAGCCTATCAGTAGCGAGAGCTGGCTTCTAAACGCATACTTGAGGTTGAAACACTCTAATCACTAATTGGGTAAGTTCTTTCTTGACATTATGCCTTTCAGATGACTACTGGTTTAACCTTTTTAAAATCAAGAATGTCAGAATTATCTTCTAAGGATGCTCTAGTGACAGAATTATTTGGTGTTATGGATACCAAGACCTATTTAACAAATGTCCTCACCCTTAAAAGAAGTTTAATTTCCTCTTAAAGAATCTCAGATGAAGACATTTTTCTTTTAAATTCAGGGGTTTTAGCCACCACACTACCCCCTGTCCAGTTCAACCCAGATTCCATCCTTTTCCTTTCCAAGCATTTCGAACTTGACCAATAGACCATCAGCTCTCCTTCAAACCGTAAGGTTTTCTCAAGCTTGATTAAGAAGTGCTCTTTAAGATGCTTGACATCCCGGTCCTAGGAATTGATATAACAGACAAGGGGTTGGACCAATAATTTATTACCTAGAATGAAGAAGATAAAGTGTATTTTTTTAAAGGTCTACTCCAAACCCTTGACACCAAGCTAAAATTACAGTTCTCGATGCCTACCAATTCATTAAATCCCTTCTATAAAACTTTTACATCTCTTTTTGCTATCATTTTCAGGTTGGAATATGATTTGAAAATGGAATATTTTATCTTCCTGGCCATTCAACTTATATCTTTGAATCAGGATCAGTAGGTAATCAATTTTCCTAAATAATTAGCCCGCGCCATCACAATCGATCTCTCTACGCCATCCCATTCACCCCGTGCCGTAATAGTACATACTTGATTCATTTGACCTTATTCAATTATCCTTCATATTTCTTGTCTATTAAAATCCTCCTAAGTATTACAGATGTGAATGATAAAGAAAAGGATATTTACATATGAAAAGATTTAATATATCTATAGCACCTCCCTAACTCATATGCTGAATATATAGACTATTTTTCATATCATTTAAAAACTAAACTTACTGAAGAAACCATAGATAGGATTTCAAAAGAACAGAGGAGAATCATCAAACTCACTAAGGAAGAGAGTATAGGAACTTGGTTCTTGTACCCTGATTTCCCTTTAATACATTTGTATGGTTTTGAAAAATAGCCTTTCAAACTGCGAAAATATATCTCACCTTTACTCTTTGCTTATGAGGTACCGAGACAAACAATTGTTGTAAATGAATCACATTTCATTTCTAAGAAAAATGGATCACTTTTTAGCTACCCTTATTCTATTTCACCTTTAATTTCTAAGAATAAAATTACGTAGATGTTGTAGAAAGGGAAATTATGTCGTTTGGATTGTTTCAGGACAAGTGTCGACAATACAATCCCTTAGAAATTTTCTCTGGACTAAAAAAGAAAGAATGGTTATCATCTTACCTGCCTGAAAGTAAGCTCGAAATAGAGAAGATGGAAAATACCCTTTTCCCTATGGATAATACAGTATGGATGGTGATACAGACACCTATAGAAAATGAAGGAACAAATCATCGTTCTCCAATATCCACCGAAATGCAAGTGCAAGAGACATATACTGAATAATTGACACTCGATCCGCTTGTTTTAGCAACAAAGAGAAAATCAGAGGTTTTAAACCCAATAGAATCATCACGATCGGTGAAAGTGAAGGAAGAATATTTTGTGTTATGTAACCAGCTCCAAAAAGAGAAGA
The DNA here is from genome assembly GCA_034641835.2 of Pinus albicaulis. Taxonomy (NCBI): domain Eukaryota; kingdom Viridiplantae; phylum Streptophyta; class Pinopsida; order Pinales; family Pinaceae; genus Pinus; species Pinus albicaulis. The sequence continues at coordinate 660,686,368 of CM076574.1, read as the reverse complement.
AATATCAGCATATGCAAAGCCAAACCTCTTGACAGCCTCCAAGGCCTTACATGAATGAACAATTCTTGGATGATACATTTTACAAAACCTCCTTTCTATATATAGGAGTCCATGGGGCCATAATGTAATCCTAGCCGACCTAACAATAATAATTTAAGGGCACAATAATAACAAAATGGGGGTTACAAGGGTACAATAATAACAATAAGGGGGTTACACTAACAGCAATAAGGGACTATACTAGTAATATAGGGACCTAACATGCCCCTCTCCTTCAAAAAAAGTGTTGTCCTCAACGCTTGAGTAGCTCTGGGTGCTTTTGTATAAATTCTCATCCTCCCATGTAGAATCTTCAGTGGGTAAGTTCTTCCACTTGATGAGATACTCTGAAATTGATCGATTTCGTAGTTGTCGAGTTCTTGTTTCCATGACTGCTTCCGGTTCCAATATGATTTTTCCTTCCTCATCAAGTTCTGGCAATATTGTTTGAACTGGAAGATTTTCACCTATAACCTTCTTTAAGCATGAAACATGGAAAACTGAATGTACTCGCGAAGAAGCAGGAAGCTCCAATTTGTATGCCATAGTACCAATATTTTGCAACACCTTGTAAGGACCATAGTACTTTAGCGATAATTTATTATCCTTCTTTGCTTGCTTGAGGGACATTTGTTTGTATGGTTGTAGCCGTAAAAATACCCAATCTCCTACATCAAAACTTCTCTCGCTGCGATGTTGATCTGCCTGTTGTTTCATTCAATTTTGTGCCAAATTAAGGTTATCCTTTAAGAGTTGGAGAACTTCTTGCTGATGCTCGATGTGATCTTCGACTGCTTGAACCTTCGAATTTTCCCTTAAAGATGATGTAATCAATGGTGGATGATATCCATAAAGTGCCATAAATGGGGTCATTTTTGCTGCAGTATGGAAGGAAGTGTTATACCACCATTCAGCGAGAGGTAACCACTTGACCCATTGTGTTTGTTTATCGGATACAAAACAACGAAGATATCCTTCCAAAAATTTATTTACTATCTCAGTTTGACCATCAGATTGAGGATGATAAGATGAGCTATGAGCTAATTGAGTACCCAAACAAGAAAATAACTACGTCCAAAAATTTCCAGTAAAAATGGGATCTCTGTCGCTCACAATAACCCTTGGGCTTCCATGTAGCTTTTGAATTCTATCCATAAATGTAGTAGCAACTGTACTTGCTTTAAATGGATGAGATAATGCACAAAAGTGTGCATACTTGGTAAGTCTATCAACTACCACCATGATAACATTCTTTCCTTCGGACTTAGGTAAACCTGTGATAAAATCCATTGAAATCTCCTCCCAACGTTGACTTGGAATGGATAAAGGTTGTAGAAGTCCTAGGGTCTTAATTGTCTCCACTTTATTCTGCTGGCAAACCAAACATTCCGCCACAAACTTTTGAATATCAGATTTAAGGCCATCCCAAAAAAAAAATTTCTTCACCCTGTGGTAAGTTTTTAAAAATCCTGAGTGTCCTCCTAAAGGAGAAGTGTGCAATTCCAGAAGAATCTTTTGTTTTAGTTGGGAATTCTTACAAAGATATAAGCGATCTTTGTACCATAAGGAATCATTTTTACAACTAAATGTATCAGATGTACTAGGATCTTGCTGCAACTTTTGAATGAGTGTCCATACATCTTTGTCCTTCTTCCATTCATCTCTTTCTTTGGTTATCCAATCCGGTTGGATAATAGAAATGGCACAAAGCAATGCTTCCACCTCTTCATTCTTTCTTGAGAGTGCATCTGCAACAACATTAAGCTTTCCTTTTTTGTAGATTATTTCAAAGTCATAACCCAACATCTTTGTGACCCATTGTTGTTGCTCTTCTGAAGATAGTCTTTGTTCCAAAAAGTGTTTAAGACTATCATGATCAGTTTTTACCTTGAAGTGTCTTCCCATTAGGTAAGTTCGCCATTTCTTTAGTGCATGCAGTATTGCTAACATTTCCTTCTCATAAATAGGTTTCTGTAAATACTTTCCTTTGATTTGACAACTTTCAAAAGCAATGGGTCTTCCTTCCTGCATTAAAACTGCACCAATTCCATTTCCTGAGGCATCACATTCCACAATAAAGGTTTTTGTGAAGTCTGGCGTAGCTAAGACCGGTGCTAGGCACATTGCCTCTTTAAGATGTTCAAAGGCCTTAGTTGCTTCAGGAGTCCATGAAAATGCATCTTTCTTCAATAATGTTGTGAGAGGTGCTGCTATTCTTCCATAATTCTTAACAAACTTACGATAATAGCCTGTTAACCCGAGAAATCCTCGCAACTGCTTTATTGTCTTAGGGACTTTCCATTCCTTAATGGCTTTAATTTTGTTGGGGTCTACTTTAACACCCTCGTGGGATATAATATGACCCAGATATTCCACCTCTTGTACTCCAAAGAAACATTTGGATGCTTTTGCATATAATTGTTTCTCTTGCGATAGTTTGAGCACCCTGTCAACATGCTCAACATGATCCTTCCAAGACTTGCTATAGATTAGTATATCATCAAAAAATACTAGCACAAATTTTCTAAGGAAGGGTTTGAAAATGGAATTCATCGACCCTTGAAATGTAGAAGGTGCATTGGTAAGGCCAAAAGGCATGACCAAAAATTCATAATGACCCTCATGAGTTCGAAATGCTGTTTTTGGAATATCTTAAGTCTTCATTCTAATTTGATGATATCCTGAACGAAGATCCAACTTGGTAAAATAAATTGCTCCATGTAATTCATCCAATAATTCATCAATCACAGGAATGGGAAATTTGTCTTTAATGGTTAGCTTATTGAGCTCCCTATAATCTGGACACATTCTCCATGATCCATCCTTCTTGTGTACCAATACTACAGGAGCAGAGAAAGAACTTTGACTAGGTTGAATTATACCCGCCTCTAACATTTCTGCAATCATACGTTCAATTTCGCTCTTTTTGAAGTAAGGATATCTATAAGGCCTGATGTTTGGAGGAACACTTCCTGGAATCAAATGAATAGCATGATCATGATCACAAATAGGTGGGAGTCCTTTGGGAGTTTCAAACACCTTGGAATGATTGTCCAAGACTTGTTGGAGATCTGCAGAAATAGATGATTTTGATGTCGGAACTTCTGGTTAGCATAATTGTGCAATTCGCCTCGTTGTTCTTTATTTAGAAGCTTTTTCATGACATTAGAGCTTATTATCCTTCCTGGCTTCCCTTCAATACCCCGTAATTCGACTTCCTTTCCTTCTGAAAAAAATTTCAAGAAAAGTTCTTGAGAATTAAAAGCTATCGTCCCCAAAGATTGTAACCATTGTACTCCTAGTACAACATCAGCACCTCCCATAGGAATGGAAAGCATTGGACTAGTCAATACATATTCCCCCATGGTTAGCTTGATATTATGGCATTTTCCGGAGCAATTTATAGTTCCTCCATTTGCAACCATCACTTGAAATTCTGGTGCTGGGTATAGGAAACAATTTAATTCCTTGGCTACCTTATAATGAATAAAATTATGGGTGCTACCTGAATCAATCAACACTATTACCCTTATCTTCTTTATATGTCCTTCTATCTTGAGAGTTTGAGGAGTGGTAATTCCTGCCAGTGCATTACACGATATGGTCGGATTCATTTCTTCCTCTTCTAGGGGTGGTTCCTGGTGTATATCCTCTTCTTGTTCATTTTCTTCTTCTTCTTCACAATCTATGTAAAATCATTTCTTCTCAGCACACTTATGACCTTTAGTGTATTTGCTATCACAACTGTAGCAAAGCCCTTTTGCTCTTTTTTCTTCCAATTGTTGTGGTGTCAACCTTGTAGGTTGTGGAAATCTAGGCGTAGAAACACTTCCTTCTTTATAGAATTGGGTGGTAGGCTTCCTTGTCGCCATAATTTTACATTCAACTTTTCTTGCCAACCTGAATGCCTTCTCCAATGAATCAGGTTCCAAAACACGAACTTCATGTTGGATGTTATCCTTTAGAGTACCTAAGAAGAGGTCAATCCTGTGTTCCTCTGGAATATTAGTTACCCTTATATTCAATTTTTGGAGGTCCTCAATGTGCTGCCCCACTAAACCCTTTTGTTTGAGATTTATCAATTGGCTAAAGAAGGTGTTGCTCTTTGTATCCTCATAATGTGCTATCATTTCCTCGTAAAAATTGACCAAGTGACAATTTTTTTACGGGAGCAAAGCCATTGATACCATACAAATGTATTTTGTTCTAAATGTAAAGTTGCAATGCGTACCTTTTGTGTGTTTTGTACGTTATGGAAATCAAAATATTGCTCCATCTGTAGTATCCATGTTACAGGATCCTTTCCATCAAACTTCCTCATATCCATTTTTGGAATATGGTGGTTCTTCCCGTCAACATTAGAGTTTATGAAATCACGATTAACATTTATTTTGTTCTCATCATGAGGTTCTTCTACTATCTTTTCACCATTAGGAAACCTTTCTTGTATCAACTTTGTCAAACCTTCCATGTCTGCTTTTAGAAAATTCTTCATGTTTTCCATTTTCTCATCGATCTTAGCTTCCATGTCATCCATCTTAGATTCCATGCCAGCCTCCATGCCATTTATCTTAGCTTCCATGCCTTTCTTCAAACCTTCCATCTTCACTTCCACGCCATCCATCTTAGCTTCCATGCCTTTCTTCAAATCGTCCATCTTCACTTCCACGCCTTTCTTCAAAACTTCCATTTCATTTTTTGCTGCTTTTTGCGAGAGTGAAATTTGTTGCACTTGCTCTTGTAATTTTGATAGATCATGTTGCAATTCATCATCTTCATGAGTCATGGTAGAGCCTTCTGAAGGCTTAATGGGTGTTGAACTCTTTTTAGGCGCCATTTTAGAATCCAAAATTGAATTATCTCTGTAATTGAAAATATTAAATATCTAAAATTTAGCCCTGTAGTATCCTCTGAAGCTTCTTTCAAATGCCACATTTCTGATCTAATTTGGATTCCCCAAGACAAAGTTGTGTCCAATCTCCCACAATGACCTAATTTTGGACTAGTTCAGTAGAGCAAACTTGTAGGACTTGCCACGTGTCACTGTTTCGTCCTTTGTCTCTAAAATTGATGACGAAACTACGGTTTATTGTTAACATGACCACTTTCGGCACTCAAATCACCGCGATTGTTGAACTTTTCCCACGATCACCTCTTTGAGATGCAATTCAGGAGCCTGAAAACGCACTACCTTCCACAGATCATATCTCCAAAAATATTGTGAACCAAGATCTGAAATTTTTTGACGAATTTCCTCAGGATTTCAGCTTTGCACCATACGAATTTCAGATTCTGAACCTTCGTAGAAAATTTTTTATAGCGAAAATTACACGATGACCTGTTTAGGAGCTTGAAAAACGACCTAACTTCCACAGATGATATCTCCGAAAATGTTGCGAAACAAGCTCTGAAATTTTTAGAAACTCTTCCTCAGGATTTCTGCTTCTCACTCTAAAAATTTCAGCTTCTGAAACTTCGTAGAAAAAAATTTATAGCGAAAATGCCACGATGACTTGTTTGGACCAGCAAAACCCTAGAATCCCAACCTCTGATACCAAATGTTGTGTAACCAGCTCCAAAAAGAGAAGAAAAGAGATATCAACGCCTTATAAATGAGCCTCTTCGAGGGGGAAACCTCCAATACCTTACATAAATGAACAATTCTTGGATGATACAATTTACAAAACCTCCTTTCTATATATAGGAGTCCATGGGGCCATAATGTAATCCTAGTGGGCCACAATGTAATCCTAGCCGACCTAACAATAATAATTTAAGGGCACAATAATAATAAAATGGGGCTTACAAGGGTACAATAATAACAATAAGGGGGTTACACTAACAACAATAAGGGACTATACTAGTAATATAGGGACCTAACATTTTGATACTAAGTTATTCAAACATGAAATATAACAGTTAAATAAAGATATGCAACAAGATATTGAAGACACCAAACCAGAGGATTCTAGACACAAGCCCTAGACATCAAACATAGTTTCATAGAATAGCATCGATGTTAAAAATGGGCACATAATTAGCCCTATCACTTGAATAGTATCAATTGATAGAAGAGGAAGTACTCAATGAAATGGTCCCCATAGTTGGACCCCGATTTATTTTTCCTACCAAATTTGAGACGAACACTTTGAGCCTCACAGTAGTTCAAGGGGATATAGGAGAGAATCAACATATGCTAGGTTCTCAAACGCCATCCTTGGCCATTAATTTGGGTAAAGTGTCAGATATAGATGTGATCAACTTTCATCTACAAGAAGGAGAAATCATCGTAAGACAATTTCTCAATTCAACTATAAGAAATAGAAGGATGCATATGATGTTTGAAAATTTTTCTGACCTGGTACACATAACGTGGATGGCTCTATGAACTAGAGATTACTAAATTAAAGGATTAGAACACACTGTGATTCGACAATACAACTAGCCAAAGGAGATTGGACCCTTTAAGAATTTACTGGAAGAAAGGGAAATGAAATCAAAGGCATACATACCATAATGAAGATACTAGACCATGGCCCACATATCTTAATCCAAGATTTCGAAAGGAAAGAAGAAGTCGAGACTCAACTTTAAGAGATTAAAACCTCCATTTGAATCAAAGAGGAATAATTTAAAGAAATATTCAGATAAATGGAATAATTAATAGAAGAGTCCAATGCAAGAGAAGAACAACATCTTAAAACTATAGCACACTACAAGACTGCAGTTGATCAAGCCCTCACCACTTCCCAAGTGTCAGGAGCCAATGATCAGATGCTCAAAATTATGCTCAAAAATTAAGTTGTAGGAATGGTGTGGAACTTGAATTAATGCATAGATCTCATCATTATCAATTTGTTGCAACTTGTTTTGGGGAAAAATGACACTGTATGCTCTCAAAAATGTGTTTTGTTCGTTTTCCCAAACATGCAAAAATTTGGAAAAATTGTGCAGGTTTCCCAATCAGCAATCCATAAAGATGATTGGGCATGGTTGACTTGTCAAGGTTGACTGGGTTCGTTGGGCCAATTAGGCCTCGCCACTTGTTTGATTTTCGTTGGTGCTAGTTGGCGTGATTTTATTGGTTGGAATGATGGGAAACCACATGTTTCCACGTGGCCCAACCAGAGGCCGCCACGTGGTAGCACTAGGGCCACAAAAATTGGTTAAGGTATGAGATTAACACTCTGTAGGATTAAACATCTTTTCCTCGCATCAAACAACACACCGCTCAACTGTTGGGCCATGATGCTCATTATTAAAACTATCGTCTGAAATATTATATAAAGTTAAAGCGTTGAAGGTTTAGGGTAAGGGGCCCTGGCTTAGCCCCGATCCCCCCACATGTTAATGCACACGACCATATCGCCAGTACAAGGGAATAGAGGACTAACCTCCCACCCAAACCATCATTGTAACCCACGTGACACCGTTACCCACTAACCATCGATGGTTAGGGTAAACCGCCCAAGCTTTTTAATTTAAAAGAAAAATTGGCGCCATATGATTATAGTTGAAATTTCACATTTAGACGTTAATGGAAAAATTGACTGTCAAAAAATTTCACCCAGAATTCCAAAAAATTGTTGCTAATTTAGTTGAAAACAGGGCTAAATTGTAGGGCAGGTCCAGATTTTGGGGAAATTATGGTGCAGTTAGCAGCAAAACTAGGGAGGCTCATAACTTCTTCATTTTTTGACCAATTTCAGATCAAAAGGAGGCTACACAGACATTTTTGAGTATTCTATAGTTGACGGAACATGTTTTTAAGACATTTGAGCACTGTAAATGTATGCAATCACCATTTTGTTGTGGTTATTTTTATGATGTATTTTTATGTCATTTTTTCATATTTCAGATTTTATTTTCATGCTTTATGTGTTTAAACATTAACATAAAATCTCTCAAAAACTCAGTTTTTAACACTTGTAATATACAAACCCTCAAGCACATTTACATTAAGATCTCATACATATCAAGTTTGGTATCATGGCTTTGGTTTTATTTTCTACTATGAAGATTTAATTGTTTGAAAGTGTATGTGATTCTTACAAGGTTGAAGGTCAAGAGAGGAGAAGGAAAGCTTGTGGTTGAAAGTCCTCAAGTTAGGTCAAGGACAAGGAGAGCAAGTTTGCCACAATCTCCACCATGAATTATTCCTCAAATTGAAGTTGAAGCTTCAAAAAGAATTTCACATGAAGGACAACCTGAAAATATGTTAGAGGTTGAAACTTTCCTTTAGGAAAACATTCTTTTATATGAAAATAATGGTGAAAGTTCTCTATGAGGAGAGAAGCACAAGGACGCAAGTTGAGAGCTCCAATATTCAAAAGGGAGATAAGTCTTCAAAAGGAGAAGAAAGAGATGGAGACAAGCCTCCAAAAGGTAATGGTAATGGTGACAAACCACCTTTGACATCATCATTCTCCTAACCACCATCCTCACCACTATATTCACCATCATCTTCTTCCACAACAAACCCTTCACAAACACCTCCACAATCTCCAAAAGGTCATGGTAAAACTCCATTTTGAAGCTTGACATTAAGTTTAACTTGCCCATGTATGATGGAGAGGTAGATGCTGAAATATTATACAATTGAGTACGCCAACTTGAAATGTATTCCAGGATACAAATAATCAAGGATGATGACACAAAGATTCATCTTGCTTCACTAAGATTGAAAAGTGCAACTCTTATTTGGTGGGAAGCCAAAACTCAAGAGGAAATGAAGAAACATGGTAAGGTATTAACCTATTGGAATTAATTTGTTGTTTCCTTAAGGAGACAATTTTATCCATTAGCATACATGCAAAAGGATATAATAGACTAGAAAAACTTTAGGCAAGGTAAAGGACAAAGTGTGGAAACTATACTCAATTGTTTCGGAGAAGAGCACTAATTTTGGGTGTAGATTTGAAAACTCAAGTAACTTTGTTAAAGTACATTGGAGGTTTGCATAGTTACCTAAGACATATTGTTCTCATGTTTAATCCTTAAAATTTAGATGAAGTTTGTGTACAATAAAAACATATTGAAGCAAGAGGGAACCATGTTTCAGATGAACAAGTGAGAATACCTTTGAGTCTGAAGAGAAAGGAAAGGGTAAGTTCAAGGGTAAAAGTAATAAGAATGCATGCGTAAAGATGGAGAAAGACAAACTCACATGCAAACATTGTTACAAAGATGGGCATGATGAAGATAATTGTTGGAAACTTCATCGATAGATGAGACCTAACAAGCTTAAAAATAAGGAGAAGGATAAGGTAGCTGCAACGATAACACATGATTTAGGTTTTGATTCCAGAGATGAAGCATAGATCACCACAATGGGTTTGAAAGGTAAGGAAATTGCAAGTACTAGTTGTTCAAGTTGTCAAATTAGTATTCAAGATGATAAAACAAGAATTGAACTTTTCCATGTTAGAGTTATTTCAAAGCGTACCAAGATTGACACCCTATTTGATAGCGGTTCACAAGAAAACCTTATTTTAGAATACTTAGTCAAGAAGTTGAATTTAGAAACCATTCCTCATCCAAGACCTTATCCTTTAGGTTTGATATGTAAGAAATCAAATTTCAGGTGACGAGGAAGTGCATACTTAGATTTGCAATCACTACAAACTTTCTTGATGAAGTTGAACTTGATGTTCTTCCGCTTGATATTTCTGGTACTGTTTTGGGTAACCCATATATTTATGATAGGAGAGAAATATTTTATCTCCATGAGAATAAATATCACTTGTTCAAGAATGGGATTGAGTACATTTTTATAGCGCATATTAAGAATATGAATTCATCTCTTATGCATGCTCGACAAATGAAGAAAATTGTGAATGCTAGTCAAAAAATTTCTTTGTTAATGTTCAAGCATGAAGATGTTGTGAATGAGACCTTTCAAGGAGATGCATCGAATGAAAATTATAATTTCATTGAGATTGATAATGGTTGTGATAAGATGTTTCAGGAGTATAACATGTTTCCTTCAAAAAGAGGTCAACAAGATGTGGTAAAATTGCAGAAGCATGCATCATTGTTGAGTAGTGATGTGAATAAGATGTCAGTGCAAGAGAGTGAAAATATCAAAGGGAAAGTGCCAAATAAATTTTAAAAAGAGGGTATTGGGTTCAAATTTTCTTCTTGTGGGTTTCAAAAAGTAATGTATTTGAAATGGGATGTTGCATGGAGATGGTGATCACATTTGGTTAAGAGTCAGACCAAGCACAAGTCAAAACAAGCTAAACATCGTCATGTCGACAATGTTTGAGGTGAGAAAATTTTCAATTTGTTTAAGTTTCTTTTGATTGACGACCAAGGAGGGAACATGTTTGTTTCTTCAAGGAAAGTTTGTTGTTCTGCAAATTCTGGGAAATTGCAACAAGATGGTATCTACAACAACAAGTCAAGGTCTACAAATTCGGGGAAAAAAAAATAGTTTTCATGAAAAGCTCAAATTGTTGAATTTAGGAAAATTCCAATGGATTGAGATTCGAAGGGTGAGGAGGTTGTACCCTCATCCAAATTTTCAGTAATAAAAGAGATTTTGGGGTCGAAAAGCTTCTAGTGGGGAGGTGTGATTAGGAGCTCAAAATTATGCTAAAAAATGAAAGTTGTCAGAATGGCAAGAAACCTGAACAACCTTGTAGATCTCTTCGTTCTGAATCTGGAGCAACTTGTTTTGCAGAAAATAGACACTGTATGCTCCCGAAAACGCGTTCTAGTTATTTTCCCAAACAGGAAAAATTTTGGAAATTATGTAGGTTTCCCAGTCAGTACTTCGTATAGCTGACTGGGCATGGTTTACTGGTCAAGTTTGACCAGGTTCATTGGGCCAATCAGGCCTTTCCATTTGTACAACTTTCGTTGGTGTTGGTTGGCGTGATTTTATTGGTTGGAATGATGGCCAACCACATGTTGCCACGTGGCCCAATCAAAGGCCGCCACATGGCAGCATGGGGGCCACCAAAATTGGTTAAGGTTTCTGATTAACACTCCACATGATCCGACATGGTGACCTCGCATCAAAAAAACACCACTTAACCATTCGACCACAGTGATTTTTATTAAAACTATGGTCCGAAATGTTATATAAAGTTAATGCTCTAGAGGTTTGGGGTAAGGGGCCAAGGCTTAGCCTCGACCCCCCCACATATTAATGCATATTACCATACCACCATATCGGGGGTGTGAAGGACTAGCCGCCCACCCAAACTATTACTGTAACCCATGTGACATCGTTACCCACTAACCATCGACGGTTAGGCTAAACGGCCCGAATTTTTTTATTAAAAAAATTTAATTGCCGCCATATGACTATAGGTCAAATTTAGAAATTTAGGTGTTAGTGGAAAAATTAATTTTCTATTAATTTCACTCGGAATTCCAAAAATTTGTTTCACAGTTAGCCAAAAACAGAGCAAAATTGTAGGACTGGTCCGGATTTTGGGGAAATTGTGGTGCGGTTAGCATCAAAACTAGGGAGGCTCATAACTTCTTCATTTTTTTACCAATTTTGGATCAAAAAGAGGATAGATAGGCATTTTTGGGTATTTTGAAGCTGATGGAATAGGTTTTGAAGCCATTTAAGTATTGTAAATTTATGTAATCACCATTTTTGATCATAATGAAGGAGACGTAATTGGATGAAGTTGGATGAAGGAGACATAGCCAAGGGGGGGTGAACTCCTTCATCATTTTTTGTGTTGTGGTTATTTTTATGGTGTATTTTTCTATTTTTTATGCATATTTTAGATTTTATTTTCATGCTTTATGTGTTTAAAAATTAACATAAAGGCTCTCAAAAACTCAATTTTTAACACTTGTAATTTACAAACACTCAAGCTCATTTACATTAATATCTCATACAGATCAGCTGAGGACCCAAATTTCATGTGAATCCAAGTATCCTAGTTAGAAAAAGAACTAGAAGATGAAAGACTGGAGAAACAAAGAGCAAAAAAGAGGGGATAAAATTTAATAAATAAAAAGAACGACATGATCGAACAAATCCATATTACACTTAAGGGTAAGCAGAACAAAGTGAATACTTTGCAGGAAGTGATAAGTGTGACTACTATAGGAAGACAATTCCAGATACATGTGAAAGAAGATATATGGAGGGATATTAAACAAAATATATGGATGATAATATCCTATGTAGAGATCCTATCTAACTGTGAGAAGACAATAATTAAAAACACAAATTTAGAGGTGAGAAGTACAACTTTAGTGCTGGAATAAAGGTTGAAAGATATTGATCCACTCATTAGTTTTATTAATAAATTGGTAGATGATATTCTTGCAAATTTTAGTTTACATTCAAGGGATGAATGTGTATTTTCCCTTTTTATTATGAAAGAAAAACGTAACACAGTGTAACTTATGTGGGAGGAGTTTGACAAGGCTTATAAGTAGATCGGTGATTTTAGGATCAATTGGAATTATCTTGGAATATTTGGTGTCCCCACCTTCTTGGGAAAATACAACTGGTTGATATCCAACGGATAATTTTATGGTAAGTTGAAGAATATATAATCGGACCTTGGTTGCTTAGCCATACAAGGATATGAATTTGTTTCACCATCTATGGTAGTGAATTCCCTCTATAGAGATTAAACCATCCTTGCTAGAATCAATAAGTTAATAAAGCATAGTCCAATAGCATGCTACCAGATTAGATATCTTATGATAAAAGTGATAACTAAGTATAAAAATGTGTCTTGGATGTCAGTGGCAGAATGGGATGAAATTTCTAAAGTCAAAAAACATATAAAACGAAATATTACTCTAGAAAAAATATCTTCAACTAAATTGGTTTAGCATGTTCAGCCAATGTAATCAGTAACAGATCAACCATAGGACTCAGGAAAGATACCTCTAATCACTACTCAAACACCCATAGTTTGAATGTGTGGGGCCCATAACCCATCTCCTACGAGCGGGTAAACGAAAATTAAGGGGTCTTTGTCGTGGAAGCAACCATAGTGTTTAAGTTGTTTTATTTGAGAGTTTAAGTTGTTTACTTTTATTTCAAACATTTGATTAAGTCCAAGACAATTATCTCAAGATGTTTATTTACAATGTTATTATTTAAAGCCTTGTTTCCCATAATGGTGGGGTTGTTGACAGAAGATAATATTTTTGTTTACAAATCTAACTGTACATTATACACAATATTTTCATCGCATGAATCAAATAACTATGCATTTTTGATAAATTTCTTTTATATGTGTGTTTTTTCATATCAGTTGAAACATTGAATACATGACTTGTTCCATGTTTGGTACTTCCTTTTCATTCAGTCTTACCATATTTTGGTATTTGTATTATCGAATTGAGTGATTGCAATAATAGGCATTTGATTGAATAATAGTTTTAGGATCTTTCCCTCAAAACTAACAAAAGTCTTCGCCTATTGTACTCTCAACTATTATGTTTTCTTTATTTACAACGTCTGTAATCATTTTGTATTTTAGATATTGGTAAAACCTTAAAATTATTACGTTTTCTCATCAATTTTCATGATTTACAGTCCTAATATTTACTATTGGATTCGTCCAACATTGAAGAATCAAATTGAGAGATAAAGAATACGTGCACATGTTGTAACGTTCTTACATTATTATTAAGTGTGCTTATTATCTCAAGTATCTATTCTTGTTGTGTTTGTTGTAATACATTTCTTATTTTGATTTATTTTTCTTTTCCTCTATTTTAAATGTTTGGAGTTTATCATGAGTGCATGATTTGTATTATTCATCAATTTTAAGAGATTGATATTTCTTCTATTAATGCTGCAGTATTACTACACCACCTTGTTTAATAATTATATAACCTTATTATATTGATTTTTGAAAATAATATAAGTATAGTCAGGAATAACCCCTATGGTGTGTAGGCGATTAGCCTAAAAATCCTACTGCGGGAGGAATTCTTAGTCCTCAACGAATGCATACTTTGGTCGTTCCATTAATTGGGATTATTTGAGTACCAACAAGCCTAACTATACCATTGAAATTGAATCACTCAAGATTGTACTCCTATGCGGTATTAGGGAGGAGGTAATGGAGACCCTCAATATGTTTTCTAGAGGATATATTTACCAGTTGGTCTATGATGACATCAAGACAGTATTCAAGAATCATTGTAGGGTTTCTAGGAAGAGAGGTTAGTCCAACCATGGCCTGGTTAACTACTCTCCCTTCACCTATACCATCAAACATGAGATAGGGATTTTGCTAGGAGACTTCAAGAGTGAGATTTTGGATACTTTTTCCTTACAGATGGATATTATGCAGATTAAAAGGAAGCAAGAGGAAACAGAAAGGGTATTAGTTAACTTTTTCCCCATATGCACCAAGAGGCATCCCATAAATGAGTGCCCATTTAAAACCATAGAGGTGGGCTCACTATGTGACGAAAACCTTGCAACGAAAAAATGTCCCTTTCTTCTAGGCCTAAAGGTTGTATACCAAGGGGCAGAGAATGGCTTGGAGTAGATTTTATTCATCAACTAGAAGAGGCCACAAGGCTCTCATCCATATCAACAGCATGCATGGGGCACAATATCCTTCTTACAATACAAATAAGAATGCACCCTTCTATCCTTGGTATCCTCTAACTTACCCATCACGGTCCATGCCCTCTCCTTAGTCCTATACTAATTAGTACCATCCTCACCCTGTCAATCCACATTTCCAGCCATATCAACCTCAACCTACTTAATGGGGCAACCATTTACAAGGATTTAGGCCTCAAGTAGGCAAAACTCCTACCTTAGTGCATCGTCCTCCACCTCAACCACATCTAGCCCACAAAAACCCACCTAAGCAACCTCAAATGCATGCCCAACCAAATCTGAACCTGAACAATAAACGGTCACAATAGGTATACAATGGGGAAACATCCTATCCTTCTTATGTTGTGGAAATCCAAGAGATAAAACTTCGGTCTCAAAAGGTACTTCTAGATGCTCACCCTCCTTCTCAACCTAAAGATATTGAAGAAGAGAAGGAAGATATTACCCCTCAAGCCAATATACCTCCCTATCTTGAAAGGTTGGTCTAACCTAGAAAAAATACCTCATAAGAGGGTTAACTTCTTAGATAATGTTGGGAAAAATACTGAGAGGGGGGGGTGAATCAGTATTTTCTGCATATTCAAAAATTTTACTTTTTCATGCTTCTAAAACCCATACGCTACTTTCCTGATACAGACTTGCGTATATACGCGGATACCCTTTATGAAACTCGTGTATGCACAGAGATATTAATAAAAAATCAATTCTTTGCCAAGATCCTTACATGTATTCATTCATCAGATGTTTATATAGCAGTAAACATGTGCAGTAATAACAGAATGAAACATCACATGTGAACACCATGATTTTTGGTGGAAACCCAAGTCGGGAGAAAACCACACTGGTTGTCTCGGTAACCCAATATTTTATTATAGAAAAAACTTCTTGTAATCATGTCTTGATGGAACATACCGTATGAGGCACCCTGTGACTACAACCTTCTCTCGTTTCGACCTCTCTGGAAAACTTCGACCCATTGTTTCATACAGGTCACCAGAAGGAGGCTTCTCACGTGATATTAGCACCAGCCTCTGCTGATATTATCAAACTGAAGGCTTCAACCCTCAGATCCACTGCAGACCATGTTTCATCAATTTTCAAACTGGATCACACAGCCGCAACCCCAGACTTTAGAGAATGTATGCATTCGACATCCCGTTTGGCTTTCTGGATAAAAATTCTTCAACAGACATGCGTTAGCTCTTCATTGATTCTTCTATTGAATGAATCCCAGATTCATTCTTTCGAAGGGTGAAACAAGGACTCATAATTATCAATTAAGCATGTCGTTTGTCCATACAGATATTCCTTAGAGGAATTCGCTCTTCTTCCGCGCTCTACACTCGCACCTCTCTACCCTCGAATAATGATCTTTGCCCTTTAAATAGTTCTCGCCTTTATTAATACCATGAGTCTAAAACCACTCAACTGCTAATGGTATTCCTTTGTCAATATTACCTTTAGTTTATTCCCTGAGGCTCTTCAATCTCTTTTTAATTTATTTCATTCAAATGAGGAAATTCAAATTATCTATGTGCGCCAAGCCTTTAACCCAAGGTTTAACCCTTCGGATTTTATAAACAATATCCAACGCTTTTCCATATGCAAGTGTCTTGTTGATGTGGTGAGTTCCGCAAGTGGAACAGCCATACATCTCAATCATTTATATTAATAATCGCGTCAATCCAGTTTGAAACCCCAATCTTTGTCTCCGCCATATAATATTATAAACATTAATGAGCCACTGACTCATCAGTAATATATATATCCATATAACCTTTTGGGTTCTTGAAATAATATTCAATCTTCGATTCCGGGCCCACATTGCAACTTACAACCGGCGGAAATAACATATGGCGGAAATGTGATATTGCGATCGTGCGATGGCGCGATGATCGCATATTGCAAACAATGGAACTTGCGATGGTGGAGGGCGATGATTATAATAAGTGCTCTTGCGATTTTGCACTGATCACACATCGCAAATGGGAATTTTGCGATGGGAAATTTCTGAATTTGTAAACTCGCGCTTTTGCGATTTTGCGCTGATCGCACATCGCAAATGGGAATTTTGCGATGGGCAGTTTCTGAGTCTGTAAACTCGCGCTCTTGCAATTTTGCACTGAAGTGGTAGGGACCACTTGTCCTACCACATTCAAAGATTTAAAGTCTTTCTGTTGTTTAATCATACTTTCATAAATTTTCTTCATACTTGGTTGTTGAAGGCTTAAATTCCTGAATTGACTGTCTTGAATAACTCTGCTCCTCCGTAAATTAGATTTATGGGAATAACTTCGTTCCACTGTAAGGATGGCTCTGCTCAACACCATAATCAACTCTCTTTTGCAATTTGTGGCTGCGGCCCATGACAATTAATTCATCCTTTCATTTCTCCCATCCTTCTTGAATGCGTGTTGATGTTCACCAAAATTCTGCTGTGCCTTTGTACTCTTCCCATTCTGTCTCTGCTCCTTCTGGTCGTCCTCTGTTCTTTTCTACTGACCTTTGCCAAATCCTTTGCCATCAATGAAAATATTTCCAACAATCTCCCCCTTTGGCATTGATGGCAATACTCTTCCTTTCTAATACTCTTCTATTCGTCTTGTAGAAGCCCTTCTTTGCGTGTCCTCCCCCTTTGACATCAATGGCAAAGGGTTGATCAAGATCTTTTGTACTACCATGCTCCCCCTGAGATCATGCTGCATTATTGAACATGGTATTGGCAGATTGCATCCTTTCCTTAACTTAATGCTTCTAACTTTGTGCATCTTGAACACCTTCTGGAGCGTGCCGTTGAATCTTAAATTTTAAGCGGATACGAAGTCTCTTGCATAAAGACTATACGACTTTTCTACTAGAATATTCAAATGCTTCCTGGTAAAGATTTTGTTAAATATATCAACAACTTGTTCTTTGGAGAGAACATACTCACTTCCTTTTGTTTAAGCACTGTTTCACGTAGTGATATTTGATTATGAGAATATGCTTGAGTGTTGGAATGTGCGAAGTTCCATTAAGATACGGTAGCACTTGTATTATCACACATAATGGAGATAGGAGGTGAACATTTGATTTGAATGTCTTGTAAGGTCTGCATCATCCAAAGAAGTTGAGTGCAACATGATGCGGCAACCACATATTCTGCTTCTGCTGTAGATAAGGCAATAGAGCTTTGCTTCTTACTAAACCAAGATACTAACCGGGGCCCCATATAGAATGCACCACCACTAGTGATTTTCCGATCATCAACATTTCCAGCCCAATCGGCATCAGTGTAAGCATGAAGAGTAAGATCAGCGTTCTTCGGATAGCATAGTCCAAAGTCTTGAGTTCCTTGTAGATATTTGAATATTCTCTTGACAGCCTGAAGATGAGATTCTGTTGGATTAGCTTGAAATCGTCCAACAATCCCAATTGCATGCATAATGTCCGGTCTAGTTCCAGTGAGATAAAGTAGACTTATTATCATTGATCTGTATTCTGGTTGATTTATAGCGGGAGAATCATCATGAGAACTGAGGTTACATCCAGTTATCATTGGTGTACTTACAGGTTTGCATTCTTCCATACCATACTTCTTCAGAATTTGCTTAAGATATTTAGCTTGTGATAAGAATATACCATCTGCAGTTTGATGCACTTGAAAACCAAGAAAGAATGTTAGTTCTCCAAGTAAGGACATCTCAAATTCTTGCTGCATAACAGAAGCAAATTTTTGACTCAAGGATTCTTCATTACTCCCAAAAATGATATTATCAACATATACAATCACAATCAAAAGTTTGTCATGTTCAATTTTTGTGTATAAGTTGCTATCAGCAGACCCCTTTGAAAATCCTTGTTGATGGAGATATTTGTCAAGACGATAGTACCATGCCCTTGGAGCTTGTTTGAGACCATATAGGGCCTTTTTAAGTTTACAAACAAGATTCTTATCATTTCCCAAAATGAATCCCTCTGGTTGTTCTATATAAACTTCTTCTTCAAGATCACCATTGAGGAAAGCAGATTTGACATCCATTTGATAGACTTTGATTTGTTGAGAACTTGAAAAAGCAAGAAACATTCTTATGGCTTCAAGTCTAGCTACAGGAGCAAAAGTTTCTTCAAAGTCTATTCCTTCTTGTTGAGTATACCCCTTGCAAACCAATCTAGCTTTGTTTCTTATAACATCCCCATTCTCATTTAACTTGTTCTTGAATATCCATGTAGTTCCAATGACATTTTTATCATGTGGTCTTGGTACCAATTCCCAAGTGTGATTCTTTTCAATTTGATCAAGCTCTTCATTCATGGCTTGAATCCAACATTCATCTTTGCTAGCTTGATTGACATTTTGGGGTTCAATTGTGGATAGGAATGCAAAATAGCTAGAAGATCCCACAAGAGTCCTCCTTGTTTGTACACCCGATTCCTTGTTTCCCAAAATTTGAGATTCAGGATGATTCTTTTGAACATATCTGGATGGAGCCTTTTCTGATAAATCACCTTCAGGTTCTTCATTGGATCCACTGTCTATATCATTTCCATTTGATGTAAAAGGACAAAAATCACCATCATCTTTTTCTGTTGCTTGTTTTTATTCTTTAGGAGCTGCAAGAGACTCATCAATGACAACATCAGTACATTCAACAATCTTTCGAAGCCTTTTATTGTAACATTTGTATGCTCTGCTTGTAGATGAGTAACCAAGAAGTATCCCTTCATCTGATCTAGGTTCAAACTTGCCAAGCTTTTCATCATTATTTTTGATAAAGCATTTACTTCCAAAAATTCTGAAATGCTTTATAGAGGGAGAATTACCATACCAGAGTTCATATGGAGTTTTGTCACTATTTACCCGAACATGTGCCTTGTTGAGAATATTTGCTGCTGTATGTGCTGCTTCTCCCCAGAACATGTCAGGAGTTCCAGAGTCATCAAGCATAGCTCTAGCCATTTGTTGAATTGTTCTATTCATTCTTTCTGCTACGCCATTTTGTTGTGGAGTGCTTGCTACAGAGAACTGTCTCTTTATGCCATGTTTTTCACAAAATTCAAAGAATTCATTTGATGTATATTCTCCTCCTCGATCGGATCTAAGACATTTTATTTTTAGATCCAATTCATTTTCAACCAGTGCTTTGAAGATCTAAAATTTCTCAAATGCTTCATCTTTGTGTTTAAGCAACCCAATCCAACACATTCTAGAGAAATCATCAATAAATAAGATATAGTATTCTTCTCCACGTGGTGACTTTTTCCTCATAGGTCCACAAATGTCAGTATGAACAAGTTCAAGAGGCCTACTTGATGATCGTTCTTTGGCATTAAATTGTACTCTGGTCTGCTTACCAAATTGGCAAGATTTGCATATGATACTTTCTGGTAGAGTAATATTGGGAAGACCACGAACAGCTTGAAGTCTGCTTGCTTTGTTGATTTGAGAGAAGCTTAGATGCCCCAGCCTTCTATGCCATAGCCAATTTTCTGAAGATTTTCTCAAGTAACATTGATCTTTGCAGTTCTTCAATACATATAGGTTGCTTGGAGTTCTTATCCCTTTTATAATAGTTCTACCTGTATCCAGATCACGAACCACACATTCTTTTGAACTGAAGACAAATTCTGTACCTTGATCACACATTTGACTTACACTTAACAGGTTATGTCGTAATCCATCCACATACATCACATCATTAGCCTTCACCTTTTCTTTTAGAAACACGGACCCTTTTCCTTTAATTACAACAGGATTATCATTTCCAAATGTGACTTTATTTTCCTTTTCTAGAGTATTATATGAAAGAAGTTTTCTTTTGTCACCTGTCATGTGTCTAGAGCACCCACTATCAATGTACCATTGATTTTCTTCACCTTCTGCAAATAACGCTATCCCAAAATTTTCAACCTGTAATTCCTTCTTTTTCCATACTTTGGAACTTGAAGGAAAATGTTGTTTTGGCTGGACTTTGCTCCTGCATTCAGATTCTTCATGCCCAAAGTTATTGCAATAAGCACATTTAACTTCATTTTGAAGAGGAGAGAAGTTGTTATAAGTGTTCCTTTTTGGTTCAATATCCATCCTTTTCTTTCTTTCTTCTCTTGTCATGATGGTTTTATATGCAACACATTGAACAGCTTTATGACCAAAATTGTGACATGAGAAACATTGTCCATTGAAGTAGAAATTTCTGCGATCATGAAATCTTCTATTTGAATTTACCTGTTGATTGTTGCTTCTTTGAGAGATATCCCTGTTAGTGTTCCTTGTATTGTGATGATCATGCTTTACCTGTGAAGATTCTTTATTCCCTTTTTGTGTGGCTGAATGAAGTAAACCAGTTGTAGCTGCTTTTAGATAGTTTGGTGCTGAAGCCTGAGAGGATTCTCCGATATATCAAAGACCTGTCTTAATCAGAGGAGATCGTTGAACCTTGATAATCTCATCTAAGGTTTCAGATCCTTTAGAAAATCTAAGATTCAGAGTCTTTACTTTCTCAAGTTCTTTTCTTAGACTTACTACTTCACATTCTAGTTTTTCATTATGTTTCTTTGCTTCTTCATTCTGCCTTTTCAGAGTCTCTATGATTATCTTACTTTCTTCCTAGCATATTTTGAGTTGATTGTTTTGATCAAGAAAATCATTATCATCTAGAGCATCCATAAAAGCATCCTTATCATCTCTATAGTTATTTTCAAATGCCATGAGAAGTCTAAGATCTTGTTCACATTCTTCCTCACTGTCAGATAACTCATCACTGTCTTCATTTGTATAGTAGCTTTTCTTAGTGCTAGACTGGTTCTTATTTCTTCTTGCTACTTCTTTCTCTTTAGCAGATGTTTCTTTATAAGGACATTTAGCAGCATAATGACCAACTCTTCCACAATTAAAACATTTGAAAGGAAGCTTACCTCTGAATCTTCCGGTTCCTAGTTGGAGTTTTCTCACAAAGTTTTCCTCATCTTCTTCTGAGATATATCCTGACCCTTCCGGTTTTTGAACTTCTTTCCCTTTTTTAGAAACTTTAAAAACAGCTTCTTTGACTTCAGATGACCCTCCTCTCCTCATTTCGTATGCAGTCAATATGCCATGAAGTTGCACCATAGTAAGATTTTGAAGGTCCTGTTTTTCTTCAAGAGCAGAAACTTTTGACTCAAACTTGGCCGTTAGTGATCTCAAAATTTTCTCAACCAAAGTGGATTCGATTATTGTTTCTCCCAGATTTCTCATACGGTTTACAACATCATCAACACGTAAAAAGAAACCAGCAATATTCTCATCACTATGCATTTTTAAATTTTCATACTCAATTCTGAGAGATTGAAGTTTTGCACTTTTTACCTTTGCATCACCTTCATAGCTTAGGATGATTTTTTCCCATATCTCCTTTGCTGTATTTAGCTACATGACTTTGACAAATTCTGCTTCAGTTAGACTTCCAGTTATAGCATTGACCGCTTTTGCATTTGATTCATAATTCTTTCTTTCAGTTGGATCTGTTGGTGTAGCAGCTGGATATTGATATCCTTGTTCAACAATGGCCCATATATCTGCTCCCATAGACTGAATATAGGATCTCATCCTTATTTTCCAGAAGATTAAATTGCTTCCGTTGAAGAGTGGAGGTTTGATAGATGTTGTTCCCTCGTGATAGCTCATCTTGCTTGATCTTCCTTCCAACGGTTAAACTTTTTCAGAAGGACCTGCTCTGATACCAATTGTTGGGAAAAATACTGAGAGGGGGGGGGGGGTGAATCAGTACTTTCTGCATATTCAAAAATTTTACTTTTTCGTGCTTCTAAAACCCATACGCTACTTTCCTGATACAGACTTGCGTATATACGCGGATACCCTTTATGAAACTCGTGTATGCACAGAGATATTAATAAACAATCAATTCTTTGCTAAGATACTTACATGTATTCATTCATCAGATGTTTATATAGCAGTAAACATGTGCAGTAATAACAAAATGAAACATCACACAAAAGCATCACGTATGAACACCATGATTTTTAGGTGGAAACCCAAGTCGGGAGAAAACCACCGCTGCCGTTGTCTCAGCCTTCAATATTTTATTATAGAGAAAAAACCTCTTATAATCATGTACAGGTGCAGACTTATACCAGCACGCAGGCACCCACCTGCAGAAGGCTACAACTTTCTCTCATTTACCAGCCTCTCCTGGAAGGGAGCTTCAACCCCCTGCTCTCGTTTACCAGTCTCACCTGGAAGGGAGCTACTACCCCTGATATTAGCACCAGCCTCTGCTGATATTATCAGACTGAAGGCTTCAACCCTCAGATCCACTGCAGACCATGTTTCATCAATTTTAAAACTGGATCACACAGCCGCAACCCCAGACTTTAGAGAATGTATGCATTCGACATCCCGTTTGTCTTTCTAGATAAAAATTCTTCAACAGAAATGCGTTAGCTCTTCATTGATTCTTCTATTGAATGAATCCCAGATTCATTCTTTCGAAGGGTGCAACAAGGACTCAGAATTATCAATTAAGCACGTCGTCTGTCCATACAGATATTCCTTAGAGGAATTCGCTCTTCTTCCGCGCTCTACACTCGCACCTCTCTACCCTCGAATAATGATATTTGCCCTTTAAATAGTTCTCACCTTTCTTAATACCATGAGTCTAAAACCACTCAACTGCTAATGGTATTCCTTTGTCAATATTCCCTTTAGTTTATTCCCCGAGGCTCTTCAATCTCTTTTTAATTTATTTCATTCGAACGAGGAAATTCAAATTATCTATGTGCGCCAAGCCTTTAACCCAAGGTTTAACCCTTCGGATTTTATAAACAATATCCAACGCTTTTCCATATGCAAGTGTCTTGTTGATGTGGTGAGTTCCGCAAGCGGAACAACCATACATCTCAATCGTTTATATTAATAATCGCGTCAATCTAGTTTGAAACCCCAATCTTTGTCTCTGCCATATAATATTATAAACATTAACGAGCCACTGACTCATCAGTAATATATATATCCATATAACCTTTCGAGTTATTCAAATAATATTCAATCTTCGATTTTGGGCCCACATTGCAACTTACAATTGGCGGAAATAACATATGGCGGAAATGCGATATTGCGATCGTGCGATGGCGCGATGATCGCATATCGCAAACAACGAAACTTGCGATGGCGGAGGGCGATGATTATAATAAGCGCTCTTGCTATTTTGTGTTGATTGCACATCGCAAATGGGAATTTTGCGATGGGAAATTTCTGAATTTGTAAACTTTCACTTTTGCGATTTTGCGCTGATCGCACATCGCAAATGGGAATTTTGCGATGGGTAGTTTCTGAGTCTGTAAAATCGCGCTCTTGTGATTTTGCGCTGAAGTGGTAGGGACCACTTGTCCTACCACATTCAAAGATTTAAAGTCTTTCCGTTGTTTAATCATACTTTCATAAATTTTCTTCATACTTGGTTGTTGAAGGCTTAAATTCCCGAATTGACTGTCTTGAATAACTCTGCTCCTTCGTAAATTAGATTTACGGGAATAACTTCATTCCACTGTAAGGACGGCTTTGCTCAACACCATAATCAACTCTCTTCTGCAATTTGTGGTTGCGGCCCATGACAATTAATTCATCCTTACATTTCTCCCATCCTTCTTGAATGCGTGTTGATGTTCACCAAAATTCTGCTGTGCCTTTGTACTCTTCCCATTTTGTCTCTGCTCCTTCTGGTCGTCCTCTATTATTTTATACTGACCTTTGCCAAATCCTTTGCCATCAATGAAAATATTTCCAACAGATAATTGAAGCATTTATGTGTTAAGATACCCCTTCTCTAGGACAAAAAAAATTTCCCCATTTAAAAAAATATTATCAAGGAATAATGTTTCAAAATCCCAGAGAGAAGAGAAAAAGATACCCCCACTATCAATTTTGTTTGGTAGTTGTCTGATCTAATGCTTGGGAGGGTGAGCTTCTCAAAGTACTTTGATCTTGGTAGCCCAGTAGTGGATGTGAAAATTAACAACATTGTGGTCCCTAACACCTTAATTGACCTTGAGGCTGCAATCAATGTTATGACCAAGGAAACCATGCTAAATCTCAACCTCCAAGGAGCCTTGAGTAAGACCACTACATTGTTGCAAATTGCTGATAGATCCATAGTATCGCCTATGGGAGTTATTGAGGACTTCGTGGTCTCTATGTAATCCTGGGATTATCCCACATATTTCCTTGTTCTGTATTCTAAAACAAAATTTAATGGTTACCCTCTCATCCTAGGGAGACCTTGGTTGGCCACTGCTAATGCTTACATTAGTTGCAGGGTTGGGAACATGACCATTAAGAATGAGAATCTCTCAAAGTATATTGTATTATATCCCCCTCTGTAACCCTCTATTGAGCATGATTTACCCTTGTTGATAGATGACGAGGAAGAAGAAATTTATCAGTCATCCCTCTACCCATTTTTTATATTAGAAATTGTTGTAGGAATTAGGTAGCTAGATGATGATGACCTTATTGATAACTTCTTACAGAATCAACCCCTAGCTACTATGCCAATTAATGAACTAGTGGAAGTATCCTTAAAGAAGCTTGATAAAAATCCATGCTCTAAATTTTTCTTTACTAACTCTAATCTAGAGAATTCCAATATTTTGGACATCATCCCATCCAAAAATTTGAAAATCAACCCTTCCCCCTCAAGCGAGCAAGAAGAGGAATTGCGCATTGTGTTGAGGGAAAATCTCGATGCCTTTGCTTCAGACTATAAGGAAATTAAAGGGTTCCATCCCTCAGTTTGTACTCATCATATCTACATCAAGGAGGGACGCAAACTTATGGGCCAACCCCAGAGGAGGGTGAATCCCACCCTTTAGGATATTGTAAAATAAAAGATGCAAAAGCTGCTACATGTAGGGTTCATTTACCCCATTTCAGATATTGAGTGGGTGTCCCCTCTTGTCATAGTTCCCAAGAAAAATGGGAAGTGGAGGATTTTAGTTGACTTTAGGGAACTCAAAAAATCTACAAATAAGGATCCTTTCCCTCTCGCTTTCATTAATCAATTCCTATATGGACTTGTAGGTAAGAAATTATTTTCCTTCCTAGATGGATTTAGTGGGTATAACAAGACTCAGATAAATCGTGATGACCAAGATAAGATCACATTCACGTGTCCATGGGGGGACATTTTCCTATATGGTCCTTTCATTCAGGTTGTGAAATTCCCCTTATACTTTTCAAAGGGGAGTTTTGAGTATATTTGTTGGCCTTGTTCATGACACCATTGATATATACATGGATGATTTCACCCCTTATGGAAGTGATTTTCAGGAAGCTCTTTCTAATCTATGTAAAGTATTAAGGAAATGAACTGAGATGAATCTTTTATTAAGTCCTAAGAAATGTAAATTTTTTATGAATTCAAGGACTATCCTAGGCCATTTCATATCCAAGGAGGGGATCTAGGTTGAATCTAACAAAGTTTTCATCATCAAGCGGGTCCCTATCCCTAAAAACCAAAGGGATGTCAAAAGATTCCTAGGATTGGTTGAATGTTATAGAAGATTCATTAAGGAATTTATTAAGTTGGATTCAACCATATTTGGACTGTTGGCTAAATATTCAAACTTTTCTTGGACATATAAATGTCAAGAGGCATTTGAAGAACTGAAAGAGAAGTTGACCACTGCACCAATCCTTAAAGGCCCCAATTGGGCATTGCCTTTCCACATCGACACTGATGTATCAGATAAATTTTTAGGAGCCACCTTTAGAAAAGTGGAACACAAATTTCCCTATGCCATATATTTCATCAGTAAGATCCTCTCTAAAGTGTAGCTCAACTACACAGTTATTGAAAAATAACTCTTAGTTGTGGCACACTCTTTGAATAATTTTAGGCATTTTATCACTAGATATCAAGGCTTTTTTCATACTGATAATGCAAACATTAAATATTTGGTTAATAAAACTGATGTGAATGCTAGAATCATTAGGTGGTTGTTATTACATTAAAATTTTTATCTAACCGTTATTGAAAATCCAAGGAAAGAAAATGTGGTTTTAGATTGTTTGTCAAGACTGGCCTTTCTTAGAGGAAATGAAGAGATTGTAGATGATCAACTTCTAGATTAAAACCTCCTTTCCATATCGTTTCTATCTCCTTGATTTGTTGTTATAGCGAATTACTTGGTTGTTGGGAGGTTCCCTCCTAACTTATCTTCCAAGGAGAAAATCAACATTGTTAGAAAAAGTGCCTCTTTCACCTAGAGTGGGGAAATATATTTTAATTGGGGCTAGATTAGTTTTTGAGAATATTTTTAAGAGAGGACTGGGTATTTTACATCCTCTTAGCATGTCATGATGGACCCTGTGGGGGGGATTTTGCTTCTAGGAGGACAACCTTCAAATTTATACATGTTGGCTACTACTAGTCTATTGTACATTAAGATGCAAAAAGGTGCATTGTTAGATGTGATGAGTGCCAAAGGATGGGTGGACCCACACCCAAGGATTAAATTCCTTTGCAACCTCAAGTGAATTTGGATTCATTTGAGAAATGGGGCAAGGATTTCATTGGGCCCATTGATCCCTCATCTCGGAAAAAGGGATATATCATTGTGTGTATTGATTACTAGACAAGTGCATTGAAAAAAAGGAAATGATAGTAGAAATCAACCAGAAAGTGGTTGAAATTATAAGAGAGAACATCTTCCACAAGTTTGGATTACCAAGGGAGTTGGTCATTGATCAAGGAGCTTAGTTTACCTCAAATATGATTAAAGGAATCATGGAGAAACACCACATCAAATGCAATAAATCCACTTCCTATTACCCTCAACCAAATGGGTAAGTGAAGGTCACAAATAGAGCCTTGGAGAAAATTTTGACCAAATTTGCTAATGTTACTAGAAGAGATTGGGTAGACTGAGCTATAGATGTCACTTGGGCCTACAATACCACCAAAAATACCATCACTGGATTCACCCCATTTGATCTGGTTTATTGAAATAAGGACCTCCTGCCCATTGATTTTGAGTACAATACCTTGAGGATCCCAAAACAGTTGGATTTATATTACTGTAGCACAACAAGAAAGGCTACTCCATATCAATGGGTTGGAAGAGTTCAGATTGTAGGCTCTTATGCATATTGAGGTGTTCCAACTATAGAGGAATATTTGGTATGATAAACAAATTATGGAGAGAGCCTTCCAAGATGGTGATTGGGCCCTTCTGTGTGATTCCAGGTTCAAATATTTCAAAGGGAAATTGATGACAAGGTGGATAGGGCCCTATCTAGAGGAGAAATGTTATGAGAATGGATATATCTAAATAAGAACAATTTATGAGGAATGCCTTCCATTACTTATTAATGATTACCAGTTAAAGTTGTACAATAAGAATTTTTCAAAGGAGGAGCGTGCTTGCTTAATAAGAAAGGAGTTGAATGTGATTAGGGGCCTCACAACCCTTAGTTAATCCATTCTCTGATAAACAAAAGAAGGAAAATGAAAATTATAAAATAAATAAATAAAAAGGAAAAAAGAAGAAAAAATAAAAAGGCCTAGATGAAAACCTCCATGAGGCACCTGAGGCCAACTCTAGGGTTTAAAACTCCACGAGACATCGTAATAGAAGAAAAATAGAAAAAATAAATGAAAATATACGCAGGTGAAAACCTCCTTTGAGGCACCTGGGGCAGGCTCTCATATTGAAAAAAATCTCTAAAGGTGGCCTACGGGACTCAAAGAAAGGGATAAAAGTAACACAGAAGCAAGGGATACCTTAAATTGGTTTCACTTACAAGTTTTTTTGCAGGGTTCTTGTCATGGTCTAATGGCAACAGTCAAAGGAAAAAACCTCCATATTCCACTTCTCCATATCCCAAGCTAGTTATTTGCGTGTCCTTCATCATTCCATCCATATCCCCAAATTCTTCCATCATCAGGAAACCCATCACACTCAATTATGCCTTAACCCTATAGTGCTACAGGATTGTCTTAAACTACTATAAGATTGAAAATAATTGTTATAGGACTGTAATCAACATAAGGATATGGATCAAGTATCATGTTTTCCTTGGGGAATGAAAAGAGGAGTCCACCACACCTCCATCATCCCTCATCCACACCATTTAGCCATTTTTCCATCCAAAACTTCATCTTTTCTCATGAAATATATCCATTTCCACCCCTTCTTC
Source organism: Pinus albicaulis (assembly GCA_034641835.2). Lineage (NCBI taxonomy): Eukaryota > Viridiplantae > Streptophyta > Pinopsida > Pinales > Pinaceae > Pinus > Pinus albicaulis. The sequence goes on along the minus strand of CM076574.1, from coordinate 660,657,578 downwards.
CATATTTTTTGCGAACACCAAGGTTTCCATTCCCTATCAGTGGCTCACCATGAATTATCAGACCCTCTAAATGCATTTCATGAAGGAGTTTTAGAAGGTTTTATGTGACTACTACATGAAAGGATCAAATCTCGTAGCAGCCTATACAAAACCTATAGAACCATAATTAAAGTCACTTGACTACACCAAAGTGAGGACTTAGCCATCCTAAAGCATTGAAGGACCATCCTTATGATCTTGGGAAGAGAGGATCATTCTAAAAATGGTAAGAGATACCTAGTAAGACATCGATAGTTGATCTAGCTATGACCATGGATCCCCTATGGTGCTACAAAGAATCTACAGGGTCAAATAGCAGGTGCTATAGGATTAGAAGGAATTTCTATAGGATTTCAAAAAATTTCTACATGATTGTAGAAAAATAATACAAGATCGGGCTGAGAGATGAATGAGGGTTTGAATTGATAAGAATTTTTCTCAAAACCCCCAAAACCATGAAGGATTCATCTAAGGAAGGGTAAGTAGATCATTCTCCTCACCTCTCATGATAAAATAAATTGAATAATTTGGTTAAAATGATTCTTGCATAAACAACCTGTGGAAAACCCTTGCAAAATTGAATTTATTTTAAAAATATATTTGTTTCGCAAGGGAAGAGAGGTGACAATAAAGCTAATTCACTTGGATTTTGGGATTTAATTCTCCTCCCTTTGGCCAGAAGAATATTACTAGCTCTCTCACTCATGTCTTGAAACCCTAAGTTGCTCAGAACATAACCATTCACAAAAATTTCTTTGAGAACACTTAAGGAAGCAACAATAGAAAACATGGGAGTGAGTTTTAATAGAAGGGAGTGCGCTGACACTAAAATAATCCTTCAAAACCCTCCTATCATATATATCTTCATAATCCACCAATGGATATGGTTTTTTGAAAAAATAAATAGGTATGATGATGAGATAACACATGAATTTTCCATGGCCCTCCACTCTCAATGAGAAGCTAGTGGCACCACTATTGTAAGAGGAATTTACATCCATTTGAATGAATATATCATTATTAGAGTGACCATAATACCTATAGCATTTATAAGGGGTGGGGAAGATAGGATAGAGGCCATTAGAGCCAAGAAAAAATTCTTTCTCCTTGAAGAAAATCCAGTTGAAGACAAGAATGGAGTTAGAAAGGGGAGCCTTCCTTACCCATGGGATGAAGTGGAATATAGCATCCTAAAGTACATATATTGTGAAGGAAGGTTAAGAATTGTGTATGTACATCAATTTAGGATACTATGTGCGCTGAGGTTGCAAAAAAAACTCCCCATACCAAGCAGAATCGGTATTCCTCATTTTCTCCTTCAGTCTATGATTGAAATGAGCCAGAGGGTGAGAGAAGGGAAGCACTAGTAAATTTCCCATAATGGCCTCATAAGGCTCATTTTTATGAATGTCTTAAGTCACCTTAGGAGCCTTGTGCTATGGAGTGATTTTGTGGACATGGATAGGAGGAATTCATTGAGACACAAGCCCAATTTATGATAGAAAATTAAGAAACCACCAAATATAGTGTTGCTAAGGAAGAGGTGAAAAAGAAGAGGAAAGAAGTGAACAAGAAGAATAATTTTAAGAAGAGGAAGAAGAGGTTGAATAGAAGAAGGAGGAAATTGAAGAAGAATGTGGAGAAGGGATGAAGGAAGAGGAAGGGAAACCAAAGGAAATAAAAGAGACCCTTGGGGAGCCCTCTAAAACTCAAAAGAAGAGAAAAAAATACCAACAATTCAGCTTCTCAAAAGGGAATACATAGCAAGAGGTTTCTACCACCCTAGAAGCCCTTTACACACTTTTCAATCCCCAAAAGGTTGCATCCCAAGCAAGGCCCATTATATTTCAAGAGAAGTAAGAGCACTAGGATAAAAAAAGGGAAGCCCCAACCTCCTTCAACAATCCCAATCATAATTGAGGAATCTGCTAGCCATTGAGAAGTAGAATTGCGATAAAGAAAATGGAAATTGATGAAGTCACCTCCCTCAAAGCCAAGGTAAATTAGCCTCAAACATCAATAGAAGGCCAACCACTAAGGAAACCATAGCCAATCAACTCTATGAATAATCTTCTCGGCTATAGGAAGAAATAAGGCTTCTACAAGAAAAAACAAAATTCCTACAAGCTAAGGATAAACTACTACAGGAAGGTACAACATCACCTCAAGAGGGAGAACAAGGACCTGAGAAGTCTAAGATCCTGATCCACAACCTAATATTGGTTCATTTTACAAGTTTATTGAAACAAGAAGGATTATTCCTAAAAAAATTGAAATCCCCATCCTATTTGAGCTATAAAAGGAGATAAGTTGAACTTACCAATGGATGCAGATTGCCAAGTCAAATAAATTTGAGGACGTAGGCTTCATGGAGGAAAAGATGAAGAAAATGGGTAAAGAAATGGCTGACTTGAGATTCAAATAATCAATAATGTTGGAGTAGTTGCAATCAGAATATAATAGGTTAAAATATCATCTATAGGAAATGGAAGCACAACTTTCCACCATGGCAAGCTTGTACATGGAGGCTATCTAGTGCAAGAAAACCTCCAAATCATATACCATCTTCCTCAAAGAATAATGGCTTAAGTTTCAAATCAATACATTGGCACAAAATTTCTCTCTCCCATTTCAGAATTATAGGAACTTCATTGACTTCTGCCAATAGGTAATCATTGAAGATAGGGACAAGTTAGCTAAATTCTACATGAAAAATATGATTGTAACACCCTCCTCCCACATTTACCCAAGTTGACATGTCCACCAGGGTAAAAATATGATAAAGAGTTACTATGATATGATTCAACTCCCCAAGTACAATTAAGGAAGTGGAATCGAAAAAAAAAACCGAAATGACCTTCCTCATAAGCTACAAGATCCTAGGGGCTAACCAACCACTCTAGGTGCCAAACCCTTGATTTAACTTTCTTCCTAACTGAACTAGATCCCCAGTCGCACTCATGAAAATCCCTCCATGCTGATAAAACCCCCAGTCGCACTCATGAAAATCCCTCCATGCTGATAAAACCCCCAGTCACACTCATGAAAATCCCTCCATGCTGATAAAACCATCCAGTCACATGCACAAGCTCACATCCAGGCGACTGCATACTTTTCCAGAAAATTTTGTGCTGGCTACCTGGGATTCTAAGCTACTTTTTCAGGGCCTGGACTTAGGCCTCAACCCAGAATTTAATGAAACTCTCAAAAAGGATATATAAAAAATTCCAAGGTCTCTAATTCAAAACTTGGATAAGTACCTGACCTGGAAAGTCCTAGCCATGAAATGCATTTCTCAAACACATCATGAGTATGTAATCTACAATTCATGTAAAAAAATCTAAGCATAGGGACTTCATACTTATCTGAGAATCGTCAAGAAGTTTTGATGCCATCTAATAATAGATATAATGTCATCTATTAGGTCATGCATTCATTAACATTTCATTAACCAGAAAAAACATAATGAGAGAAATAACTCAAGTCTGTCATAAACCATGCTTATAATGTAGTATCCCAAAATGGGAAAGACAGAAATATAGAACATATGAACAATTCCAAATAAGACTAAAACATATAAAATTGGAAAAATGCTGGAAATACATAAAGAAATCATACATATGAGCAGAAATAGTTGAGCCATATCATTATCAATAGCAAAGTAAGTACATAGTGCTCCAAAAGGAATGCACTCAAGCCACAAGATGGATGAAATACACTGCTGAAACCTAGCACTGGAAAATATAAACTGTTGCTACTGCTAGAAACTGATGTTGTTATGAAGAAGATCTATGTGTGAGAGGTTTTTGGAGTGCTCAGAAAGGTCTAGGATTTTAAACACAACTCTACTCTAAAAGCCCAGCAAAACCCATAAATGGTTTGCCATATTTGGATTTTGGAATTTCGGCCCTTTTTGGGTCACACACTACACCCCTGTTGCCCGAGTTACGCACTCCCTAGAGACAAATATTGATGTAGGGGCTGAAATAAAGATTTATATGCTGAAATAGCACCCACTCAGCTCACATACTGAAGGGTTGGTCCCTTCTCCCGATTCCCAAGCTCAAAAGGAATGCACTCAAGCCACAAGATGGCTGAAATACACTATTGAAACCTAGCACTAGAAAATATAAACAGTTGTTGTTGCTGGAAACTACTGTGTTGTGAAGAAGATATATGTGTGAGAGGCTACTAGAGTGCTCATAAAAATTCAATATTTTAGCTATGAGCTCTACTCAAAAAACCCAGAAAAACCAGAAGTGGTTTTGCCAAATTTTAACTTTGGAATTTCGGCCCTTTTTGGGTTGCACACTGCACCTTTGTTGTTTGAGTTATGCACTCCCTGGAGAAAAATAATGATATGGGGCTGAAATAAAGATATATCTGTGACAATAGCACCCACTCAGCTCACTAACTGAAGGGCTATTCCCTTCTCCCGATTCCCAAGCTCAAAAATTGAGATCTAGCTCCTCCACTAAATATGCAGTTGTTGTATGCACACCTGCTGGAAAATATTACACTTTCTAGGAGGGATGATGATGTAGTCTGCTGATAGATAATACAATGATGATCCCAGACTGCTGAAGTGATCCCTAGAGTGAAGGATTAATCCCTCACAGGATTCCAAGATGAGTTTCTTGAAACTTCCTCTTCTCCTCAAACCCTCACTAGAGAATTACATAATTCCTACAGGAAATGTTGCTGCATAGGAGAATATATGGATGGCATGATGCCAGATATGAAAATGAAACTCCCAGAAGACTACAATGGATCCATAGTGTGAAGGTCCCCTCCACAAGATTCCCATCTGAAGTACTGAGAATAACCTTCCAACTCTCAAACCCAAGTTTAGGAATGTGTAATTCCTGTAGATGGAAGTGCAGATTAGAGTGGTTGAAAGTGGCACAGATTTCTGGTTGATGAATGCTACCCAAGAAAAAATTCCTAGAGTAGGCACTCGAAGTCCCCCATGGGTAAGGGTGGGATTCCCGCTCGGGAACACCTGGTGCTAAACATCACAACAAACTTAGCTAAACATATGATGGTGTAAAGAAATGTCTTACAACACTCAATAATAAAAATCCAGATTCCCCTTTTCTTTGTTGCCCTCATATCCCTTTTATGGATGTGAGCCTTCTCTAGCCTTGGCCCACCTCATTACTGCGCTACACATGTGACTAGTAGCTGCCATAAATACTGTGATGTCCTCCATGATCTCCATCACTACTGAAATTACTCTCCACTCCCTCCATCATGTGTGCATTTAATACACCACTTCCTCCAGCATCTTTGTAATTGCTTCTCAACTATCTCCATCATCTTGCATTTAGTCCTCTGCTATCTCCATCATCTTCCTCATTAATTCTTTATGACCTCCACTCTTTCTTCATTATTATGTTGCTCCACTACTCCATAATGCTACTCCACTACTCAACTAACCCACATTCACACTATAGAAGTGGATTTTATTCATCTAATGGGTTTATGGGTCCCTCCACCTTTTTATTTACTTAGCTAAATAAGAAAAGTAAGAACTCTAATATTCCAATAAGCTGATGGAAAATTTAGAATATTACATATAGCCAACATATAACCAGTAGAATAATATTGATAAAAAAACCATTAAGTCCACATAATAAAAAACACATTTACACATAATACACAAGAGGAAATATCTCTTATTAACATATCCAAAATGAAACTAGGTCAGGGACTTCCAAGTACCACCCGACCATAGATTGGGCTAAACCAAATATTTCTTTCATCCAATCACCCTTGTGCCATATTCCAAGCATGAATGTGGGACTCAAAACAAAAATAATAAAGGCTTCCTCATTCTTTACCATGTATTCCTCCAAGGGATTCCTAGGACCAAACAATAAACATAAACTACAGGCTTTACCACAATCCCACTATATATTGGTCAAGGGATCACTACGCCCTAAACAAGAATCGATGCCTTCAGATTTCTCCACATAAACCATGAGGAATTTTTCTATCTCCACCCTCTATGATTTACCATGTGTCCCGCCATTCACTAATCAAGGATTCTTACACCCAACGAGGGTATACAAATATAGGATTTATCGTGTATCCTATCATTCACAATGATAAGTCCCATCAACAGGTATATCTTTAAGATCAGTATGCCATCCTCCATCTTTAAATTTATCACTTTCTCACATTAATTCATATTTTTTGTTATCACATGCTCATTAAGAATAGAAAAAGGTGTTTTTCATAGTATGTGGCCTAATATGGTTTAATTTTAGGAAATAGAAGCATTTTTTAGGAATTTACTATATAGGGGCTTGATGGAGAAAACCAAGAGATAATTTAGGGGTTTGTCTACCTCCTTAACTCCCTAACTTGGCTTGCAATCACAACATCCTCTCTCACCAATTCGAATTCATTGACAATCGAGTAACTTCTAATGCAAGTGAATATCAAGAGGGACCAGATCCACCATTTCCAAGATCAAGGAGGAAATCACTCCTATTTTCAAGGGAGTTGATCTCAAATACCATTTTGTATAAATAAACAAGATGAAAATATCATTAGGATTCAAAGTTTTGATTCAGCTATAAGTATCTATTGAGCTCAGAACTTGACATTTTTATTTTTAACTCTTATGTGATGTATGCGAATATTTATTTCTGATAATGAGAAGTTGGTTATTAAGCTGCATTTGAATTAGTTTCATAGGGATGAAATCCTCAGGATTGGGCCCAGCCCAAGATATTTGGTCCCTCTTTTTTACTTCTGTTTTGTTCTTATTTCCAAGTATTTCATATTTTTATTTCATTACAATAGAGGTTAAGTTATAAAAACCTCTGATTGCAAGCTTCTATATCACCTCTCTCATGGGAGAATGGTTGGAAGGATTCACAATATTAGTCCAAAAACATTTTGTTTATGATTTCTTGGAAATGGATAGATATGAGTTGTCCTTCTTCATATTTATTTTATATAAATTAGGAGTCATTTTAGCTATTAGAATAGTGTTATGGCATAAAATAGATGTCATTCAAATTCAACTCATCTTTTCCAGCATAGTTTATATCATTTTGTTAATGATAAATGGATGTATGTGTGTGGTTGGTTTCTGGGTTATGTTGATTTGAAAGGGGTGGGGCACCTCTTTTACCTCCATTTTAGACTTCTCCGTCTTCTCTTTACATCCATCAATTATTCTCCAAAAACTCTGTTTCCATGGTCACTCTGCCTAGGAAATTTAGGACACCGTGGGCATTCATGTTGGTGCAAGACAGACCTTTGAGAGTTCCTCAACTTGGCTAGGAGGCTTCCCCAACATTCCTCAACTCTCTCATGCCTTCATCCACCTCTTCGTGCCCTCAAGACATCATCTCCAACCTGTTAGTGTCAGTATTTTCATACTTCCACTAGGGATCAAAACAAATTTTGCATGTGCATCTTAGGTGTCCCACTCTAAAGAATTTTCAATCATTCCATTAGGTCATGATATAAAATTGTTCCACTGGTGGTTGTCCTTGTCAACTGTTCCATTTTCCTTCATAATTATATGCCTGCTGACCCTATCCCATGTCTTCATCATGGTGAAAACAAGTCTTCTCTCATTCCACTTTTAGTCAAAGTCACTCATTGTGTCAGTTTCTTTCATTTCTCATTAGGTCACTAGGGTTTCATTAGGTAAAATCATTGCATTGTCTCATTTTCAATAAAGGGCATCAGAAGGTGTGAAGGTGACCTAGAATAAACTCATGATTTTCTTCAGTCAGGTTTTCCATGTAAATTTACATTTCATCTTTATAAGTTTTCATCTGAAAAATCACATTTTTGAGATAAAAACAGAGTTATTTGATTATTCCTAATTTTATGTAATTTTAAATCATTATATGTAATAAAACCCTAAAATTTTTCTTATTCCTAGCTAAATAAATTTGATGAAAAAATACAAATGCCATGTCAGTCATCCAAAGCATCAAAAAAGTATTTTGAAAGGATAAAGAGAAGAAATAAGTGTGGGTCCCGATCATTAAAATCCAAAATTCATTCATAGTATAAAAACCTTATTTGCCAAAGATATGTCCTCATTTGTTCATGTGTCAAGGAGAAAAATGCGATTTTGGAGTAGAAGTGGTTTGATTAAGGAAAAAACAAGAAAAACAGTCTGGTGCTGCACATAGCGCATTTTTTCTAGTGCAAAATTACACAGCGCTGCGCATAGAGAGAGGGCACTGCGCACTTGGGTAAGGCGCTACACACAGGGCCAAAGCCCTCCCAAACTTCTCCAAACACCTCAAGGTTGCTTCTTAATCTCCAAAACAAGTATGTGAGCCCTTGTAACTCCCACTTTCTCCATTTTATGCTTGTGTGTGAGTTTTATGTTGGAAAAAATTATAAAGAAACCCTAGTTTTTCTTTGTCACTCCCAAAATCCCCATCCCCCTCAAAAATTTCAGAAAACCCCCTTGTCCAAAATTAATTGTCCCTAGATCCTACCACATCACCCTATACTTTTAAAAAACACTAAAACTACCCCTTATGTCCCTTTACTCTTTTCCATTAAAACCCCAATTTCTAGGAATTTCACTATTTTTTCCTAGATTTCCCCCCTACCTTTGACCTGTAATTAAATTCTAATTTTCATCTCCCTTCCTATTTTCACCTCCCATCACATCACAAGGTTTTTTAACCCTTTTCCCCATCTCCCTTAATTTTTTTGACCCTATCCCTATCCACTAAAGCCCTTATTTAATAATTTCCTTCCCTGCTCCCATTCCTTTCACTCCCTTATTCACTCTCCCTTTCTTCCCTCTTCCCTAGGGTTTCCAAAGTGCCAAAGAAAAAATCATGGAGAGAGAGGATAGAGATTATAGAGAGGAGGAACACGGTGATGATGAGTTTGAGGAAGATGAGATTGTACAGCAAAGAAGGCCGCACAAGGGAGGCAAAATCATCAGAGAGAACAAACAATTGATAGACAAGCAAACTCTTTTAGAGACGAAGTTGTTGCAGGAGAGGAGGAAAAAAATGATTGATCAAGCAGCCATGGAAGATCCTAAGGAGTCTGAAAACATCAGGAAAATGCCAAAGATAAGAGGCTTCAAAAGAGCATTGGAGAAAGAAAAGCAAGAAGCCCAAAGTCTGAGTTTTCACAAGAAATTAGCAAAGGAGATTGAAGATAACAAAGAAGTGTGGCTTGAGAGAGTCAACATTAACTTGGAGAAGCTACTAATGAAGGCCAAAGGAGACAATCAGATGCTTAGGCACATGGCCTATCACTATCAGAACCAGAACAAAATTTGCAATATCAAGGTCAAACAGATGAAGGATGAACTGAAGCAGATCCGGAAGGGCAAGAAAGGAGGTGACAAACTCAATATACTTTCTGATGGCTCCTTAGCTCAAATTGACATGTAATTTTGGGCTTATCCCACAAATTTTGAGTAATTTTGAAAATTTTTGGAAATTTATGAGTTTGGTGGGCAAATTTTGAAAAACACAGAAAAACTAGCACTATGCGCAGCACCCTGGTGTTTCACACCCTTTTGGGGCATCCAATGGAAAAATGGAAGAAATTAATGGGTTCATAATGATGATTAAATGCACCCTGTAGTTTTTCTAAGCATTTGGAGCAAAACTAGTTAGGAAAAAGGGCCAAAAACACCCAAAAAATCATGTTTCTGCCTCTTTTTCAGGGTGGCGCTGTGCATAGAGGCATCCTTGGGAGATTACACTTTTGAGGGGTCCAAAAAGCTTCAAATCAGAAACCACAAGAAGATATGGAAAGTATACAGGAAAATATTTCCAATGAGCTATCTTGAGGTCAATTTGGACATTAGGAAGTCCTTCAAAAGTGACTTGCAAGAAGGGTTATTTTTTTTCCTCCTTGGTGCTGCGCATAGGACAAATTTTGCCTGTTTGGTCAATTTTCTCAGTTTTCAGAATTAAATTTCACTTGTGTAAATTTGAATTTTTACTGATGTAATAAGTGGTTGATGATGTAATTATGGTGTTCTATATGTTACCTAGGGTAGATAAATTAGGTAAATGGCCTCAATGACATCATGTGAATTTTCTTAAATTAGGGATGAGTTACTTTGACCACCCTATTCTCTAGTTGTCAGTTCAGTATTTCTTGGAACAACTCCTCCTCTCATGGATTAGACCCCCTAAAGCTATATTGAGTTTGTTTTAGGTCTATATCATGTATTTTCTCAGTCATTGTAAGGGTTGGACTAAGTTGGATTCTTGGTCTTTGAAGAGACACACTTTGTATCAGTTCTGAGCAGGAATATTAATCAAATTTGTAGCTATTTTTTATGGTATCCTTGTGGTATGGTGTTTAGTTTTAGTTTCTCCTTTTGTGCTCATATGTTAGAATGTTTTGTTTATTTCATCCATCATTTCATTGGTATTAAGTGAATGTTTTCAAGTTTTATGAACAACATCCATAATTTTTATGCTTTGTTTTGGGTAGACATTCACAACCTATAATTTATTTAGTTTAGAAAGAGTCCATGATTTCACTATGCTCTTTCTAGCTCCTCACCTATCTTGATCATCCCACCCATTGAAATCCTAAAGTGCTAAATCACTGTGCCTACCTCATCCCATAGAACACCCTGCAAATTTTGACCTAATTTCCTTTGCCCCAATTGTTTTGGTCCTTCTATTCCATCACAACCAAATAAAAACAATCAGAACCCTGAGAAACTATACCTAGCCTAATACTTTGATTATCTAGTCATATTTGCTATGATCCTTACAGAGAGAGCCCTCTCCTTTCCTAGTAGGGCTATCTACTTGGCTAAGCGTGGTTTGTGGTTACCTCGGAATTGCCTTCTTCAGCATGAGGTTCAATTTAAGTGATAACATATTGGCAACCATACTAGGGAAGAAAAAAATCATATCTTCCCTGGGAAACAAAAACAAAGTTTATATCTGATTGCTGATGGTGGACAACAATCAGATGCATATGAAGGCTGAACTCTTCACCTGGTGACTCCAACTTGATGTAAAGACTCCACTGGAGGATCGACCTTGCCAGCAGGAAAATGGAAGGATCTTACACAAAGGTCAGGTATTAAAAGTGTAATTGTATTCAAGATCTAATCTTCTTTATTGTAAATTACTTCTTTTCTTTTCCTAAAACTATCCTAAAATATTTCCGGAGTTTTTTGTATGATAAAGATGATCAAAATCTTGATTCTACCTATTCGAAAAGTGTAAATATCGAGTTTTCCTTTGATCTTGGTCCACATCCTTTTTCTGAATATTATGATGAACATTTTCAAATTGATGAGCCTAAAGAGATCAAGACGGATCCTACAAATTCTGTACAGAATCCTACACCAGCTTGTAAAATTCCAGATCGATATAAACTACTCATCTTACCTCCTATTCTCCATGCTTCCCTTGAAAATAATTACCTATATCTGTCGAGGTTTGATGGTGAATATGACAAAATTAATGCTAAGAGACATATGCAGAATTTTGAAACTTTCCTAAACCTTTTTGAAGTTGACAAAGAGTATGTCAGTATCAGGCTATTTTCTCTTTATTTGCAAGGAAAATTCAAGAGTTGGTTCAAAAACTTGCCTTCCGCAAGCATCTCATATTTCCCGTAGTTCTTAAAAATTTTACTCGATAGGTAGGTGGTCAAAAAAAACCATTTCCTAATTCTAAAAGAGTATGACCATCTGAAAAGATAGCTAGGGGAGGTAGTACAACAATTTTCTGTCAGATTCAATTAAGTATATTATTCGATAGCTGTTGATATAAGACCCCCTCCTGGCTCAACTCTTTTGCATTGCATGGATTCCTTTGATCCGGAAATGGAGTTTCATATAAGAGAAAGGAACCTTGCAACACTTTAAGAGATGTAGAATAGTGTAGTAGATGTAGAGGCTAATCTGTTGATCAGAAGGGCAAAGCTGAAGGAAGAATAGAAGAAGAACATTGTAGAGCACTTGACATCTTCAGAGGTAAAGCTCGACATTTTTTTAAGTACAATAGAGGATATTATGAAAAATATCACCATGAGAGATGTATTTTCTATTCAAGATCATCATGACCCACTTATCCCCAAAAAAGAAGAGATTTCAAGCCCTAAAGATTTTCCTACTAATCCCAACCACCATAGATCAGAAAATGGATTTGTAGATCAATCCGAGGAGAAATAATATGATAATATAATGTGTATGATTGCTGACATTACTTATATTGATGATTTTCCAAAGTTTGATCAGTATGATGATGATTATTTTCTCCAATTAGAAGCTAATATTGCAAAGCAATCAACAGTTGGTTTGTGGGAGGAAGTTCAGTTTCAACAGCTCGAAAAAAGTTATTAGTTGATGCATATCAGCTATGACAATGATGAGGAAAGTATAGAAATTTTGGAAGCAAGTGAAGGATCTTTGCCTCTTTTTTTTACTTCATTTCAGTTCATCAAAGATAAATTTCATGCGAATAGAAATCAACACTCATTGAGTTTTGATCTTGACAATCAAGAGGATAGTCAATTTTTTTATCAGAGCTCCTTACCCTTGTGTTTCTCCTCATTTTCAAAAATAAGAGAAAAATATAAGCAAGAAGATAAGCGAGTGGTCAACACTATAAATGATTAACATTCTCCTAAATTGGTTGAGAAAATCATTTGCGACATAGAATCCTCCTTAGCACCCGATTTGCAGCCATCTAATTCCATTGAATTTCAAGTTGCAGATGAAGGCTTGGAAGTTGAAACACATGATCAAATTATACAAGATGATTCTGTACCACTATGTTTTGAAACATTTTTAAAGAAAAATGTTCATAATATCTCTAAAGAAAAGGATGAGCAGTCTGTAGAGTGTCATGCAGTCTCATTAAAACCGATGGATACATTTCAGTAGTCTTTTCAATTTTTTCATGACCTAATAACTGATGTTTTAGATGATATCTACAGTAAAATTCCTTCTCCATTAGCTAACTGTGAGCCTGAAAAGAGTGTTGATATGAAATTGATCCGACAACCGACTTCATTTTTTTTTCATCAGGTGTTTCATTAGAAAGCTCATACCAAGATTTGCTGTCATATCAGGAGAGTAATGAAGAAGATTATTTTTTTGTTGATGATCATCAAGAAAAATTAGTCATTCACGAGTTTCGGGATCCTTTTGTCAAATTGTTGCAGTCATCAAAGAAAGAAAGCATAGATGTTAGGAAAATTTTAAATCCAAGGTACGAAGACTACCTAGAGCAGAGCAGTAATGTATTAGATGGGCTGGAAATCAATATGTATTCCTATGAAGATCCTTTCGCAACATTCTTGAGGTCATTCAGTGGGCTCATGCTTTACAATTTCATCAAGATTCAATCTGTTGATAAGTTTTCATGGGAGTTTCCTTTTAGTAGTTCTTTCTTCTTGCTCATAAGCAAGCACTTGTAGAGAATTCAAACATCAGCTAGAATTCTTACATGGTTGCATTGGTTGTTCCATTTCACTTGATCAAGTGATGAATGGATCAGATAGAGTAGGTTTTGTTGAATAAGATCAATTCTGAGCATATTTTTCATTCAGTCTTGAGTCAGTCTTATGTCAGTTTATCAAGTCAAGTTTTCAGTATACAGTTAGTCTTTAGATGTTGACTCCATTGCCCAATGAATAGGCACTTGGTCTACAGTGTTCTTGGCACCTCCCAAGGAGCTACCATCCCCAGCTAGAGCCAATTTTAGTGTTAGTATTTGTATACTTCCACCAGGGATCAACACACATTTTGCATGTGCATCTTAGGTGTCCCACTCTAAATAATTTTCAATCATTCCATTAGGTCATGATATAAAATTATTCCACTGGTGGTTTTCCTTCTCAAGTGTCCCATTTTCCTTCACATGTATATGCCTGCTGACCCTCTTCCATGTCTTCATCATGTTGAAAACAAGTCTGCTCTCATTCCACTTTTAGTCAAAGTCACTCATTGAGTCAGTTTCTTTCATTTATTATTAGCTCACTAGGGTTTCATTAGGTCAAATAATTGCATTGTCTCATTTTCAATAAAGGGTAACAGAAGGTGTGAAGGCGACCCAGAATAAACTCATGATTTTCTTTAGTCAAGTTTGCCATGTAAAGTTACATTTCATCTTTATAAGTTTTCATCTCAAAAATCACATTTTTGATATAAAACATAGTTATTTGATTATTCCTAATTTAATGCAATTTAAATAATTATATGTAATAAAACCTTAAAATATGCTTATTCCTATCTAAAGACATTTTATGAAGAAATACAAAGGCCATGTTAGTCAGCCAAAGCGTCAAAAAATTATTTTGAAAGGATAAAGAGAAGAGAGAAGTGTGGGTCCCAATCATTAAAATCCAAAAGTCATTCATAGTATAAAAACCTTATTTGCCTAAGAGATGTGCTCATTTGCTCATGTGTCAAGGAAAAAAATGTGATTTTGGAGCAGAAGTGGTTTGAATAAGGAAAAAACAGTAAAATTAGTTTGGCGCTACACATAGGAGTCTGGCGTTGCGCATAGAGCATTTTTTCCAGTGCAAAATTACACAGCACTGCACTTAGAGAGAGGGCGTCGTGCACCTGGGTAAGGTGTTGCACACAGGGCCAAAACCCTCCCAAACTTCTCCAAACACCTCAAGGTTTCTTCTTCATCTCCAAAACAAGTAAGTGAACCCTTGTAACTCCCTCTTTCTCCAATTTATGATTGTGTGTGAGTTTTATGTTGGCAAAGATTACAAAGAAACCCTAGTTTTTCTTTGTCACTCCCAAAATCCCCATCCCCCTCACAAATTTCCCAAAACCCCATAGTCCCAAATTCATTGTCCCTAAACCCTACCACATCACCCCATACTTCTAAAAAGCACTAAAACTACCCCTTAAGTCCCTTTACTCTTTTCCATTAAAACCCCAATTTCTAGGAATTTCACTATTTTTTCCTAGATTTCCCCCCTACCTTTGACCTATAATTAGATTCTCATTTTCATATCCCTTCATAGTTTTACCTCCCATCACCTCACAAGGTTTCTTAACCATTTTCCCCATCTCCCTTAATTTTTGTGACCCTATCCCTATCCCCTAAAGCCCTCATTTCATCATTTCCTTCCCTACTCCCATTCCTTTCACTCCCTTATTCACTCTCCCTTTCTTCCCTCTTCCCTAGGGTTTCCAAAATTCCAAAGAAAAAAGCATGGAGAGAGAGGATAGAGATTACAGAGAGGAGGAACACAGTGATGATCAGTTTGAGGAAGATCAGATTGTACAGCAAAGAAGGCCACACAAGGGAGGCAGAATCATCAGAGAGAACAAACACTTGACATACAAGAAAACTCTTTTAGAGATGAAGTTGCTGCAGGAGAGGAGACAAAACATGATTGATCAAGCAACCATGTAAGATCCTAAGGAAGCTAAAAACATCAAGAAAATGCCAAAGATAAGAGGCTTCAAAAGAGCATTGGAGAAAGAAAAACAAGAAGCCGAAAGTCTAAGTTTTGACTAGTAGTTGGCAAAGGAGATTGAAGATAACATAAAAGTGTGGATTGAGAGAGTCAAAATTCACTTGGAGAAGCTGTTAATGAATTCCAACAGAGACAACCAGATGCCCAGGCACATGGCTTATCACTATTAGACCCGTAACAAAATTTTCAATATCAAGTTCAAACAGATGAAGGATGAACTGAAGGAGATCCAGAAGGGAAAGCAAGGAGGTAACAAAGTCAAGATACCTTCTAATTCCTCCTTAGATTAACTTGACATGTGATTTTGGGCTTATCCCACAAATTTTTAGTAATTTTGAAAATTTTTGGAAATTTTTGAGTTTTTTGGGCAAATTTTGAATAACACAGAAAAACTAGCTCTATGTGCAGTGCCTTGGCATTGTGCACTCTTTTGGGGCATCCAATGGACAAATGGAATACATCATTGGGTTCATAATTATGATTAAATGCCCCCTGTACTTTTCCTAAGCATTTGGAGAAAAAATAGTTAGGAAAAAGGGCCAAAAACACCCAAAATTTCATGTTTCTACCTCTTTTTCAGGGTGGGACTACGCATAGAGGTAGTCTTAGGAGATTGCACTTTTGAGGGGTAAAAACAAATCCAAACTTGAAACCACGAGAATATTTGGAGATTAGAGAGGACAATATTTCCAATGAGCTATCACGAGATCAATTTGGGCATCGGGAAGTCCTTCAAAAGTGACCTGCAAGAAGGGCTATCATTTTTTCCTCCTTGGCGTTGTGCATAGGAAAAATTTTGCCTGTTTGGTCAATTTTATCAGTTTTCAAAATTAACTTTCACTCGTGTAAATATGACTTTTTACTGATGTAATAAGTGGTTGATGATGTAATTATGGTGTTGTAGATGTTACCTAGGGTAGATACATTAGGTAAATGGCCTCAATGACATGTAATGAATCAGTTTGCTTAAATTAGGGATGAGTCACTTTGACCACCCTATTCTCTAGTTGTCTGTTCAGTATTTCTTAGAAAAACTCATCCTCTCATGGATTTGACCCTCTGAAGCTAGGATGAGTTGGTTTGAGGTATATATCATGTATTTTCTCAGTCATTTTAAGGGTTGGACTCAGTTGGATGCTTGGCCTTTGAAGAGACACACTTTATATCAGTTCTGAGTCGGAATATTAATCAAATTTGCAGCTATTTTTTATCAAATCCTTGTGGTATAGTGTTTAGTTTCATTTTTCCCTTTTGTTCTCATATGTTAGAATGTTTTGTTTATTTCATCCATCTTTTCATTGCTATTAAGTGAATGTTTTCAAGTTTGATGAACAAAATCCATAATTTTTATGATCTGTTTTGGGTAGACATTCATAGCCTGTAATTTCTTTAGTTCAGAAAGAATCCATGATTTCACCATGCTATTTCTAGCTCCTCACCTATCTTGATCATCCCACCCATTGAAATCCTAAATTGATAAATCATTGTGCCTACCTTGCCCCATAGAAAACCCTGCAAATTTTGACCTAATTTCCTTTGCCTCAACTGTTGTGCTCCTTATGATCCAGCACAACCAAATAAAAAAAATCAAAACCTTGAGCTACTATACCTAGCCAAATACTTTCATTATCCATTCATATTGGTTGTGATCCTTACAGAGAGATCCCTCTCCTTGCATAGTAGGGCTAGCTACTTGGCTAAGCGTGGTTTGTGTTTAAATCAGAATTGACTTCTTCAGCTTGAGGTTCAATTCGAGTGATAATATAGCTTAAGAAGGCTCTCATAACCCCTCCTATATCATTACAGATCGTCATGTAGAAATACAAAACCTCTTGTAGCAGCACCTATAGCAATCCTGTAGCATCGTTTTCCTTCACCTTTTTTTCTCCCCACTTCAACCTTAGCTCAGTGAAGATGAATAATGGCCCCAAGTTGTGATTTGATGATGAAAAGAAGATCCTAGATCACTCCAACCATCCCTTTTATCACTTCAAAGAAAAGTATAATTAGTGTTTTTCAATCACAAGGATGATACAAGTTAGACTTCTGATTTTCAAGCAAGTCTAAAGTAGATGAATGATACCTGCAATTATGTTACTGATCTAATGAATTATACAAGATAGAGTGGCTTTACTTATGTAAGTAGGTTAACCATTTTTTATTTCATGTAATGTTAATTAGCATCTACAAGTTGAGCAAATGGAATTTTCGCTTTCATAATTAGGATTAGTTTTTCAATTGTGATTTTATCCGCAAGATTTCACTGTTGTTAAGTAGGAGGAATGGTCTCAGAGCACCTTCATCTGCATGAGTAAAATACATCCTATTGTGAATATAGCATTTTCACCTCTAGTTTTTTACAAACCCTGGGCTGATAATATGAGTTGAGGAGTCCTTGGGAGTTTCAACACCATTGGTGAAATACTAGGGATCACCAATTTTTGGCGTCGCTTAT
This sequence comes from Pinus albicaulis, assembly GCA_034641835.2. Classification (NCBI taxonomy): domain Eukaryota; kingdom Viridiplantae; phylum Streptophyta; class Pinopsida; order Pinales; family Pinaceae; genus Pinus; species Pinus albicaulis. The sequence continues at coordinate 660,639,640 of CM076574.1, read as the reverse complement.
GGGGAGGTGCCTAAGTAGGTGTTGTTTTTTCTTAAGAATTTTTTTCTGTTTTGCATTCAGTTTTGAAAAAAAATGAAAAAAATAAATAAAAATATCATGCCTCGTAGGAGTAGGGATAATCAAGGAAATCTCTTGTCAAAAACCCCCACACCCTCAAGAAGATAACATTCACTCTTATTCGGTGACTATGAACTTCCCTCTCTGGCTACAAGGGAGTTATAAGACCCTCTGGGTGAAAAAATTGAAACTTGGAAGAAGAAGAACCCACTTCACCTAGCCAAACTATGGCTGAGAACATGAACAATTAGGTTTTCCCCATCAGAGAAACCATGTTATGAAACTTGCTCACAAAATAGAAGAAAATATAGATTAACAAACTTAGAAATAAACCTCTTTGAGGGGGAAACCTCCTTTACATTACATAAATTAAAAATTCTTGGATCATACAAATGACAAACCCTGCCTTATATATATATATATATATAGGAGTCTAGGGGGTCACAATATAACAATATAGGGACCACATGGGAACAACAATAACAATAATGTGGATACACTTATGGGGCACAATAATAACAATATGACGACTACATGGGCACAAAATAACAATATTGGGGCTACACTAACAATAATAATAAGGGGCTACACTAGTATTATAGGGACCTAACATGCCCCTCTCCTTTAAACAAGTGTTTTTCTCAACGCTTGGGTAGTACTAGATGCTTCTGTATAAAATTATCATCCTCCCATGTTGAATCTTAAATAGGTAAGTTCTCCCACTTCATGAGATACTCTGAAATTGATCAATTTCGTAGTTGTCGAGTTCTTGTTTCAGTGACTACTTAAATTTCCATATGATTTTCCTTCCTCGTCAAGTTTTGGAAATATTGTTTGAACTGGGATTTTGTGACCTATAACCTTCTTTAAGTATGGAACTTGGAAAAATGGGTGCATTTGGGAAGATGCAGGAAGCTCCAATTTGTATTCCATAGTACCAATATTTTGCAACACTTTGTAAGGACCATAGTGTTTTGGCGATAATTTAGTATCCCTCTTAGCTTTCTTGAGGTACATTTGTTTGTATGGTTATAGCCGTAAAAATACCCAATCACCTACATAAAAAATTATTTCACTGCGAGTATGATTTTCCTAATGTTTCATTCGATTATGCACCAAATTTAGGTTATACTTTAAGAGTTGGAGAATTTTTTGTTGATTCTCGATGTGATCTTCCATTTCTTGAACCTTAAAATTTTCTCTTAAATATGATTTCAATGTTAGCAACTCTATTGAGAATAATTGTGCAATTATGACTCATTTTTCTTTCTTTAGAAGTTTTGTCATGCCATTAGAGCTGATTATATTTCCTAGTTTCCTTATGATACCCCTTAATTCAACTTTCTTTCCTTCCCAAAAAAAATTCAAGAAAAGTTCTTGAAAATTAAAAGCTATCGTACCCACAGATTGTAACCATTGAAATCCTAATACAAAATCAACACCACCCATTGGAATGGTTAGAATTGGGCTATTAAATACATATTCCCCCATGTTTATCATAATATTATGGCACTTTTCAAAGCATTTTATAGTTCCTCCATTTTCAATCATCACTTGACACTTTGGTGCTGGATATAGGAATAAATTTAATTCCTTGGCTATCTTACAATGAATAAAATTATGGGTACTACATGAATCAATCAACACTACTACCTTTTTCTTCTTGAAATGTCTTTCTATCTTGAGAGTTTGAGGAGTTGTAATTCTTGCCAATGCATTACAAGATATGGTCGAATTCATTTCTTCTTTCTCTAAGGTCATTTCCTAGTGTACACCCTATTATTTTGAAGTTTCTTGTTCCCTTTCTTCCTCCTCTTCATAATCTATGTAAAATAATTTCTTCTCAGCACATTTATGATCTTTAGTGTATTTTCTATCACAACTGTAACAAATCCCTTTTTCTATTTTTTCCTCCAATTCTTTTGGTGTCAACCTTGTAGGTTGTGGAAGACTAGGAGCATCAACATTTCCATATTTATAGTTGTTATTAGTAGACTTCCTTGTTGCCATAATTTTTCTTTCAACTTTTCTTGCCACCCTGAATTCCTTCTCCAATGAATCGGGTCCCCAAAGGAAAACCTCATGACATTGGATGTTATCCTTTAAAGTACTTATGAAGACATCAATGCTATGCTCCCGTGGAATATTTTCTACCCTGATATTCAATTTTTGGAATTCCTCAATGTGCTCTGCCATTGAACCCTTTTGTTTGAGATTTAAAAATTGGATAAAGAAGGTGTTTCTCTTTGTATCCTCATAATGTGTTATCATTTACTCCGTAAAAATTGACCAAATGACAAGTGGTTTACGAGAAAAAATCCATCGATGCCATACAAGCTAATTGGGTTCTAAATATAAATTTTCAATGCATACCTTTTGTGTGTTTTTCACATTATGGAGATCAAAATATTGCTCCATTTTTAGTATCCAAGTTACCAGATCCTTGCCATAAAACATCCTCATATCGATCTTTAGAATATGGTGGGTCTTAAATCCATCATTCGAGTCTATGAAATCATTATTGAAATTTATTTTGTTCTCATCATGAGTTTCATCTACTACCTTTTCACCATTAGGAATCATTTCTTGTAGCAAGTTTGTCAAACATTCCTTCAAACCTTCCATGTCTACTTTTATACCACTCTTCATGTTTTCCATGTTGCCTTTTATTTTTTCTTCAATACCATCATTCTTAGATTCCATGCCACCCATATTAGCATCCATGTCATTCTTGAAACCATCCATCTTAGCTTCTACGCATTTCTTCAAACCATTCATCTTAGGTTCCATTTCATTTTTGGTTAATTTTTGCGAGAGAGAAATTTGTTTCACTTGGTCTAATAATTTTGATATATCATGTTGCACTTCTTCCTCTTCATGCGTCATAGTATAGCTTTCTGAGGGCTTAATGGGTGTGGAATTATTTTTCTTGATTTTGAGGAGTTCAATATTAAACATGATGTATCTATATTATTTCGAATCCCCAATATTTGAACTTAAGTCCTGTAGTAACCCTTTGAGTCTTGTTTCCAATGCCATTGGTCATAACTAATTTGGATTCTTGAAGACAAAGTTATGCACGATATCCCACAATGACATAATTATGGAATGGTTTAGCAGAGTGAACTTGTATGACATGCCACATGTCACTGTTTCGACCTTTGATTCTGAAATCAATATAAAATAAACAACATTTTGTGCAATTTCCGCCACTTTTTACATAATTCAAATCTGATTCCTAAAACAAAAGTTAGGACGATTTTCCCTTAGTCTCCTATTTCAGATGAAATTATGGAGCCTGCAAAAACCTTAACGTCCATAGATCATATCTCTGAACATATAGCGAACTAAGGTCTAAAATTTTTACACAACATTCATCTCGATTTTTTCTCCATGTGTTAAAAATTTTAGCTTCTAAAGCCTTGTAGAAAAAAAATTATAGCAAAAATTCCAAGATGGCATGTTTGAAGAAGCGAAACCCTAGAATCCCAAGCTCTGATACCAAATGTTATGAAACCAGGTCACAAAATAGAAGAAAATATAGATCAATGGCTTAGAAATCAGTGTCTTGAAGGGGGAAACCTCCTTTACATTACATAAATAAAAAATTTGTGGATCATGCAAATGAAAAAACCTACCTTATATATATAGGAGTCTACGGGGTCACAATATAACAATATGGGGACCACATGGGCACAAAAATAGCAATAATTGGGATACAACTATGGGGCATGATAATAACAATATGGGCACTACATGGGAACAAAAATAGCAATAATGGGGCTACAACAACTAATAATATTAAGGGGCTACACTTGTATTATAGGGACCTAACAAACCAATGGAGAGAACATAATGAATAATATAATTCATACTTCCCTTTCACACTTCCATGGCCTAATCTCTAAGGATCCTAACACATTCATGTTTGAATTTTTTGTTGTTTGTCGGACCTTTGACTATGCCTCTGATGAGAAGAACCTAAATTTTTTAACCTCTGCCCTTAAATATGTAGCCATGGGTCAATATATGGGTTTTCCTGGGGGAAACATCACTACCTGGGCCCAAATGAAATAGGCATTCAATAGAAAGTACACAGATTACTGTAGGTCCAAAAAACCAAGGAATAAATCTTTAGGATGACCCTTGGACCTGATGAATCCCTAGAGGAATATGAGGAAAGATTCCAACTCAATTATAGGTGTTCCAATTGTACCCTTGATCCTAAGTCACTCAAGCTAGTCCTACTTTGAGGGATTATGGAATAAGAGATGGAAAACCTCAACATGCTATATGGAGGAGATATCTATCAATTTTCTTATGATGACATCATAATTGTATTCAATAATCACTCTACGGATGCTAGGAAAAAGGGTAGGGCTAGTCAAGGTTTGGTCAATTCCTCTCCCTCTACAAAATCCATCAAGAATGAGATAGGGAACTTGTTGGAGGATTTCAAGAGTGAAATTCTACATACCTTTGCATTGAAAATGAATACCATGCAAATGAAAATAAAGTGAGAGGAAGCAGAGAGGGCACTGGCCATTTTCTTCCCTAGATGCACTAAAAGACGTCCTAGGAATGAATTTCCATTAAAAATCATAGCAGTCTGCCTAATTTTTGAAGAGAATAATGCAACAAAATAATTCCCCTCTTTGTGAGGCCTAAAATTTCTATACCAAGGGAAATAAGGTGGGTCAGAGCAACTTTGCTTCATTAATAAAAGAAGGCCCCAAGGACCTTAGCCATATCAACATGGCATGCAATGTGCACATTACTCTTATTAAAATCCAAATCAAAATGCACCTTTCCAACCTTGGTACCCTTCCACTCATCCATCATGGTCCACACCTCCTTCTTTTCCTTATTCTCCTTCATATCCTCCTCAACCTGTCAACCATCCTTTTTAGCCATAGCCTCACTAGTGTTCTCAATGGGGCAACCCATCACAAGGGTGGAGGCCTTAAACCAACCAGCCTCCTAATTTACTGCCTCCAACCCAGCCTAAACCATAGCTCACCCATCCTACTCCACCTAAGAAACCTAAAATGTCTTCTCAACCCAATCTGAACCTGAAAAACAAAAAAAAAAAGCACGCACAACATGTCTACAGTGGAGAGACATCTTATCCTTATTATGTTGTAGAAATCCAGTAGATCAACATTTAATCTAGGATAATTCTCACAGACAAGCATCCTCCTTCACCACCTGAAGAGATTAAATAAGAGAAGGAAGAGAGTGATCCTCAAGGAAATCCACCTCCCTTTCTTGAAAGGTTGATCCATCCTACCCAATGCACCCCAAAAGAGATTGAAATTCTTAGATAATTGAAGAATTTTTGTGTTAAGATACCCCTTCTATAGGCCATTAAAGATGTTCTCATATATAATAAGCTTATCAAGGAAAAAAAAATTAAAAATATTGGGAGAAGAAAAATAGATACTCCCGCCATTAATGTTGTTGGGAAAGTATCTGATATGATGCTTTGGAGTGCGATCTTCTCGAAATACCTAGACCCTCGAAATCCAGTATTGGATGTGCATATTAATGGAATTATCATCCCTAATACCCTGATTTATCTAAATAGGGTTTCAATCAATGTGATGACTAGGGAAACCATGCTAAAGTTAAATCTCCAAGGGGATTTTAGGAAGGCCACCATTGTGTTGCAGCTTACAGAAAGATCCACAGTAGATCCTGAGGGAATTGTTGAAGATGTTATGGTCTCCATTGACTCCTAGAAGTATCATATTGATTTCCTAGTTCTCCATACTAAAACCAAGTTCAATGACTATCCTCTCATATTAGGAAGACCTTGGTTGGCCACTGTTGATGCCTAAATTAGTGGTAGGGCTGGGAACATGACCATTAAGAATGGATATTTATCAAAACAACCGGTATCATATCCTCTTTCTTATCCTTTTATTCAACATGACTTACCCTTGTGGTTAGATGATAAGGAAGAGTTTTAATTGTATTACAAAAACCCCTACCTAATATGCACTCTGGATGTTGTTATAGGAGGGGGGGAGCCTAATGAATATGACCTCATTATGGCATATCTTATAGAACCAACATCCTGCTGCCATTCCAATTGATGAACTAATGAAATAATCTGGGAGTAGTCCTTGGAATGAATTATGCTCGGTTGAATCAAGTACAGAACATGCCAATATTGTAGAGTTTGGCCCATCGATAACTTTAAACATAAACCCCTCTCTCTTGGCCAAACAAGAAGAACAATTATTCAATATACTGAGGAACCACCTAGATTATTTTTCTTGGGATTATAGGGAAATGAAAGGGGTGCATCCCTTATTTTATACTCATCATGTTTACATCAAATATGGATGAAAAATTGTGCACCAACCTCAGAGGAGGATGAAATCATATCTTAAGGACATTGTGAAGAAAGAATTAGAAAATATGGTGGTTGCAGCATTCATATACCCCATTTCAGATAGTGATTGGGTGTCCCCTCTAGTTTTAGTTCCAAAGAAGAATGGAAAGTGGAGGATCTATGTTTACTATAGAGATGTTAACAAGGTCACAAAGAAAGACCTCTTTCCCTTTCCCTTGATTGACTAAGTCCTAGATAGTATTGCAGGAAAGAAACTATTTTCCTTCTTGGATGGATTTAGTGGATACAATCAGATCTATATCAGCCCAAAAGAAAAATACAAGACCAAATTTACATTCCCCAGGGGTACTTTTCACTATATATTTCTTCCATTTGGTTCGTGCAATTCCCCTGCTACTTTTCAGAGGGAAATATTAATTATATTTTATGAACTTGTTCATTACTCTCTTGAGATATATATGGATGATTTCACTCCTTATGGGTGTGACTTCTAGGAAGCTCTCTCTAATTTGTGAAATTTTTTGAAGAAATGTATTGAAATTAATCTCTCATTGAGCCTTAATAAATGTGAATTCTTAATGAATGCACGGATTGTCGTTGGCCATTCCATATCTCAGGAAGGGATACAAGTTGACCCAAACAAAATTTCCATCATCAAAAGGGTCCCTATCCCTAAAAAAAAAAGATGTCAGGAGTCTCTTGGGATTATCTCGGTATTATAGAAGTTTCATTAAATATTTTAGTAAATTGGCATCACCTTTATTTTTATTACTGGAAAAATCCTCAATTTTTTTTTGGGAAATAATCTGTTAATATTCCCTTAAAGTGTTGAAAGAAATTTTAACCACTCCATCCATCCTTAGGGGTCCCAACTGAGCATTTCCTTTCCATACCCACATTTATGCTTCAAATAAAGTGGTGGGGGGAGCCTTAGGACAAGTAGAAGATAAATTTCCTTATTCTATATATTTAATTAGTAAGAATATTTCTAAAGTTTAGTTGAATTACACTATCACTGAAAAATAACTCTTAGTTGTAGTACATTCTTTAAAAAATTTAGGAATTATATCATTGGGTATCAAATTTTTGTTCATATTGATCACCCAACCATTAAGTATTTAATGGATAAATATAATGTAAATTCCAGGATAATTAGATGGTTGTTATTGTTGAAATAGGTTTATTTGACTATTATTGACAAACTAGGGAAAGAAAATGTGGTTACAGATTTCATGTCAATACTAACCTTGCCTACAGATAATGAGGAGACGATGGATGATAAAATTATATATGAAAACCTCTTTTACATATTGGTTCTTTCTCCTTGGTTTTTTGACATAGCCAACTACTTGGTTTATAGGAGGTTCCCTCCTAATCTATCATCCAAGGAGAAAAGAAAGATTGCTAGAAAAAGTTCTCCTTTCACTTGGATTGAGGGAAATATTTTCATATTGGGACCATATCATATTTTGAGGAGATTTGTAAGGGAAGAATAGGTTTTTGACACCCTCTCATCATGCCATGATGGACCTCATGGGGGTCATTTCACTTCTAATAGGAAAACCTTTAAAGTTCTACAGGTTGGTTACTATTGGCCCACTTTACATTAAGATGCAAGGATGTAATCGACCAGGTGTGATCAGTGCTAAAGGACGGGAAAACCCACACCTAAGGATGAAATTCCATTACAAGATAAAGTGGCCTTAGAGCCATTTCACAAGTGAGGCATGGATTTCATTGGGCCAATTTATCCACCATCAAGAAAAAAATAAGTACATCATTGTATGCACTGATTACTTGACAAAGTGGGTTGAGAAAAAGGTAGTTAAAGAAACAACTGAGTAGAAGGTGGTTGATTTTTTAAGAGAAAACATCTTCTACAAGTTTTCCTGTCTAAGGAAGGTAGTCACTGATAAAGGATCACAATTCACATCAAATCGGATTGAAGATCTCATGAGGCGACACCATATGAGACACAAGACATCCGCTTCCTATCACCCTCAAGAAAATGGGAAAGTAGAGGCCACAAATAGAGCATTGGAAAGAATCCTAACCAAGGTTTTCAGTAGCAGCAGGAAATATTGGGAAAATAGACTACTGGAGGCTACTTGGGCCTACAACACCACTTGGAAAACCACCATTGGATTCACTCCATATGAATTTGTTTATGGGAAGAAGGATTTGATTTCTATTGAGTTTTAATATAACACTTTGAGGATGACAACTCAGTTGGAACTAGACTTCACCATAACACAACAAGAAAGGATGCTCCAACTTAATGTCTTAGATGTGTTCACAATGCAAGCTCTCCTACACACTGAGTGCATACAATTGCAAAGAAATATTTGGAATGAAAAGAATATCATGGAAAATAATTTTCAAGAAGGAGATTGGGCCTTGTTATATGATTCCAGGTTCAAATATTTCAAGGGAAATATAATGACAAGATGGTTGGGTCCATATCTAGTAGGGAAGTGCCATGAAAATGGATTTATCTAGATCAGAACCATTGATGAGGAAGGTATCCCCCTACTTGTAAATGGTTATGGGTTGAAGCTCTATCCAAGGAATAATTTGTTAGTATAGTAAGAAGAAAATTAAATGTGATTGGGAGTTTCATAGCATCTAGTTCACAATATTCCTAAAAATAAAAATAAAAAAAGAAGGCCTGGATGAAAACCTCTATGAGGCATCGGAGGCCAACTCCAAGGTTTAAAACCTATCTGAGGCAACCCAAGAGAAAAAAAGAGAGAGAGAAAAAATAATATATCCCTAGGTGAAAACCTCCTTTAAGGCACCTAGGGCAGACATGCAGGTTGAAAAAATCTACAAAGGCAGCCTGCTTGTCTCAAAAACCCAAAAAAAAAAGAGGAAAAAAAAAGAAAGAGAAAAGAGGATCAAAAGGAGGGAGATATTACACCATTTCTGCTAAAATTCTTCTTCTTTTGCATGAGTGACACATAATTGGAAAATTTTATGACTACAGGACAAAACCTATGAGTCTTCCTCCATCCTTCCATCCATACACCTCATATCCACACTCCCCACTCATATAACCATCTCTCTCCACCATCCAATCAACAAGAAAATTGAATTTTACCTCCTCACTATGATGCTATAGGAGGGACTTGTAATGCTACAAGCAATCATGTAATTCTATATCAGTAACAACTTATACATCAGGGAGGCACCTTCACATACAAAGAAAAGTTATCAGTCAGGGTAATCATACAATTATGAAGACATGCACAAGAAACAAGAAAAAGATTCAACTCCCTCTGAGATGGTGATTTATATGGCCGAACTCTAGCATGCAACCATCTCCAACAATTTGATCCACATGTAGGCTTAAGTATGAAAACCCTCACCTCTTCCTTATGTATAAAATGACTAAAATGTGAAATGGTGGAGAAAATAGTTTTGATAGGCTGGATGTGGCCAGCAAACTTAGCCACCCTCAGCTAGTGAAATTATTTGTTTCTTATTCACCCATGCAACATGGAGATGAAACTCAAAGTGAGGTGGTTTTCACAAAGAGTGGGGTGATAATCATGAGGAGAGGAGAAATGATTACAACGGTCCAGAAAAGGAAACTCCCATGTCACAAAAGCGCTCCGAGCCTTTACCCCAAAGAGAATATTATGTACTAGGCTCGACTTAATTTTCACCGTCACTCATTTAAAAATAGTTAGAGGAAGGACAAGTTATTGTTATCAGACCACCTAGGGTGCCACCGAGAAGTTTCAAACCTCGTCTGCAGGTGCTACAGAAGGAAGCTACAGGAACATTTGAGATGCTATAGGAGGTCCAAGAAGAAGCTATAGGAGGAATTGAAAGGTGAAAAGGAGCCACAGTGGCCTAAGATTATCTCCAAACCATCATACACATACCGAGTTTTTTTTCAAGAAGTGACTTCCTCCTTCCTTGTTGCGCCGAGAGGCGCTCTACAACCCAGTATATAGGGATGTGTAGATGCAACTTGTGTAATGTAAACTTTTGATATGTCGGACCCAATATATAGAGATGTGTAGATGTAATGTGTGTAATGTAAACTTTTGATATGTTGGCCCAATATATAGAGATGTGTAGATGTAATGTGTGTAATGTAAAATTTTGATATGTCGGAGTGTATATAGATGTGTAGATGTCATGTGAGTAATGTAAACTTTTGATATATTTACCACGTTAATACCATGGGCTGAACACCATAGGCCAAATACAATATTTATAAAAGAGGTATGGTAAATAAATAAAATATAAATAAACCATATATATGGTAAATAAATAAAAAGACTTTTTACATTTACTCCATAATCCTATTTATATTTATGAACATCAAAAAGTGGTTTTATTTAGGTGTATCCCGAGCTAAATACCATGGGCAAAATTATTATAAATACATGCCAAAAAAACATTATTCACCCTAATATTAATATTAATCTTATTATTATTATTATTATTAATTCTAATATTCACATTATTATATTATAATATTAATATTATGAAATTTAATTAATGTAAACTTTTGATATGTCCGAGTGTATAGAAATGTGCCACTTTAATACCATGGGCCAAATACCATATTTATAAAAGAGGTATGGTAAATAAATAGAATATAAATAAACCATAGGTATGGTAAATACATAAAACGTCTTTTTATATTTACTCCATAATCCTATTTATATTTAGGTGATTCCTCAGCTAAATACCATGGGCCAAATTAAACTACACTATATGCATTTCCTATCTTAGGTAACAATAAACATGTAAACGTAAATGTAAAAATAATGTTTAATATTTAACATTTAAAATTTAATCTGATTAATCTAATGTCGGCCCTAATGAAAAATCACTTCTCTCCATACATATATAAATTTAACACATTGGGCCAAATACCATATTTTTCTATTTCTCTTCCATTTTATATTGGAGGGAAAAGAGAGAGAGGGAGAGAGAAGAGAGATGGGGGAAGAGAGAGGGAGGTAGGAGAGGAAGGGAAAGAGAGGAAGGAAGAGAGAGAGGAGGAGAGAGGGAGGGAGATAGGAGGAGAGAGGGAGGGATATAGAGATGGAGTTGGAGGGTGAGAGAGGGAGGGAATAAGAAATACATAGAGAGAGCGAGAAGTGGAGAGAGAGAGAGAGGGAGTGACAAGGGAGAAACAGAGAGAGTATGTGTATGTTTGAGGGTGAGATAGAGAGAAAAATAAGGAGAGATGGAGGGAATTGGGGGAGGGAGAGAGGCAAGGATATAGTAACATAGTTGGAGGGTGAAGAGAGGGAGAGAGAGGGAGATATAGAGAGAGATAGATGTGGGAGAGAAATGGATATAGGGGAAGGAAGAGAGAGAGGTCGTGAGAGAGTGGAGAGAGGGAGGGAAAGAGAGATGGATTTGGAGGGATATAGTGACATAGTTGGAGGGAGAAGATAGGGAGAGAGAGGGAGATATAGAGAGAGATATATTTGGGAGAGAAAGGGATAGAGGGGAAGGAAGAGAGAGAGGACTTGAGAGAGTGGAGAGAGGGAGGGAAAAAGATATGGAGTTGGAGGGGAGAGAGAGGGAAGATGATTTCTTGCACTCGATGCATTGATTTCAGTGTGGATGGTGATTTATAATCCTATTTTTCTTGCACTATATGAATTGATTTTAGTGTAGATGTTGAGAGAGAGTGTGTGTGTGTGTGTGTGTGTTGGGGGAGGAAATAGGATTGGAAGGCAGAGAGAGAGAGAGAGAGAGAGAGAGAGGAAAAGATAGATGAAGGTAGGAGAGGAAGGACAAGAGAGAGGACATGAGAGAGAGGAAGATAGTTGTGGGGGAAGAGAGAAAATTGGAGGGAAAAGAAGGAGAGAGAGAGGGGAGGGGGAGATAGAGGAAGGACGAGAGAGAGGAGGAGAGAGGGAGGGAGATAGAAGGAGAGATGGAAGGATGGAGAGATGGAGTTGGAGGGGGAGAGAGGGAGGGAAGAAGGAATACATAGAGAGTGAGAAGTGGAGAGAGAGATGAAGTGACAAGGGAGATATGGAGAGAGTGTGTATATGTTTTGGGGTGAGATAAAGAGATAAAGAAGGAGATATGGAGAGAAGGAGAGAGGGAGGGATATAGTAACATAGTTGGATGGTGAAGAGAGAGGGAGATATATATGTGGGAAAGAAATGGAGAGAGAAGAAGGAAGAGGGAGGATGTGAGAGAGTGGAGAAATGGAGGGAAAGATAGATGTAGTTCAAGGGGGGAGATAGGGAAGTAGATGGTGATTTATAATCCTATTTGATTACTTGCACTAGATGCATTGATTTCAGTGTAGATGTTGATTTTAGTGTATAGGAGGAGAGATGGAGGGAGAGAGAGATGTAGTTGGAGGCGGGAGATAGGGAAGATGATTTCTTGCACTCGATGCATTGATTTCAGTGTGGATGGTGATTTATAAACCTATTTTTCTTTCACTATATGCATTGATTTTAGTGTAGATGTTGAGGGAGAGAGAGATTAACATAGTTGGAGGGTGAAGAGAGAGGGAGATATATATGTGGGAAAGAAATGGAGAGAGAGGGATGGAGGGAAAGTGAGATGTAGTTCGAGGGGGGAGATAGGGAAGTAGATGGTGATGTATAATCCTATTTGATTACTTGCACTATATGCATTGATATCAGTGTAGATGTTGGTTTCTAATATTATTTTATTACTTGCACTAGATCCATTGATTTCAATACAGATTTTGATTTCTAATCTTATTTAATTACTTGCATTCGATGCATTGGCCTCTGTGTAGATGTTGTTTTGTAATCTTATTTGATTTTTTGCATTAGGTGCATTGATTTTAGTGTTGACGTTGATTTATGATTTGATGTAATTGGATGTACATTGATGGTACATTAATTTTAAAGTGACTGGATTAAGATTGTGTATTGATTTTAGTGTAAGCACACAAAATTATTAACAATTTACATTAACATGATGATTTCTAATCCTATTTGATTGCTTACACTAGATACATTGATATCAATGTAGATGTTGGTTTCTAATATTATTTTCTTACTTGTACTAGATGCATTGATTTCAGTGTAAATACAGATAAAATCAAACTCTGGATCTAGAGTAATTTATTTACATAGGAAGCAAGAAGTGGAGAGAGAGAGGGAGTGACAAGGGAGAAATAGAGGAGTATGTGTATGTTTGGGGGTGAGATAAAGAGAAAAATAAGGAGAGATGGAGGGAATGGGGGGAGAATGAGAGAGGGAGGGATACAGTAACATAGTTGGAGGGTGAAGAGAGGGAGAGAGATGGAGATATAGAGAGAGATAGATGTGGGAGAGAAAGGGATAGAGGGGAAGGAAGAGAGAGAGGATGTGAGAGAGTGGAGAGAGGGAGGGAAAGAGAGATGGATTTGGAGGGGGGAGAGAGGGAATATATTTCTTGCACTCGATGCATTGATTTCAATGTGGATGGTGATTTCTAATCCTATTTTTCTTGCACTATATGCATTGATTTTAGTGTTGATGTTGAGAGAGAGAGTGGGTGTGTGTGTTGGGGGAGGAAAGAGGATTGGAAGGCAAAGAGAGAGAGAGAGAGAGAGAGATAATTGGATTGCAAAGAGAGAGTGAGAGGAAGGTAGGAGAGGAAGGACAAGAGAGAAGGCATGAGAGAGAGGAAGAGACTTATGGGGGAAGAGAGAAAATTGGAGGGAAAAAGAGAGAGAGAGAGAGAGAGAGAGAGAGGAAGGACGAGAGAGAGGAGGAGAGAGGGAGGGGGATGGAAGGATGGAGAGATGGAGGTTGAGGGGGAGAGAGGGAGGGGGATGGAAGGATGGAGAGATGGATTTGGAGGGGGAGAGAGGGAGGGAAGAAGGATTACATAGAGAGTGAGAAGTGGAGAGAGAGATGAAGTGACAAGGGAGATATGGAGAGAGTGTGTATATGTTTTGGAGTGAGATAAAGAGATAAAGAAGGAGAGAGGGAGGGATATAGTAACATAGTTGGAGGGTGAAGAGAGAGGGAGATATATATGTGGGAAAGAAATGGAGAGAGAGGAAGGAAGAGGGAGGATGTGAGAGAGTGGAGAGATGGAGGGAAAGAGAGATGTAGTTTGAGGGGGGAGATAGGGAAATAGATGGTGATTTATAATCCTATCTGATTGCTTGCACTAGATGCATTAATTTCAATGTGGATGTTTATTTCAGTGTAGAGGAGGAGAGATGGAGGGAAAGAGAGATGTATTTGGAGGGGGGAGAGAGGGAAGATGATTTCTTACACTCGATGCATTGATTTCAATGTGGATGGTGATTTCTAATCTTATTTTTCTTGCACTATATGCATTGATTTTAGTGTAGATGTTGAGAGAGAGCGAGAGAGAGAGAGAGTAACATAATTGGAGAGTGAAGAGAGAGGGAGATATATATGTGGGAAAGAAATGGAGAGAGAGGAAGGAAGAGGGAGGATGTGAGAGAGTGGAGAGATGGAGAGAAAGAGAGATGTAGTTCAAGGGGGGAGATAGGGAAGTAGATGGTGATTTATAATCTTATTTGACTGCTTGCACTAGATGCATTGATATCAGTGTAGATATTGGTTTCTAATCCTATTTTATTACTTTCACTAGATCTATTGATTTCAATATAGATGTTGATTTCTAATCTTATTTGATTACCTGCATTAGATGCATTGATCTCAGTGTAGATGTTGTTTTGTAATCTTATTTAATTGTTTGCATTAGGTGCATTGATTTCAGTGTGGACGTTGATTTCTGATTTTATGTACATTGATGGTACATTAATTTTAAAGTGATTGGATTAAGATTGTGCATTGATTTCAGTGTAAGCACACAAATTTTTTAACAATGTACATTAATATTTGTGTTATAGTAAATCAACCTATTAATATTGAAGAGCAAGAGAGACAATGTATGATGTTTAGTACAATAGTTCAAGATAAATATTTAAATGGTTTATTATTTCAATTGTCCTTTTCATATAATCGATATGAAAAGATGACAAAACTAACAAGGGTGACAATAAGAATAGAAAAAGAAAATATTTCGAGATTGATCACAATGAAGACTATTTGTAATTGACTACATTCTTATTATTTTTATTTTCTATCATTCAACACTATTACATTGTCACTTTTCATTCAAAAAAATTATTTTGTCATTAAATTTATTAACAATATTTATCATCTCAAAAAACTGAGGTAACAAAGAAAATTTTAAAATTAAAATGACCAGATAAATATCAGACATATTTAGCATATATAAAATTATTATATTTATATTATCTGTATTTACATATTATTGATAAAATTAATCATATTTTCAATAGATTTTCCTTGGCTGCACATGACTGAAACCGGCCTAGATCCATCTTAAATCTGGATCTATCAAGCGCCGAGAGGGATAAAATCTCTCGAGGTGCAAACCTTTCCTCAAGTTTTTCACTCAAAAAAACGAGGTTTGCACCTCGAGAGAGTTGATCCCTCTCGGCGCTTGATAGATCCAGAGTTAAGATGGATCTAGGCTGGTTTTTACATACATTTGCATAAGAAGTTTTCCTGAAATTTATAGCCTGTAATATTCAATTAAGAAATAGGAGGTTTTTTTGGAGATGTTGTGGTTAGAAGAAGAGAAAAATATTTTGGATGATATCAACTCTAGAATCATTCTCCCTCACTGACACCAAGGAATTTAACATTGCTTCATCATTGAGATTGTTTTTATTTATTTTTTAATTCCACACTTAAGTAGCACCAAGGAGGGATAGTAGAGGAAATGGGGGTAGGATTTAAGATAAGAGAACCCACCAACACTAAGAGGATTCACCAACACCCTCTTGTAGTGAACATCTTCAGCATACATAAATGGTTGGGTTTCTTTGAATTTTTAAAGGGGTATGATGATGATCTCACTCATGAATTTTCCATGGAATCACATTCGAAAGGAGAAGACAACTACATTATTGTTGTCGTAGGATTGACCATCTCTCTATGTCCTAAAACCATAATCAGATTGACCACCTTACCTCTAAGAATTCGATGGAGAAAAGAAATCAAGGAGGTGAGTCTCATAGCTAGAAAAAAATTCTTCATTTTGAAAGGGAAGCCTCTGGAAGATAAGAATAGAGTAAGAAGAGAAACCCTACCTTACCCCTGGGATGAGGTGGCTTACCATATCCTTAAATATATATCTTGTGAAGGGAGATTTAGTGTGTTATATGCTTACAATTTCATATTGTTCCATGAATTGAGATTCAAGGTATAATTTCCTATCCCTCAAAGTGTTAGTGTTCCCCATTTCCTCCTATAGTCAATCGTTGAGATGAGTTAGAAGTTGAGGTAAGGAAAACACCAATCTTATCTCACCATGGCCTTATCAATTTAATTGTGATGGATGCTTTGAGCCACTTAAGTATCCTTTTATTATGGAATAAATTTGTGGACATGGATAGGGAAACTTCAATAGAAACCCAGGTCATCACACCTTGAGAAACACCAGCCTTTAGCACTAGAGGTAAGGAAGGAAAAATAGAGGAAGAAGAGGAAACAAAAATAGAAGAAGAGGAAGAAAAAATAGAGGAATATGAGGCAATAGAAATAGAGTAAGGAGAAACAGGAATTAAATGAGAGGGGAAGAAACAATTAGAAAGAAAAGTAAGCCCTATGGAGACTTCTAAACCCTAAGAAGAAGAAAAGAAAGAAGTAGCGGCAATATTGGCTACATTGGGCACACTTGTCAAGCCCAAGAGGATACAATAAAGACAAGGTCCCCTATATTTTAAAACAAGGAAAAGCACCAGAATTAGGCAGGGAAAACCAAAAACTCCTACCTATCGCCATTGATGAATCACCAAGTAAAAAAGACAAATTAGGACCTAGTGAGGGAAATATTGAGGAGGTCACTTATCCTACAACCAAAAAAAAGTCACATGTAGAATCTATGGGCAGGCCCACCACTAGGGAATGACCTTCAAAAATCCCAAGACACAAGTTGCCTTTAAACAAGTAGAAAGAGAGAAGCTATATGATAAATAGGGGATGCTACAGGAGGAACATGGGATGCAAAAAGAGCAGATAAAGGAGCTAAAAGAAGAGGAATCCACCTCAAAATAATTTTAAAAATGCCTCCAAGAGCATCAAGAGCCTAATCCTCAGGCTAGCTTGAACTCCTACTAAAAAATTATTGGATGAATGATTAACCTTGAAAAATTTGCAATCCCACTGCTCTATGAACTGGAGATAGAGAGAGGAAAAACTCACAAGTAGATGCAAATTTCCAAATCCAAGAATGTGGAAGATGTGGGCCTCAAGGAGGAGAAAGTTACTAAAATTGGTAAGGAATTGAGTGATTTGGGATTAAGGGATTCTATTATGAAGGGGAAGATACAAGAAGAAAACACAAGGTTGAGAGAGAGGTTGCATGAGAATGAAACACAACTTGTCACCATGGAAAATATCTCTATGGAAGCCCTACAATGCAGAAAATCATCAAAATATTATGCTCTCTTACTCAAATAACAATGGTTGCAGTTCCAAATAAAAACTCTAGAAAAATGTCGGTCTCTCCCTTTTCAAGACTAAAGACAGTTTATTGAGTTTTGTAAACAAACTCGTATGGATGATATGGAAAAGTTAGTTGAATTATCTATTCAAAATTTCATTTTCATGGATATGAATTTCTAGGATCCCAATTCAATACTGGGAGACATGCAACTAATGGCTTTAGCATCTTGGTTGACTTATGAAGAGACAAGGGTCGAGAAAGTGAAAAAGGTAATGAAAAAAGACGATAAGGAGCCCTTGTATCTCATATTAGAGCTATCAAGCCCTAAGTTTTTAATTAGAAATCATAATCTCATCTCCTATGATGTTTATTTAACACCCAAATACATTACAACCCAGGAGAAATCCATTCTTCACTTTGAATACACTTTTAGAATGCTGGGAAAAAATGTCTCCAAGCTTGTCAGAGAAGATGACATGCCTTACCACATAGTCTAAAAGTCAGGGAATATCACTCTAAAAGGCTAAGGAATTCCTCGGAGATAAAATTTTTTTACAAGAGAGTCATGCAGAGGATGAAGATCATGTTTGAAATTAGATAAACCAACTCTCCTGTGTGTTTTGTAACATGGACTAATCGCCACTTGTAGATCCTTATCTCTGGCAATGCGATTGTTGAATAACACTTGCGAGTTTTGGTTTAACAGAAATAATGATTCCTAAAAAGTGGTATCAGAGCGTAGGTCATGAGTTAGATACACCCCGAACTAACATTTTGGGGGAGATTGTTGGAGATTGGATAAACCAATGCTCCCCGTGTGTTTCGCGACATGGACTAACCGCCTCTTGTAGATCCTTATCTATGGCAATGTGATCGTTGACTAACACTTGTGGGTTTGGGTCTAACGAAAATTGTTATTCTCAACGAAACAATTGGATAGGACTCAAACTCAGTCCATCCTTGTTGGTAGGATTAAAAAAGAAAGGAACGAAACAAAAGAGTAGAAGCAATAGACTAAGATATAGATAAATGTAGGTTTTCACCCACCAGAAGGCACACCATCTAAGGTGCCTTGGGATGTCAGAGAGTCCACCAAGGCCATGAATGAGCTTCACATGGATGAATAATTTTCTCAAATTATGAGCAACACCTTCAAGGAGGGGGTGATGGTGAGTCCCATCAACACGTATATCTTAAAGATCATTATGTCATCCTCCAACCTTAAAACTATCATTTTCTCACATTAATTCACACTTTTGGTTATAATATGCTTAGTAAGAAGAGTAAAAGGTGTTTTTCATAGTATGTTTCCTAATGTGGTTTAATTGCAAGAAATGAAAGAATTTCTTAGGAATTTACTATGCAGGGGCTTGATGGAGACAACCATGAGAGAATATAGGGTGTTTTTCCACCTTTTTAACTCCCTAACTCGGCTTGGTATCACAACATCATCTCTCACTAGTTCAAATTCATTGACAACTGAGTAACTCCTAGTGCAAGTGAAGCTCAATAGGGACCAAATCCACCATTTCTGAGATCAAGGAGGAAATCACTCCTATTTTAAAGGGAGTTTCTATCAGGTACCCTTTTTTATAAATAAAAAATATTAAAATCATATTAGGATTTGAAGTTTTGATTCACCTAAGAGTAGCCATTGATCTTGTAACTTGACATTATCATTTGTATCTCTTATGTGATGTATGAGACTATTAATTTCTGATAATGAGAAGTTGGTTATTAAGCTGGATATGAGTTATTTTCAGAGGGCTCAGACCCTTGGGTTTGGGCCCAACCAAAAGGATTTGGTCCCTCTTTTTTACTTCTTTTTTGTGCTTAGTTCCAATCATTTCATATTTTTATTTCATTATAGTAGAGGTTAAACTATAAAAACATGTGATTACAAGCTTCTATATCACCTCTCATGTGGGAAAATGGTTGGAAGGATTCACAATGTCAATCCAAAAACATTGTGTTTATGATTTCTTGGAAATGGATAGATGTTAGTTGTCCTTATTCATACTTAGTTGATGTAACTTAGGATTCAGTTTAGTGATCAAAATAGTGTTATGGCATAAAATAGATGTTATTCAAATTCAACTCACCCTTTCCAGAATAGTTTATATCACTTTGTCTTTTGTTAATGGATGTATGTATGTGGCTAGTTGCAGGGTTTTTTTGATCTAAAGGGGATGGCACCTTTTTCAACTCCATTTTGTACTTCTCCATCTTCTCTTTCCATCCCTCAATTCTGCTCCCAAGGAATTAATCATGGTTCAAGACAGAACTCTGAGAGGTCCTTGGCTTGGCTAGAAGGCTTCCCCAGCCTTCCTCCACTCTTTCCTACCTTCATCCACCTGTGCATGCCCTCAATATATAATCTCCACCCTAAGAAGGCTCTAGAAACCCCTCCTGTAGCATTACAGGTCCTCTTGTATCATTACAGTTCATTTTGTAGCAATATAAAACTTATAGCAAGCTTGTAGCACCATTTTCCTTCACCTGGTTTTCTACCCACTTCAACCTTAGCTCAATAAAGATGAATAATTACCCCAAGTTGTGTTTTGATGATTAAAATAATCTCCTATACCACTCCAATCATTCCTTTTTCTCACTGCAAAACATAGTAGAATTAGTTTTTTACAATCACAAGCATGATACAAGTTAAACATTTGATTTTCAAGAAAGTGTGAAGTAGATGAATGATGCATGCAATTGTGTTACCAATTTGATGAATTATGTAAGATATAGTAGCTTTAATTCTGCAAGTAGATTAACCATTTTTTCTTTCATGTAATGTTAATTAACATCTACAAGTTGAGAAAATGGAATATTCACTTTCATAATTAGGATCAATTTTTCAATTGTACTTTCATCGGCAAGCTTCATTGTAGCTAAGTAGGAGGAATGGTCTTGGAGCACCTTGATATAATGTCATGACTGAGGGTGGCATGAGTATAATCCAACCTACTGTGCATATAACACTTCCACCTCTAAGATTGTACAAACCTCAGGTTGATAATATGATTTGAGGAGCCCCTAGGAGTTCCAGGACCCTTGGTGCAATACCAGGGCTCACCACACATATCGTGGATTCATAGGCCCAATGAGGTATGCACAGTCAGGATTTACCATGTATCCTGCCATTATCAGTCAAGGGATTCTTAGGACATGTGTTCCTCCTGAGACCACCCCACTCATTTTTGAAGCCATCTGGAAATCCAAATCAACCAAATAAGAGAGATCCTATCACACCATGGTTATCCGTAAATGCAAAGGAAAGGATAAAAACCATTTTCACACCTAGGAAAACCCATGCCAATGACATAAAGAGAACCAAATACAAACATTCATGTACCATGCATGCAAAAACTAGCAAGTAAATCATACATGCAACTCGATACCTGCAAGTATTCCCACTATAGCCATTGAATCTAACTCTTCTTTTCTTGATCTTTTCTCCCCATTTTCCTTCTTTGTCCTTCCTTGATCCAATTCTAAAGTGCTCCAAGAAAAATCTAAGTGTGAAAGAGTATGTGTGAGAGAGAATATATAGAGAGTGAGAGATCCAAAACTGAACTCACACAAACTGTGAACTGATCCTTATAAGCCTTTTTAACAATTAGGCCTCTAATTTCTTCAATTTTCCATTATTTTCCTTCATTTTCCTCCTCACATGAAACATGTGACCTTTCACCTTCCTTTTCTTGTAATTTCATTTATTTTCATAAATAAAATGCCAATTAATTACTCTTTCCTTTTTAAAGCTTTTGACATTGCCTTTGCCAATTTCCCTTAGCCATCATAAAACAAATGAACACCCACACTAGGATTCCTTTGCCCAAAATGAAACTTTGAATATGTATCCAATGACCATGGTCTTATTGTTCCTTTATTAAATTTATTACATAAAATTTTAATCTGGCTCTATTACATACCCCTCCCTCTTAGGGGAACATTGTCCTCGGTGTCCAATGACACCTACAACTAGAAAAAGCACTAAAAAACCAAAAAAATATTTCTCATGGAGCTTTATAAATCACCTCATAGTGGTATTTATATCCATATACATATATACATCTACCAAAAATACTTTTCCTCAACTGGAAAACAAGGAAGGATACATAGTCTGCATCTTATCAACCATCTCCCATGTAGCTTCATCGAGTGTAAAGTGATTCCACTGCACTTAAACCTGCTCGATCTCTTGGCTCCAATGCATGAGCATATTTCTCTGCAAAATACCTTGAGGTTGTAGTTGGAATCCTCCTTCTAGTTCCACTTGCAATAAAAACAAATCAATAATGTGATCAACATCCTCTACATATCTTTTAAGCATTGAAACATGGAAAAAATCATTGAATTTCAATGTTAAAGGCAGTGTGAGTCGATAAGCCATTGGTCCAATCCTCTTAAGGATCACGAACGGCTTGCATTATCCAGGTGCCAACTTCTCACATGACCCAATCGTCAAGGGGCTCTTCTTGGGCTTGATGCGCAAGTACACATTCTCCTCAACCTAAAATTCTTTAAATTCCATGTGCTAGTTTTTATAACTCTTATGTATATAATGTGTTGCCTTTAAATTCTTATTGATAACCTATAATTCCATCTATGCCAACATATCTAGTCCAATCATTACCCTTTTCATTGGTTAACTCCAACTAATGGGAGTGTTGCAACTCTGCCCATAGAGTGTCTGACTCATCCTCAACGACTCTTGATACCCATTATTGTAAGAAAACTCAACCAAAGGTAGATACTCTTCCCAATTATGTTGTTGATGCATACAATACATTCTCAACATTTCCTCTAAAATCTCATTGACCATATATGTTTCTCCATATTTCTATGGATGATAAGTTATGATGAGGGCCAACTCTCTACCCAATCCTACAAATAACTCTTTCCAGAACCTAGAAGTGAACATAGCATCTCTTCCCGACATAATATCCTTCAGTACACCATGCAAACTCACTACATCTTTGATGAAGACATGTGCCACATCACTCTCTAAATATGTAGACTTCACTGGAATGAAGTGTGCTACCTTTGTCAACTTGTCCACCACAACCATGATAAAATCATATTGTCTAGATGTCCTCGACAACCCTGTAATGAAATCCATAGAAATTACCTCCCATTTCCACTATGGAATCAAAATCAGTTGTAGCAATCCACCTGGATGCTTACACTCCACTTTCACCTATTGAAAATCCAAACATCTAGACACAAACTCTGCCACTTCCTTCTTTATATTCAACTAGTAGTGAAACTTCCTCACTAATGTCAATGTTTTATGATATCCTAGATGACATGAATATGGCTTAACATGAAATTCCCTCTAGATAATCTTCTTGAGCTCACTATCATCTAACACATAGATATTGTCCCTAAATATCATGTAATATTCCCAATTATCCATGAGCTAGTTGGAATATTCAATTTTGTTTTACTTCTTTGTTTAAAGAATAAGACGATAAAGGCAATCCATAATTCTCCTTAATAATGAATAAATCAATGCCAAATGTGAAAGAGATAAATCTTGGTAGCTTAATTAAGCACCCCTTGGTGTGGAAAGGGGCTGGATCACCTTTACTGGGTCAACCTTGACCAAATCAAAAACATTGTCATGGAGGAGTGGTCATCAATGAGGGACAACACAGTTTTAGATGGAGATGCTTTGTGTGAATGTAGTGATATTTTGGATGGGGCTTAGGGTTTGCAAGTTCATATATTATTTAAGGAAGAGGATGGCAACCATTGTTCATTATGTATGGGTTTATTATATTTCTGAATATATGGTCTATTTAGACATATATCTTTCTCTTGTTGTTTAGCTGAGATAGAGTGTTGTTTAGCACAAGGTGTTCCTGATCGGGAATCCCACCTCTTTCCTTGAGAGGCCTCTTTGGAGAGTTTGTACTAGATTTCCCACTATCAGGCTTAAGGCCAAGCTTCTTGTTTCAACTACAGTGTAGATCATGTTGAGGGTTTGGTTGTTTTTGCAGGTTACAGCAAGTGGAGATTAGATCTCTAGATTTAGGCTATTTCATTGCTTAATTTCAGTGGAGGAGGCTTCCTTTCCATTGGGAGGAACATATTGAAGTCTTTGGAGCTTATTTTTAGATCTTGGCATCAGGCCAACTTGTTATTCATCCCTATAGCATAGTTTACTCCCAAATCTATGTTATTTATGTAGGAGGAGTTGCAGGGTGGTTTGGCACACCATTTGGAGAGATGATTTTCTAGTGAAGGGGATCTTCCTTTCACTTAGAGGATCTATTGGAGGAGGCTAATGTATTGATCGTATCAAATCAGCCACACTTTCTAGATCTGTATTTTGTAGTAGATCTGCAGCCTTAGAGCTTAGATCTACAACTTGTATTTGGTGTTTTGTTGAAAACCCTTAACGGGTTCTTTAAAGGAGCTTGTATAGTGCTAATATCTAATATAGGTCTATCTTTTGAGGCACATATCAGCCCTAGATCTGATGTATAATATTTTTTTGTAGCAGAGCTAATAAAACAACGTTGTGAGGGTCTTCTAGTTTTTTTCCATAATTGCAACACCTCATATCGAGGGATTTTGTCCATTGGAGGCTTGTAATTTCTTGTTGTGTATCTTATGGGACATTATTCATGTATATTTTTCTATTTTTATAACATATGAAAGGTCTCCATATTGGCCTCTTTCTTTTATATGATGATTTACACTATTGTTCCAACATTTTGCACTATATTCTTGCTTTTCCCATTTGGGAATGTTACAATGGTATCAGAGCATAATCTTGGCACAACCTGTGAATCTTGAAAACCCAATATGGCATCTGAAGAAGGAGAGCCTCTCAATGATAGAGAGAGGAGGTATCAAGGAAGAGTACATCAGAAATTTTATTATGCAAATGACAAAGAAGACAAGGGTAAAACCCCTTTATCTGGAGGAGAAGATGAAGAGGAGGAGTTCCCTAAGATCCTTATTAGATCCATGCAAGACATTGCTAGAGAGATCAAGGAGATGAGAATGGATAGATTCAAGGAATACGCTAAAGGATTTCACCATGGTGAAGGCTCTGGCATGTCTCATCACTAGAATGATCAACCAATGTAGCAACCACAAGTTTCCCAACGCTCTACAATTCCTACATTCTTGGTTGTGGGAAATGAAGGGTTTCAAGAGCAAGAATCCCTTGAAGACTATTTTATGGAGTATGAATCTCAAACTCAGAGATTCACGGATCACTTGAGTTTTCAAGAATTTTTTCAAATCAAGGACAATAGAAGACCAAGGCATCATCATAGAAGTGGTGGATTAATTCAGAATCACAATCGACACCATACTATGGGAAGATTCTTTTTACCCAATTTTGATGGGTCATCCAAGTGCACTGCTAAATCATGGGTAGAGAAACTTGACATCTACTTTCAGTTGAACAAGGTTCCATAAATGGAGGCCATTAAGATTGCAGCATTGGACCTTGAGTGTGAACCACATGACTGGTGGTTCCATGGCTTGTCTACATTGGGTCATGCCAATGTAACTACATATTCAAAGTTCACTAGAAGGCTGGTGGAAATTTTTGATAGAAGAGATCCTGAAGCACCATTCATGGGGCTTGCAAAGCTAAAACAATCAGGTAATGCAGAAACTTACATCTCTGAATTTTTAACTTTTTGTTATGGTTCCTGATTTATCTGCAGCAAGAAGGGTGTATATGTTCATTGATGGGTTAGATGAACCTCTTCATGGGTTGGTTAAGTATACCAAGCCCAATACCCTACAAGATGCCATTGAAAGGGCTAGAGACCTTCAAGATGCCTTTCCAAAAGAAAAGGCAACATTTCAACATAAGCCCTATTTTCTATCAAAGGGAAAATAAGAGAAGGTTCCTCCTTCAAAGGAGAGCCAATATAAAAAACCTCTTGATGATGATGTCCGGAAAGATTTGAGGAGGAGGAACCTTTGCTTCACATGCCAAGAATATTGGGCCCCCGGACATAGATGTGTAGCTGGAAAAGCACATTACATAGAGGTCTTCTCATATGACGAGGAGGAAGAAGAAGATGAACCAAGAAGAGGTCACAGCGCTGACACTATAGGAGATGAACCAACACCATTAGGAGATTGGAATGGACCATTTGCTCCTATTGAAGGGTCTCTTGCATCATTGAGAGGATTACCTAAGTACTTGAACTTAAGAGTTCAAGGTTCCATCTTGAATCAGAGGGTTTCTATTTTGGTTGATAGTGGGGCTACCCACAATTTTATTGATGCCCAACTAGTGCAAAGGAGGGAAATACCCACTCATGCTTTTGAGGGATTTTTTGTTTTGGTCCCAGGAGATCGAACTATGAAATGCATTATGTTCCATCATTATTAGTCACCATGGGAACTTATAAATTGACTGATCACTTCTTTTTGGTTGACATACCTGACACCAATGTCATATTGGGTGTGCAATGGTTGATTAATTTGGGGAAAGTCACCACTGATTGGGAGACTTTACAGATGGAATGGGTGGATATAAAGAGTGGAAAAGCTCAAATGATTAAATGCATGCACACATATCCTCACATAACACTTCCACACAGAAATCAGAGACGGATTTGTGCAGTGGAAGCAAGGACCTAACAATCCCATCTATTATGCTTAAGAGATTGCTGGATGGGACACTATTATTTAGTGGAAAACCACCTGGGAGGCCACCTGATTCAGATTTGGTGAGATATATCTCACAACATGATGCTCCAAGCATAGATCCAGGAGGGATGGGAGCATTAGAAGACCATGATACAACGCTGGGAGTCTTGGGTAGACTCAAGGAGGAGGGAAACATTATCCCAACATCATCATTACCCACTCTCATTTCAGATTTTGTGCTGTGGGAGGAGAAGCATGGAAGGAGCGACCTTCCATCATACACATTTGGCATGGGAGATGTCAAGAAGAAGTATGGCCATATGACAAACATTCCTTTTGATAGATCATCAACGCTCTCACTATGGGAGATTGATCCATATTGGAAATCCCAATTGTTGGTGGATTATTCCATGGATATTTTCACATCCATGATACTTGATGACCAACTACATGAAGAGGGATATTCAGTCCAAGAAGAATTCATCTATTATCATGGTAGGATATTCTTATCTAGAGCCTCCAAGCTCAAGGAGAAGTTACTACAAAGAGCTTATGAAGAGTTCTTTTTCAGCCATACTTATTCCTTGAAGGCTTACAACACTATCATGGAGAGCTACACTTGGGAAGGCTTTGAAGAGGAACTATATCAGAATTTTCAAAGATGCATGAACCATGTGGAGTTGGGAGAGCAGCATAACTCTATGAAGGATTTAATTCAGCCACCTCTTTCCTCTTTTAGAATGAGAGGAGATAGATCTATGCACCACTACATTTGTATGAGGAGAAATTTTGGTGAAGACCATGCTTGTGTATCTAATGTTTCATTTGATTATTTTTTTCATTATTTCACCATGTATATGCAATTCATAGCTCTAAGAAGGAGTATTATTCCATATAAACTTCATGGCCAACTTTGGGCCACAAAAAGTTATGAACATGGCCACTCCCTTGGAGGACAAAGGGATATTTTGTATCATTGTGGGTGCATTCCAAAAGCACCAAACATATCTCACACTTTTAGCCATGGTGAGATGAATTGGCTAGCAAGTAAGTGGTGGGGAAACCATTTACCATATCATTATCTGAGACAGTCAGGAGATTTACTATAATATGCCAAAAGGGAGAATGCAGTTATACTAAAACAAAATATAAGAACTGCAGCAAGGTTAAAAATAAATCTATATACACATCATAATGCACATAAATAGCTGAGCCATTTTATTATATTGGAGGTGAAAAAATAAAGTACAATAGTGCTCAAAATATGAGACACTCAAGCCACAAGAGTAGCCTAGAATGACCCTGTAATGATATCCCAAGAGGGACTATGTAACTTTTGCTCTGCTGGAAGGTAAACTGCGTTGTCCCTGCAACAATTGTAGGGAATGAAACTGCCTGAAAGATAGAAAGTTCTATCTAGGAATAATGGGAGCTCCGATGATGTTGGAATTATAGATATGGGCTCAATGATGGATTCCCAAGATAACCCAAGAGGGGTTTCTCAGATATGTAAGTCTAAGACAACCTTCCTCTTAGGGCTTCACATATATGCTGTTGGGAATGAAAATCTGAAGCTAGATATGATAATATGATTTTTGCAATGATTTACAATCAGATCTATGCAAGAAGGGATGATCCCTTCACTAGATCCTTGGGCTAAAAGCTCAAGATCTAGCTCCTCCAATCTCCTCCATTGAAAATAGTTGTTGTATGAACAATAGCTTTAGAAAAATGCGTTGTTAGAGAGGGAGGCTCCTTAGCCTATTGCTAGATGTTTCAAATCAGCTCCAGAGTGATGGAAACAATAGATATAATGTGAGGAGGTTATCCCTCACAGGATTTCTAGCTGAAATACTAGAAACTTCCTTCCTCCAATATATGTACAGGACTGAACTGTGAAATCCTTGAAGGGACTGCTGCTGCATGGAGGTAAAACCCAATGGTTTGAATGGCTGATGTAGATTTGAAGCTCCTGAAAGGCTGGATCTGAAGCACAAAGTGGTAGGATGAATCCTCCACTAGTTTCCTAGCTGAATGCTAGAAACAACCTCCTAAAGATGGCACCAATTCCTGATAAGGAATGAAGAACAATCCTCTTTATAGAGCTACTTAAAGAAAGATATGGGATTCCCGCTCAAGAAAACCCTGTGCTAAACAGCACTGCAAAATCTGCTAAATAGCCCAAGCTTGCATAGAAATGTCCTAAGAAAAATCTAGATCTAAATAGATCAAGAAATGAATAATCCAAATAATGCCTTCCATTGTGCCTTCACCTTCATTATATGCATGAGCCTTCCATAGCCTGGGCCCACTCCAAATTTGCATTGTACATGTGGAAAAATTCTCCATGTTTGACTGCGTTGTTGATCCATGTCCTCCTTCATGTTCATATGGGGTGATCACTCTCTCCATCATGCATGCATTAAATGCATCACTTCCTCCACTATCTTATCATAAGTGCTTAATGATCTTCTTTGAATACATTATGATCTGTTGTAGCCTTTACAACACCCTCCAAAAAATACTACCATTTCAAAATTTTGGAGCCCCTTAGAACTAAAGAGAAATTGCTAAGTCAATAAGTCGCAAAAGTAAACATTCACGAAAATTGCGACCTTGCGACCTAGCGACCTCAGGTCGCCAGGTCGCCAGGTCGCATATCCCTTAAACTTATAAAAACTGTGACCTTGCGACCTAGCGACCCAGGTCGCCAGGTCGCCAGGTCGCCAGGTCGCAATTTTGTCTTTTTCAGAAAATCGCGACTTAGCGACCTTGCGACCCAGCGACCCCAGGTCGCCAGGTCGCAAGGTCGCCAGGTCGCAAAACTCAAAGTTTGACGAATCTGCGACCCAGCGACCCGCATTAATTGCCCGCACGTGCGACTTCCTATAAAAGGGAGGTCGCAGGTCGCATTTTTTACATTCAGCGATTTGTAAGGAAAACGCCTCTGACAGCTCAACTGACGAGTTTTTCCCGGGTAAGTTGCCATTTCTTCCTGCTGTTTCCGTTTTAATAATTTTCTTACTAAACCCATCTCCCCTGTAGCCTTTAAATTGACTTTTGACCGTGCTTCAATGTTTTCCGAGGTCTTTACAAATTACATGTTGCATAAATTGCCCAAAACCTCACTGTTTGCTGTTTCACCCCATGGCATCATCCCTTTAACTTTAAAACCATGCCATTACCTCTCCCTCGTCCCCGTCTTAAAACCTTGCTATATCCCAAGAGAAGGGGGGCAAAAAAGTTCAAGGTCACAGACTAAACCCCGTTAGTACAACAGTGACTTGCGACCCATCGACCTAGTCGCGAGGTCGCAGTCGCATTCTCTCCAAGCGGATTTGCATTCGGCGACCCGCCGACCCAGTCGCTAGGTCGCTAGGCCGCCTTTCCATCATTTCGTAGACTACGACCCAGCGACCCGACCCTGTGTCGCAAGGTCGCAAGGTCGCGCCTCTCTTCCCCGTTTCAGGTGGATCCGCGACCTACGACTCACCACCCGCTTTAATAACACAGTTAGATTTCATCACTAAATTGTAACTGGATTTTATCACCATGTCGTTCTTATCGTGGGACTCCTTTCTGAATTTGACAGGTGAAGACATAGAGTGCATACCTGTACTCTCAGATTCTAGTGACATGGCGCCCCCGCTATCTCGGAGAAAGGACAAGAGAATAGTGGAAGAGACTGATGAGTTGGTGGTGGTGTCCCCACCCCCAATATTCCAAGATACATTATGTAATTTTTCGAAAGACGACAGCATGAGATGGTACCAGATTTATCAGGAGTTCGCCAAACTGCCAGAAGAATTTCCGGAAGATCTCCCAGACTGAGAAGTATACTTGGCGGTAAAGAGGTCCAAACTACATCTGGCAGGGGCGCATCCAGCCATATTCCCATGTCCGGAGATCATAGACTGGATCATACAAAAGACAGACCCCGAGAAATTTGTGATCAGGGATTATGAAGGCAGAGCTTTCACTACGCTGGTAGGCCCGGATGCACACATTTATTATTCACTGCCTCGCCCAAACCAGCATTTCACTCGAGAATGGGTCGCTACTCACGCCGTCCCGATAGTTGATACTATTAAACAATGGTGGGAGGAGCCCGAGAAGTTCAAGGTAAAAAAGAACCAGGAATACCCAGTAGCGAGCCTAAGAAAAGTTTACAAATTAGTTGCTGCCATGCTCTGCAGGCTTTACGGGCGCCCAGATTGCTCCACTTTCAACGGCAGTTGGGCCACTATTATGGAGTATGTGACAACACAGGGCACCCGTTTTAATTGGGCCGGCATACTGATGACGTCGATGCAGACCAACTTGAACTCGGCATTGGCCCCGGACGAAGGAATGCCTGCTGAATTTTACATGGCTTCATACCTACTAGATGCGGTTTGCGCCCGAGTAGAGTTTGATGGATGGGAGCACAACTCGGACTCCGAGAACACGCGCGCAATCCATCTACAACTCAAAGTATTTTGGGAGTCCAAATACAAACAGGACATAGATCAGATCTCCCAAATATTTGTTCCCGCTCTGTACAGACATTTATTTGGCCAAGACGCCCCTTGCATGTCATGGCGGGCCAAGGAGACTCTGGTTAAAGTGGCGCACTGGTTCCCTTTCCCTGGGTACACCTTCATCCGAGTCTTTGGAACTTACAAGGCGCCACATGTTATGCCTCGCTTCGTGACAGACAAAATGCTTATTCAAGAGGTGTGTTTTCAGATGTCACACGGATTCTCCAACATCCTGTCTAAGGGCAAAAAGAAGGCATGGCCCACTCTGCCCCTCACTATTGGTGCATTCACAGTTAAAGACTTCAAGGAAGTACTCGCAGAGGCAAGAAGCAATGAGAAGTTATCAACTGGGGGCACTTGAACACCGAAACTATGACCCAGAGAGATTAGTCCCTGAACACTGCCGGAGAGCCAACCTCAAGTGGACTTATCAGCATCTTGAGCGCCCAACGGAAGATGAGAGAAGAAACTGGTATAATGCTGAAAGACAACTTGCTCCGGGAATTGACGTGGTCCAGGAAGACTCAGATGATCAGAACTTAGAAGACAGAAGACGTCAGTTAGGAGGTTCCTCTTCATCCATGCTCCGGAAATCCCGAATCAACACAGGGCCAACTCCATCCATCAAACAAAAGGAGGCAGAAGCAAAAGCCCAGCAGGAAAGGGAGAAAAAGCTAAAAGAAGATGAGGAGGCGCGCCAAAAGAGTGCAACAGCAACACAAAAGAAGAAGCTGGCCAAAGAGGCCAGGAAAGAAAAAGAAGACAAAGAGGCGCAAGCTGCAGCGGAACAGGCGCTTAAGGCAGAGCTGGACAAGGCAGAGGCTGAACGCCAAAAGAAAGCCGAGCAGGCTGCTGTAGCTGAACAGAAGAAGAGGGCCGAAATAGAAGCAGCCGCAGAGGCTGAACGCCAAAAGAAAGCCGAGTAGGCTGCCGCAGCTGAACAGAAGAAGAGGGCCGAGATAGAAGCAGCAGCAGAAGCTGAACGGAGGAGGAAGGAAGAAGAAGAGAAGAACACAGAGGAAAGAGAGGATGACACGCTAGATGATCTTGAGGTAACTCCCCTCGACATTCCTTTGGGCCGTACACAACTCTCTGATGTTAGATCGCCCCAGAGACAGGAAGAAGATGTGTTCGACCTGACCAGACTCACATTTGATCAGTTTTCGTTCAAGATCCGTCAAGAGAAGAGGAGGTCTTTGGCACATAGTCCCTCTGCATCATCTGCAGTATCCACAGGCAAGGATATAGTTTTGGATACCAGGACCAATCCGGTAATGATAGCATCAGCAGGTACTGCCTTCGCTGCGGCTACGGAAGAGAATGTAACCCGGATGAGTAGAGAAATAGTATCTCTACAAAACAGACTGCACGCGGCTGAGCAACGCGAAAAGATGGCAGAGCAGGAGAAAGCAGCATTGCAAGCAGAAGTCCAACAACTTCGAAACCAAGCTCTACCAGCAAATGAAGTCTCGCTTGCCATTTTCAAGGAGTGTGAGGTGTTGGAAATGACTATGAGACAGGTATATGGTGAAATGTTCACCATCAAACAAACAGTCGCTCCTCTGGCAAGAGCACGAATGGAAACCAGGCAAAGACAAGATCAGCTCAAAGAGGCTTCACAGGCTTTGGACAGGATGATGGGTTGGACCATTCAGTACCCTCAGGCACCTGAAAATTTGCCTAAGAGGGACAGGATCCACACGCAGGATGCGAAAGTTCAACTCCGCATAGCGATGCAATCTGGAGACAAATTGACTAAAGACCTGGACAAAGTGATGTCCTCGTACGACCACCTGATTAGTGGTATCGACTCAATGCATACGCTGCACCACATCCCATCGCTTGGAGCATTGGAAGAGGAGAAAACCTGGGAACAAGTAAACCAGGATATTCAAACATTCTTGCAACCTATCAAGCAAGCCGCAGCTGATCCAGAGCCCCCCGCATCTCAAGAGCATCTCAGTCATTTCATTTCCGCTCCAGCGCGGATTTATACCAAGCTTGCGTCGCTCTCAAATCAGATCGGACAGAAAAGGGAGACCTTAGTACCAAACGCTTTGGAATGTGTGCATAGGCTGAAAGAGGAGGTACCTCTGGTGTCCCCCATAGCGGCAGAATACCAGGCATGGCAGGATTTCCTCAGGGAACAACAGGTTGACATCCCTGACATTAACATTTCGCGTCCCGGCAGCAGCAAGAAGAACCAGGTCACAAATCGCACCAACAGGACAGGTCGCAGGTCGCATCTCCTACCTAGGTCGCAGGTCGCATCTCCTACCTAGGTCGCAGGTCGCATCACCTACTCAGGTCGCAGAAGGAGTGGGTCGCAAGGTAACCCAAAGGTCAAGAAGGCGAACAGTCAAGGAAACCCAACGGACAATTTTGGCATTATAAATACTCCTACGGGACATTGTAATGGGGCTTTTCTTTTTTGGGAAAACTCAAGAGCTACATGCATTTGTATTGAAAGATCCTACATTTGAGCATATGAATATAGAGTCTTGTTAAAATACCCTATGGTTATGATGTGTTTTTCTGTATGAACACTTTGCGTATTCCTTGTACAGTTTCAGAATATCCTATGATTAATGAAGCTGCACTTTTCATGTCATCGTTTATGCGTCATGGCTATCCGTGTTGTATCAATGATGTTCATTTTATTATCTGTTCTATTAATGAATGTTAATAAACTATTTTGTTAGCATTTCGTTTCATCTTTCAGGAAGTGAGGAGGTACCTTATCATAAAGAACTATTTCTTTTGTGATCAGACTACCGTACAAGCATTACCCCACAAAAGATGTGTTGCTAATGACATCTCTTGAGGTGTACGTGCTTTATCTATAATCTTGCTACGCATAGTGTTTGATTCATGTTTAACACATTAATCTTGTATTCTATATCATGTGAATAAGTGTATGTCCGCAGGTTCAAACAGGTTCTTTTGAGACCGAAAGGAAGTCATCTTAAGTGGTAGCCGGACCCACACCCCGGACGGGATCCCCACTCCAAACGGTTTAAGGTCTAATTGGGACTTTCTACCGGGGAGATCCCCTACTGTTGGCCGGACAAATTTTCCCGTCAACAGAATTGGCGCTAGAAGGAGGGCCGAATGGCAGCCTCCCAGCACACAACAAACATCCCATCGCAAACTCCCCAAGGGGAGGTCATAAACAATGAAACTAACCCTCCTCTTCCAGAAGATATTCCAGGGAGGGAGCTTCGATATTATGAAATCACTAGGGAGCAGCTGAGAGCCTTACGCCCAGCTGCCCGAGATCTCGTCAACCATTTACGGTTCACTGCAATCATGGAATACCTTGCCCATACTAGAACTCCACCCGAGAACATCACCCGTAACGGTGCCATCGCTAGTACCATACCCGAGCTCGTAAATCTCATGTTGGAAGACCTCGCAAATGCCGTTGAAGAAAATGATCCTATCCTCCAAGAGGGCGAAGAGTTTGCTGACACCGAGCCTTTCCCCGACGCCCAGCCTAACCAGACTCGACAAAACAACAACCAGGCACACCCCCCACCCGGGGATGGTGAGGGAGGCAGAGGCCGAGGAAACATAGATGGGGGGAATAGAGCTCGTAGAAATGAAGGAGATAGGAATAGAGGCCGAGGGGCCGGAGGTAGAGGAGATAGAGGCCGAGGCCAAGGAAACCAAGCTCGCAACCGCCACCCAAACCCAGTAAGGCCTCTTGTAAACAACTTGGGATATCTTAGAGATTTTCTGCACCGTGGGAGACACCAAGACGAACACTCCCGTCACGAGTCAGAAGCATCGGTCTCAGGTTCGGAAGGTGAATCTGAACATCAGTTTAGGCAACACCAGCGGGCGAGAAGAGTGCAACCCCTGGCCTGGATGGCTCAATCCCCGTTAAACCTTTTAGGCCCGCTCCAAGACCTGCCTAGAAATCCAGAGAAACATCTCCCTAAGTTCGACCCTGAGAAAGGCACCTTAGCTGAAGATCATATCAGCAGCTTCTATTTGTCTCTGCAAATCATGAGAGTCCAGTCCGATGATGTCGCATGTCGACTGTTTCCCCATACCCTCGAAAACAAGGCAGCCACTTGGTATCGCTCTCTCCCCAGTGCCTCCATCACGTCATGGGAACAATTCCGTCGCATTTTCCTGCATAAGTTTTCAGAAGATAAAACTCCTTCCATGCTTCTAACTGAACTGAGCACCATCAAGTGTCAAAAAAAGGAAAAGGTTAAGGACTTCAACCAACGCTTTGCTACCATACTGCAGAAATTTCCTCCAAACTTAGCGTTGGATGATTCAATCACCATTGACTACTACACCAAAGCCCTACCTAGAGATATTGCAGTTTTCGTGAAACGTGAAGCCCGCGCTAACCTTACGGCTAATTATGAGGCTGCTCTCGCTGTGGAAAAAGACATGCTTTCGATAGGAGCCATCGATCATGAAGGGAGAGATGATCACAAGCCTAACACAAAAAGAGGTCATTCCTCCACTCCTAAGACTACTGATAGGGATAGAGATGCTTTTGATTTTGAAAGCATGGCCAAAACGCTCAAGCATTTAACAAATGAAGTCACTGACCTCAGGAGAAAGGGCGCAGAAGCCACAACGAGTAGTAGACCACCCAAACCTTTTTTCAGAAAAAGTAATCTCAATACTAACAGACCTTCGTCCAACACGAATACTGCTCTCAATGTGGAAGAGATAGGGAAAGATAATTTCTGTTCTTTCCACCAAGCTGCCCATTCCGAGAAAACATGCCCTCAATGGATTGGCAGCATGACAGCAGTAGTTAATCAGCTTTTAGATGATCAAACTCCAGGGGATGTGACGGAGGATGAAGTTTCAGATCACGATGAAGATCCGCCCTCTAATGAAGAACCAGGATCCTCTATCCTTGCTTTTGACATAATCCGAGGTGGAGAAAACCTTACCCCTATCGATATTTACATGGCAGATGCTCCCAAGGATCAGCCCGTGCGGAATTATAGCCTCAGAAGCAAAGGACCTGTTCCCGAACAGTCTTATGAAGACAAGAAAAGGGCTTTCCTAAGGAAAATCCTGCCCCCAGGGAACGGAAAACAATCTGTCCCGGAAAAACTTCCAAACAACACTACCCGAGCGAGTCAAAAGAGCAAACTTCCGACAGAATCCTCTAAGACTTCCGCCGAGCCTAGCCCTCAACCAGATCCCAGCTATAACATTGTTGAAGATATGAAGAAAACAAGAGCAAACATTTCTCTCTATGAGTTGGCCCGCATTACTAATCAAAAGGAGCTCATTCTTAAGGCTTTCGCAAATACTTCAGCTACGAAGACTGTGAGCAACACGTCTGCGCAAGCCGAACCAGATGTACAATCCATAGTAAACGCCATCAATACAAACTCTAGAGGATCCACACCCCCTTTCCTTTTGTTCTTCGAGATTTTCAACTTCAATGTCCACAACTGTCTAGTCGACTCCGGTGCCTCTACAAACGTCATGCCTTTATCTGTCTGTAAGAAACTTAACATTCGCCCGGAGAAGACTGATGCAAAAATCATACAACTCGATAGATCACAAGTACCTGCCATAGGAGAATTGAACAATGTCATCATCCGCTTGTCATCAGACTCTAGGGTCCATCAGTGCATTGACATTGTGGTTGTCGATATCCCGGAAGCATACGGCCTATTGCTCAGTAGAGATTGGTCCACCAAATTACAAGGCTACTTCGCCACCGATTGGTCCCACTTATGGCTTCCTTACAAGGGGCGGAATAATCAGATCAGAGTAGAGAGCGAACCCTATATGAAACACACCGTCACTGATCTGGATGCCGTTAATGAACCCATCATCTTTGCACAAGAAGAGCTCGGCATGGGCTTTCTGGAAGAAATATTTGGATGCTACCAACCCCCGCAATCTCCTATAGGCCCCGAGGTTCAATCTGAGTTAGCCTTTGTCACTGAAGAGCAAGTAATTCCTGACTTACCACCAGCAGAGACCCCTTCACAACCTAGCGCCCTAAAGGAGCCAGAAAGTGACCTATGGACCTTGTATTATGATGGATCCAAGACTAATGACGGAGCTGGTGCTGGTTGCATATTGCTCGACCCGCACAAGAATAAATACTTGATCTCATGCCGGCTAGAGTTCCAGTGCACCAACAACTCTGCTGAGTACGAGGCATTAATCCTCGGACTTAAAAAGGCACTGGACTTGAAGGTAAAATGTTTGCAGGTCATTGGAGATTCCGAGATCATCACCCGCTAGGTACGCAACACTATTCACTATTTATCTCCACATTTAAAGGCGTATCAACAAGAGGTATGGCGTTTGATTTCTGGTTTTGATGCATTTGGAATTAAATCTGTCCTTAGGATGCACAACGCAGCAGCAGATACTCTGGCCAATGCTGCTGCTAGATTCACCCCTTTGAGGGACGGCTTTTCTATTGAAATTATATATAGGCCCTCTGTGCCAGACAATATTTCTAATTTACGCGTTTTTAACGATGATCAACAGATTTTGGACTTTATGTGCAATACTGAAGTGTTCAAGGATGCGGCGATAGATGAGGAAGAACATGAGCATGCGTTACAGAAAAATAATGATGAACGCAAAGAGAACATTATGCCCAAGGGGGTGGTATCACTAGAAAAGATGTTTGATCTGCAAAACCGATTCCGCAGGCCTCCGAACACCAAAGTGCAAAGTTCCATATTGGCACATCGGCAAGTCAACTTGGGGTCAGATGAGAACCCTAAGTTCGTTAACCTTGGCAAAGACTGTAGTGATGAAGAGGCACGGGCTTTCACCCAGCTATTCCGGAAGTATCGTGATGTATTTGCCTGGACATATGAAGATCTACGTACATACGATACTCGTATCATTCAACATGTAATACCCATGAGGGAAGGCGTTAAACCCTTCCAACAGAAACTCAGAAAAATACATCCAGCTTTGGAGCCAATGATTCTAAAAGAACTTAAGAAGATTTTAGATGCTCGCATCATTTTCAAAGTTCGTCACTCCACGTGGGTGTCGAATCTGGTACCTGTGCGAAAGAAGTCTGGTGAGATTCGCTTGTGTGTAGATTTCCGCAATCGGAATCGGTCCTCAAACAAAGACAACTACCCGGTGCCTCCCATGGAACAGATATTACAAGCTGTGTCTGGATCTGAGATGTTCTCCCTATTGGACGGCTTCTCCGGCTATAACCAAGTGCTGGTAGCTGAACCGGACAGATTGAAAACCACATTCCAGACAAAATGGGGAACCTTTGCTTTCAGACACATGCCCTTTGGATTGATCAATGCAGGGGCCACCTTCCAACGAGCTATGGACATAGCCTTCCGCGGTCTAATAGGGCAGAGCGTGGTGGTTTATTTGGACGATGTTACTGTATTTTCAAAACGCAGGGGCGATCATTTACGCCACCTTAAGCAAATCTTCGAGAGATGCAGGAGGTATGGAATATCGCTCAATCCTAAAAAGAGCGTTTTTGCCGTGGCAGAGGGAAATTTGCTAGGCCACATTATCACTAAACAGGGCATTGTGGTTGATCCGGAACGGGCTAAAGCCATCGCTCAGATTCCGCCCCCAAACAACAAGAAAGCAATGCAATCCTTCCTGGGGAAGATTAATTTTGTCCGTAAATTCATTTCAGATTTCGCGCAAATTGTCAGGCCACTGCAGGAAATGATTAAAAAGAATGCTGCATTCAAATGGAATCCCTCAGAGAAAGAGGCCTTCGACAAAATCAAAAGGGCTATAGCTGAAACTCCTTCCCTCCAAAGTCCAGATTTTGATAAAGGTTTCATCCTATACACTTTCGCTTCAGATTCCTCGCTTGCGGCTGTCGTCACGCAGAAAGATAATAACAACGATGAACGGCCCATTTCTTTTATGAGCACCGGTCTACAGGGAGCTGAATTAAACTATCCGGAAATTGACAAGCAAGCCTATGTGGTTTACAAGGCCGTAAAACATTTTAGGCCCTACATCTTGAAAAGTCACGTCACGGTTTTTGTACCGCACCCAGCAGTCCGCTCACTCTTCGTACAGCAAGAACTAGGCGAAAGGCGGGGCAATTGGATGGCATGTTTACAAGAATACGATTTAGAGTTCAAACCAGCACATACCGTTAAAGGACAGGGCTTATGTCAAATGGCCGCAGAGGCTGCAAGTACTCGTGAGATGGAAGAAGAATGTTGGGAACAAGAGATCGACATGTATCAGAGCGACCATGTGCCTTAGCAAAATAGCCCTTCTTGGTATTCTGATATTTCAAGATATCTGGCCCAAGGCACGATGGACCCTGCTCTTACTGCCCGACAGAAGTGCGCAATAAGATTAAAAGCCGCATCTCACCAACTGGTCCAAGGTAAGTTATTCAAGAAACACCACGATGGGGTCCTGTTACGCTGCTTGGAAACTGACGAAGCACAGAAAATCTTAACTGAGTTACATGACGGACCCGCTGGAGGTCATTTTTCCAGAGATACCACTGCCCATAAGATAATGCGTGCAGGATATTATTGGCCTACTCTTTTCAGAGACGCGCATTCATATGTTCGGAAATGCATTCAGTGCCAGAATTTCGCCAACCGAGAAGCACGGCCAGCCGCACCACTACTCTCAGTAGCAGTAGAGGAACCTTTCCAACAATGGGGTTTGGACGTAATTGGGGAAATCCTACCTCACTCTTCTAAACAACATCGGTATATCCTTACGGCCACTGATTACTTCACCAGGTGGGTCGAGGCAACACCGTTACGCCGAATCAACGATCAAGAGGTAATAGAATTCTTCACGCATTCCATCATGACCAGGTTTGGCGTTCCGACTTCTTTAGTTTTTGATAATGCGACTTATTTCTCATCTTTTAAGTTATATGATTTTGCGCTGGAAAATGGAATTATTTTGAAACATTCTACAAACTACTATCCCCAGGGAAATGGATTAGCTGAGTCCACTAACGAGAACCTCATCCGGATTATTAAGAAGACCCTTCTATCCCACCAGCGTAACTGGCACAATGCCCTTCACAATGCACTGTGGGCTGACCGTATTACTCCAAAGTCCTCTTTAGGCACCTCCCCATTTTTCCTCGTGTATGGAAAAGAGGCTGTTCTACCTTCTCATCTATCTCTCCCGGCCCTCCAGCTGTCCCAAGAATGTCATGGCACCCCGTGTCCCACCTTGCAAAACCGAATCGACACCTTGCTGAAATTGGAGGAAGAAAGGCAAAAGACCCGGGAAAAGTTTGCCATCCATCAGAGCCGAATCAAAAGATGGTTTGATAAAAAGTCCGCGGGAAATAAAATTTTTGAAGTAGGAGACCTGGTCCTTAAGTGGGATAAAGCCCATGAGGAAAAGGGGAAGCATGCTAAGTTCCAAGCACTTTGGACAGGCCCGTTCCGAATTAATGAAAAGATAGGATCACACACATTCAGATTACAAACCCTTGATGGACGAGTCGAGGTCCTCCCGGTAAACGGGCATGACCTCAAACACTATTTCACTTAACAGCCCTTCGAGGGCTGTCTAGTTTTGTACCATAGTTCCTTGTCTTTTGTTTGTTAAAATATATATATATATATATATATATATATAAAATAAAATAGAATAAAAACCTAAGGAAGGATTTGTTAGAGCTACGCAGATAGGCATACTGCAGCAGGTTCTCCGCTGATGGAAAGCCTTTCCCGATAAACTCAAAGGCGGCGAAAGTTGTTTGCCCTCTACACCTAGAGGTAGCACATTACCAAGCACAAGTCGTCAAGCAGGGGAACTTACCTCGCCAGTCTGAGAGGGTTTCCACAAAAGAAAATGCAGTGTAAATGGTAACCGACCAGAAGGGAAGAGAGATACTCTAAGCTACGATAGGGCATCTGGGAAAAACCAAAGTCCTCATACCAGACCAGGAACAACCGCTCTGCAAGAAAAATAAGTCGGGATCCCTCATCCGCCCAGGCCAAATGGCCATTTCAAATAAGTGCCATAAGCACATCTAAATAAGTGCCTCAGGCACATTCAAAATAAGTGCAATAGCACACAAATAAGGTTAAAGGATTGAGAAAGGCTTCCTGCGCAGAGAGGTGCTGTAACGACTCCGCCGGGGTACTGACCAGGCTCGCTGGCAGTGGAGCAACGTTCACGATTCCTAGGCAGTGACTCCGTCGGGACCGAGAGGTTCGCTGGCAGCGGAGCAACATGATGAGGACAAAATAATCATACCAGACCCTGTGGCCGCCTGGAGTTCTCCAACCCTTCCAGTCAGGAGACCTGAAGAAGGAATTTGTTTGGATGGCGCCCAACCAGACCAGCAGGTTGAGCAACCCAGCTAGATGCCGAAAGCTAGGAAATGGAAACCACAAGGTAAAAGAGGATAGTCAGCATAAGCCCCTCCCCCCCCCCCCCGCTAAGACTAACCATCAGCAGAGACTCTGAGTTCGTCCAGTAAATCGCCATTTGTTGTAGCCTTTACAACACCCTCCAAAAAAGACTACCA
Organism: Pinus albicaulis; assembly: GCA_034641835.2. Classification (NCBI taxonomy): domain Eukaryota; kingdom Viridiplantae; phylum Streptophyta; class Pinopsida; order Pinales; family Pinaceae; genus Pinus; species Pinus albicaulis. The sequence goes on along the minus strand of CM076574.1, from coordinate 660,598,095 downwards.
TTTCAAAATTTTGGAGCCCCTTAGAACTAAAGAGAAATTGCTAAGTCAATAAGTCGCAAAAGTAAACATTCACGAAAATTGCGACCTTGCGACCTAGCGACCTTAGGTCGCCAGGTCGCCAGGTCGCATATCCCTTAAACTTATTAAAACTGCGACCTTGCGACCTAGCGACCCAGGTCGCCAGGTCGCCAGGTCGCCAGGTTGCAATTTTGTCTTTTTCAGAAAATCGCGACTTAGCGACCTTGCGACCCAGCGACCCCAGGTCGCCAGGTCGCAAGGTCGCCAGGTCGCAAAACTCAAAGTTTGACGAATCTGCGACCCAGCGACCCGCATTAATTGCCCGCACGTGCGACTTCCTATAAAAGGGAGGTCGCAGCTCGCATTTTTTACATTCAGCGATTTGTAAGGAAAACGCCTTTGACAGCTCAACTGACGAGTTTTTCCCGGGTAAGTTGCCATTTCTTCCTGCTGTTTCCATTTTAATGATTTTCTTTCTAAACCCATCTCCCCTGTAGCCTTTAAATTGTCTTTTGGCCATGCTTTAATGTTTTCTGAGGTTTTGCAAATTACATATTGCATAAATTGCCCAAAACCTCACTGTTTGCTGTTTAACCCCATGGCATCATCCCTTTACCTTTAAAATCATGCCACAGCTCTCCCTGGGCCCAGAAACCTTGCAAATTCCCAAGAGGAGGGGGGCAAAAAAGTTCAAGGCCGCGCGCACCAAACCCCCGGCAAGCCAGTCTGCGACCTGCGACCCAGCGACCTAGTCGCGAGGTCGCAGAGTCGCATTCTCTCCAGTTTTCGGGATTTGCGACCCTGCGACTCAGCGACCTAGTCGCCAGGTCGCTAGGTCGCACTTTCCATTATTTTCGTAGATCTGCGACCTAGCGACCCAGCGACCCCAGGTCGCCAGGTCGCCAGGTCGCAAGGTCGCAAGGTCGCGCCCGGGCCCTGTTTGTGTGATCCGCGACCCAGCGACTCACCAGTCCAGTTTTGCATTAACGCAGTTAGGTTTCATCATTAAATTGTAACTGGTTTTTATCGCCATGACGTTCTTATCGTGGGACTCCTTTCTGAATTTGACAGGTGAAGACATAGAGTACATACCTGTGCTCTCAGATTCTAGTGACATGGCGCCCCCGCTATCTCAGAGAAAGGACAAGAGAATAGTGGAAGAGACTGATGAGTTGGTGGTGGTGTCCCCACCCCCAATATTCCGAGATACATTATGTACTTTTTCGAAAGACGACAGCATGAGATGGTACCAGATTTATCAGGAGTTCGCCAAACTGCCAGAAGAATTTCCGGAAGATCTCTCAGACCGAGAAGTATGCTTGGCGGTAAAGAGGTCCAAACTACATCTGGCAGGGGCGCATCCAGCCATATTCCCATGTCCGGAGATCATAGACTGGATCATACAAAAGACAGACCCCGAGAAATTTGTGATCAGGGATTATGAAGGCAGAGCTTTCACTACGCTGGTAGGCTCGGATGCACACATTTATTATTCACTGCCTCGCCCAAACCAGCATTTCACCCGAGAATGGGCCGCTACTCACGCCGTCCCAATAGTGGATACCATTAAACAATGGTGGGAGGAGCCCGAGAAGTTCAAGGTAAAAAAGAACCAGGAATACCCAGTGGCGAGCCTAAGGAAGGTTTACAAATTGGTTGCCGCCATGCTCTGCAGACTTTACGGGCGCCCAGATTGCTCCACTTTCAACGGCAGTTGGGCCACTATTATGGAGTATGTGACAACACAGGGCACCCGTTTTAACTGGGCCGGCATACTGATGACGTCGATGCAGACCAACTTGAACTCGGCATTGGCCCCGGAAGAAGGAATGCCCGCTGAATTTTACATGGCTTCATACCTACTAGATGCGGTTTGCGCCCGAGTAGAGTTTGATGGATGGGAGCACAACTGGGACTCCGAGAACACGCGCGCAATCCATCTACAACTCAAAGTATTTTGGGAGTCCAAATACAAACAGGACATAGATCAGATCTCCCAAAAATTTGTTCCCGCTCTGTACAGACATTTATTTGGCCAAGACGCCCCTTGCATGTCATGGCGGGCCAAGGAGACTCTGGTTAAAGTGGCGCACTGGTTCCCTTTCCCTGGGTACACCTTCATCCGAGTCTTTGGAACTTACAAGGCGCCACATGTTATGCCTCGTTTCGTGACGGACAAAATGCTTATTCAGGAGGTGTGTTTTCAGATGTCACACGGATTCTCCAACATCCTGTCTAAGGGCAAAAAGAAGCCATGGCCCACTCTGCCCCTCACTATTGGTGCATTCACAGTCAAAGACTTCAAGGAAGTACTCGCAGAGGCAGAAGCAATGAGAAGTTATCAGCTGGGGGCACTTGAACACCGAAACTATGACCCAGAGAGATTAGTCCCTGAACACTGCCGGAGAGCCAACCTCAAGTGGACTTATCAGCATCTTGAGCGCCCAGCGGAAGATGAGAGAAGAAACTGGTATAATGCTGAAAGACAACTTGCTCCAAGAATTGACGTGGTCCAGGAAGACTCAGATGATCAGAACTTAGAAGACAGAAGACGTCAGTTAGGAGGTTCCTCTTCATCCATGCTCCAGAAATCCCGAATCAACACAGGGCCAACTCCATCCATCAAACAAAAGGAGGCAGAAGCAAAAGCCCAGCAGGAAAGGGAGAAAAAGCTAAAAGAAGATGAGGAGGCGCGCCAAAAGAGTGCAACAACAACAAAAAAGAAGAAGCTGGCCAAAGAGGCCAGGAAAGAAAAAGAAGACAAAGAGGCGCAAGCTGCAGCGGAACAGGCGCTTAAGACAGAGCTGGACAAGGCAGAGGCTGAACGCCAAAAGAAAGCTGAGCAGGCTGCTGTAGCTGAACAGAAGAAGAGGGCCGAAATAGAAGCAGCCGCAGAGGCTGAACGCCAAAAGAAAGCCGAGCAGGTTGCTGCAGCTGAACAGAAGAAGAGGGCCGAGATAGAAGCAGCAGCAGAAGCTGAACGGCGGAGGAAGGAAGAAGAAGAGAAGAACACAGAGGAAAGAGAGGATGACACGCTAGATGATCTTGAGGTAACTCCTCTCGACATACCTTGGGGCCGTACACAACTCTCTGATGTTAGATCGCCCCAGAGACAGGAAGAAGATGTGTTCGACCTGACCAGACTCACATTTGATCAGTTTTCGTTCAAAATCCGTCAAGAGAAGAGGAGGTCGTTGGCACATAGTCCCTCTGCATCATCCGCAGTATCCACAGGCAAGGATATAGTTTTGGATACTAGGACTAATCCGGTAATGATAGCGTCAGCAGGTACTGCCTTCGCTGCGGCTACGGAAGAGAATGTAACCCGGATGAGTAGAGAAATAGTATCTCTACAAAACAGACTGCACGCAGCTGAGCAACGCGAAAAGATGGCAGAGCAGGAGAAAGAAGCATTGCAAGCAGAAGTCCAGCAACTTCGAAACCAAGCTCTACCAGCAAATGAAGTATCGCTTGCCATTTTCAAGGAGTGTGAGGTGTTGGAAATGAATATGAGACAGGTATATGGTGAAATGTTCACCATCAAACAAACAGTCGCTCCTCTGGCAAGAGCACGAATGGAAACCAGGCAAAGACAAGATCAGCTCAAAGAGGCTTCACAGGCTTTGGACACGATGATGGGTTGGACCATTCAATATCCTCAGGCACCTGAAAATTTGCCTAAGAGGGACTGGATCCACACGCAGGATGCAAAAGTTCAACTCCGCATAGCGATGCAATCTGGAGACAAATTGTCTAAAGACCTGGACAAAGTGATGTCCTCGTACGACCACCTTATTAGTGGTATCGACTCAATGCATACGCTGCATCACATCCCATCGCTTGGAGCATTAGAAGAGGAGAAAACCTGGGAACAAGTAAACCAAGATATTCAAACATTCTTGCAACCTATCAAGCAGGCCGCAGCTGATCCAGAGCCCTCCGCATCTCAAGAGCATCTCAGTCAATTCATCGCCGCTCCAGCGTGGATTTATACCAAGCTTGCGTCGCTCTCAAATCAGATCGGACAGAAAAGGGAGACCTTAGTACCAAACGCTTTGGAATGTGTGCATAGGCTGAAAGAGGAGGTACCTCTGGTGTCCCCCATAGCGGTAGAATACCAGGCATGGCAGGATTTCCTCAGGGAACAATAGGTTGACATCCCTGACATTAGCATTTCGCGTCCCGGCAGCAGCAAGTCCTGAGCAGCAAGAAGAAACAGGTCGCAAATCGCACCAACAGGACAGGTCGCAGGTCGCATCTCCTACCTAGGTCGCAGAAGGAGTGGGTCGCAAGGTAACCCAAAGGTCAAGAAGGCGAACAGTCAAGGAAACCCAACGGACAATTTTGGCATTATAAATACTCCTACGGGACATTGTAATGGGGCTTTTCTTTTTTGGGAAAACTCAAGAGCTACATGCATTTGTATTGAAAGATCCTACATTTGAGCATATGAATATAGAGTCTTGTTAAAATACCCTATGGTTATGATGTGTTTTGCTGTATGAACATTTTGCGTATTCCTTGTACAGTTTCAGAATATCCTATGATTAATGAAGCTGCATTATTCATGTCATCGTTTATGCGTCATGGCTATCCGTGCTGTATCAATGATCTTCATTTCATTATCCGTTATATTAATGAATGTTAATGAACTATTTTGTTAGCATTTCGTTTCATCTTTCAGTAAGTGGTGAGGTATCTTATCATAAAGAACTATTTCTTTTGTGATTAGACTACCGAACAAGCATTACCCCACAAAAGATGTGTTGCTAATGACATCTCTTGAGGTGTGCGTGCTTTATCTATAATCTTGCTACGCATAGTGTTTGATTCGTGCTTAACACATTAATCTTGTATTATGTATCATGTGAATGAGTGTATGTCCGCAGGTTCGAACAGGTTCTTTTGAGACCGAAGGGAAGTCATCTTAAGTGGTAGCCGGACCCACACCTCGGACGGGATCCCTACTCCAAACGGTTTAAGGTCTAATTGGGACTTTCTACCGGGGAGATCCCCTACTGTTGGCCGGACAAATTTTCCCGTCAACATGATCTCAGTTGACTTTATCAAATATCCTTATGATTTTACATTTAATATCCATGATATTATTTGACTATTTCATCCTCCTTAATTTATCTCATAAATGAGACATGATCTCCACTAATGGAGCTGCTCCACTACTCCATGTTTTAGATCTAGATCTAGAATATCCACATTCACACATTAAAAGTGGATTTTATTCGTCTTTGAGTTTTGTGGGTCCCTCCACCCTTTTATTTACTTAATTTATTAAGAAAATCAAGGACTCTAATATTCCAAATATGATATGAAAATTTGGGAATATTACAGTGCCCCCCGGTAAAATGTTGCTTGTCCTCAATCAAATACAAAATTAGATGAAAAGACATCTATTCCCCTCCAAATGGCATCCACATAAGGAAGGATTCCTCCATTTTCTACAATGTGTTATACATGTTTGGTTCCAAAGTTGTCTCTCAAGTGAGCATAGAATGACCTCCAATTGTGTAGCTATATGCCATCCTGTCATCATGAAGTTCCAAGTGACAACCATATGATGTCCAACATCATCATCAATACTTGAGATACATAAAATAAAGTGGCCCTTTCCACAAAGGAAAAGATCCATCTCACAATACATCTCTCCATACCATGCTTCATGAATTTGATTGAGCATTGATATGCTTTCATCCTTAGCCCTGTTGGACTTGTTGGATCCAAGAATCATTCCAAAGTTATGCAAAAGAAGAAGGAAAGGAGGTATATGGGTAGAAAAAGATGTCAAACCATATTCTCCTAATAGTAACCACCAGAGTAAGGCCCTTTTCTTCCATCCTCCATCTCCTCCATGTAAGATGGACAAGCCAAACTCCCCCAAAAGCAACCAAAGAAACAAGATATCTTGTTGCTTTCTTTCTTCCTCATGTGAATCATGGAGAAAAAACATATTGATTGACATGTGGAATGCCACACCAACCCAATACAAATAAACACCATTGATACACACCATGAGAGCATCATGCCAAGCTTTACCCAATACAAAACACATAGACATAGGAGATGTCATGTGGTGGTCAATCTCTCTCAAGGGAAACCAAAATGAACATGCCTTCTTTTTTTGCATTCTATCATTGATACACAAGGTATGAATCAGAAAAATATGAGCTATTGGGTGGTAACCATACTCACCCAAGAGCAGACAGCGTAGCCATGCCTCCTTCTTCATTTCATAAGTGTTATTCAAGGCATGGATCCAAGAAATAGGAACCTTTGGGTAGTGATAGAAATATCCCATGGGAAACCAATGTAACTAAGCTTGCTGGCCCATGTCATATATCTGCAAGTGGTCATAGAACCACTTGCTTATCATCCTCACCCACTCATCCCAATGTGGATGATGAATGGTGTGCTGCATAATCATGGTATCCTCCCTTTGTAGAATACCATCCTCCCCAAACTGTTGAAGAACTTTTCACTTCATGAAATGTTGAAGTGCACCTCCAATGAGATCTCTCAATGAGATTCTCTTTTCACCAAAGGCCCTCCAAAACCAAAGAAGTTTTGGATCTGCTGCAGGTAGAAGTTTCTCTTTGAGCTGTGAGATGCTCATTGAGAAAGGGTCATCTAGAAAGGATCAAGGTTCCTTATCTCAAGATGTCTACCATTTGTCATCTTTACCTCCATTGCTTCATGAGTGAAGCTACCTTCATAATGTTCCAAGAATGATGGGGCCTCTTCATTTTCATAGCTACTAAGTGACAACATTGTATATCTTCATGGTAATACATGTGTTGTCTCAAAGTAAAGCACAATACTGATCTCATAACCAGTTATTGTACATAGGATTATGTAATATTCCCAATTAGTCAAGCTAATGGGAATATACAATTTTGTTTAACTTTTTCTGTCTCATGAATAAAATTGTAAAGGAGGATCAATAAAACTCCTAAACAACAAAATAAATCAATGCTCAATGTGAACAAAGCTAAATCTAAGCTATTTTCATAAACACACTTAAGTGGGAAAGAGGTTGGATCAATTGACTGGGTCAACACGACCAATTCAACATCGTTGTCTAGATGCAATGTATCTCCTAGAGGCACAACGCAGTTCATGTTGGAGGCCACTCATGTGAATGAAGCTAAATCATTAAGATGGTTTACCATTTGACAAGATTTCCACGTTATAAAAGAAAGAGGAGGACACCAAGAAGGGGGTTGTTGATGATTTGATATTTCTGAAGGTATTTTCTATTTAGACATCCTCATTCTTTGGTTTTTTAGCTGAGAATAGTGTTGTTTAGCACTAGGGTGTTCCCAGTCGAGAATCCACCTCTTCCATTGAGAAGCTCTTGGAGGAGTCTTGTTACATCTTGTCCACTATTAGGCAATTGGCCAAGCTTCATCTTCCAACTACAACATAGATCCTGTTGAGGATTTGGTTGTCTTTGTAAGCTGCAGCAAGTGGAGGCTAGATCTACTCAGATTTAGGCCAATATAGAGGCCCTTTTCAGTGGGAGAGTCTTCTATCCCATTGGCAAGAGGATTCTGGATCCTTGGAGTTGCATTTTCAGAACTTGGCATCACGAAAAAATAGTACTGGAACCTACAGCGCAATTCCCCTTCCATAATTACGTTATTTGCAAGTTTACAGTTGCAGGGTGTTTTGGCAACGTTTTGGAGGAGAGATCTCTGGTGCTAAGGAGTCTTCCTTACACTATGGTGATCCATGGATTGGCCATCCAATCCATGTTTGTTTCAAATCTGATCTATTACTATTGTACTTACTGCAGAATTTTCTGAATAATTTTGCAGATCTGTAACTTAGATCTTAGATCTACTCTTGGTATCTCATGTTTTGCTCAAGACCCCAAGGGGAATGTATTAAGGAGCTCTTCTTGTATACAGATCTGAATTAGATCCATATTTTTGTATACAAATCTTCTCTAGATCTGAGGTGTAATATACATTAGCTGCAGCTCAATAAAATAATGTTGTCAAGCTTTGCAGTCTCAATATGTTGTTGCAGCACCTCAATCTTGAGGGTTTCTTCATGTAAATCTTCTATTTTTCTCCTGTACATTGTATGGGCCACATTATAGAACTGTTTTACTGATGTACATGTAATTATTAAGCCTCCATATTTATCTCCTGCTTTAACTCAGTGGAACTGCATTATTTCTGAAGTAGTATTGTTGTGCATGACTGCAGCCCCATTATTTGGGTGCTTTTCAACCATAGTAGATGGTGGGAGGTCTACTCACCTCACCTAGTTTGATTTTTTTTTGCTCTCATTTTGGATTTGGATACTATATCCACTAATCTAAGGGATCTAGGAGTTTTAAACTCATTTCAGTGCACCAATTCATGAAGAGTGCATTATTCCAGCAGGCTTTGTTGTGCATTCCCATTTTGGGATATTACAGTGGTATGAGAGCATATTTCTTGGCACAGCCTGTGCTTTTCTTAGAGAGCCAATATGTCTTCATAAGGAGAAGAACCTCTCACTGAGAGATATAAGGGATACCAAAGAATAATACAGAAGAAATATTACACAGAAGACAAAGAGGAGAAGGGTGAAACCCCTTTATTTGGAAGGATTAAAAGAGAAGAGCTTTCTAACACTCTTTATCAAGCTATGCATGAGCTGAAGGAAGAAATCCAGGGAATGAGGAGGGAAAGACATTCAGATCCCTCAAGAATATTTTCACATCAAGGAAGCCCCAGTACTTCTTATTTTTTGTGTGAGCATTCAGCCACACAACCTGATCTACAACGTTGTAACATGCCTACTTTCTTGTCAAAGGAAGAAGGAAAAGAGGGAACACCAAAGGAGGGAACGCTTGGTGAATATCTCCAAGAGTATGAATCTCAATCAAATAGATTCAAAGAGCATCTCAGTTTCCCAAAGTTATGTCAGCTTAAATAAGAAAGGAGATCCTACATCTATAGTAGAAGAAGAGGGTGCATGCAGCCCACTTCGGGTATATTTTCTCTACCTACTTTTGATGGATCACCTAAGAGCTCAGCCAAATATTGGGTAGGGAAGCTTGACACATATTTATAGCTACATCAAATCTCAAAAGAAGAATCCATGAAGGTAGCAACGCTGCATCTTCAAGGTAAGGCTTATGCCTGGTGGCTATTTGAGTCATTCTCCTTGAAAAATGTCAACATTTCTTCTTATGCAAGGTTTACCAGGAGACTAGTGAAAATATTTGATGTACACTCTGAAAATTCTTTGAGGAAGAAAATCAAGCCAAATAAGTTTGAATCTTTGCATGAGTTGGAGAAATCCATAAATCCAACTCCATTTCTAAATATTGTTGAAGGGGTTGAGGATCTGCAATATGATTTTCCAAGGGCAAAAGCCTCACTTCAACTAGAATATTCTCCTCAAGAGGAAGATATGAGTAGTCCTTTTTCAAGGGATCAAGAGAAAGGATCACCTATTAATGGGGCATGCTCCATTGATGAGAAGGAGGAAGGAGATGAAGCAATGGCTTCCATTAGAGGGGCTCTTGCATCTTTGCAAGGAGTTCCAAAGGATCTTACATATGGAGGACATGAGCAGCAGATGTCTATGCTAGTAGACAATAAGACAGAATGAAGGAGGGGTCACAACACTGTTATAGAAAGAGATGATCCAATAGTGCATGAAGAAGATAAAGGAGCAAATGTTCCAATCAAAATCAGACTTGCATCTATGATAGTGACATCACATTATCATGGGACTTCCACACAAATATCAGAGGTGAACTTACATAGTGGAAGTAAGTAGATATTGATCCCATCTGACAGGCATGTGAGGATGAACCATGAGGGATCACTGTCTTGTGGAAAACCACCTGGAAGACCACCTAATTCAGAGTTGGTGAAAGGTGTATCACATCTTGATGCTCCACTCATGAATCCAAGAAGGATTGGAGCATTAGAATACAAAGCTACAACATTGGGAGGCTTGGGTAAGCTCAAAAATAAGGGAGATCTTGTTCCCTTATCCTCACCACCCACTGTCATATCTAAATCTGTGCTATAGGAGGAGAGAAATGGAAGGATCAACCTTACAACACCCACCTTTGGCATAGGAGATGTCAAGGATGGGATCAGCAACATGAAATACATTTTTTTTTATGCATCATCTGTGCTGTCACTGTTGAGCAATCTAGATCTATATTGGAAGTCCCAACTTCTAGTGGATTATTCCAAATATCTACACACTTGTATGATACTTGATGACCAGCTACATGAAGAGGGCTATTTAGTCCAAGAAGAGGTCATCTATCATCATGGTAGGATCTTCTTGCCTAGAGCTTCTAAGCTCAAGTAGAAGTTACTACAAAGAGCTTACAAAGAGTTCTATTTCAACCATATGTACTCCATGAGGATCTACAACATCATCATGAGAATATTTGATTGGGAAGGCTTGAAAGAAGAACTATATCAAAATTTTCAAGGATGCATGAACTGTGTGGAGTCGGGGCAGCAACATGACTCCATAAAGGGGTTATTTCAGCCATCTCTTCCTTCTTTTGAAAGAGGAGAAAGATCCATGCACAACTCCATGTGTATGAGAGGTATTGATGGTGAGAGATCTGATCATGTAAGTCAATTTTTATTTTCTGATTATACATATTCTTTCACCATGTTTATGCAGGCCATGGCTCCAAGGAAGAGTGATATATCATGTAAATCTCATGGAAAAAATTGGGCCACACAAATTTCTAAATTTGGCCACTCCCTTGATAAACAAAGGGAGATTTCCTATCATGATGGGTGCTTCCCTAAGGCACCAAAATTATCTCACACTTTCAGCCATAGTGAGACAACATGGATAGCGGGTAAGTGGTGGGAAGACCACTTACCACATCTTGATATGATGCAGGCAGGAGATGCCCTGTGCTAGTACCATATGTGGGACTATGACCCACCTCCTCTTGTTCAAATTTTTGTTTATGTAATTGTAATTTTGCTTCCATACATGGATGATGTACTTGCACTATTTTTGGATTTGTATGGAGGAAGAATAGGAGGCATGTGTGTACCACATGGGATGGAGACTCTCTTGGTTTACTTGCTACATATTTCCGGGAGAGCAGGGGGTTCAGCCATGTTTGTTTTAGTGGAATTCTTGACTCTTTGTGGGATGGATTATGTACATCTCATAATGACTTTGGGGGAACAACTCATGGAAGGTTGGATTGGTGAACAATCAGATTATGCAGAGAGCTGGATTCTTGATGGTGTCACCAATGGGGGAGGAGAAGTGTTGCAACACTCACCCTATTAGTTGCTTGAGGACAAGCAACATTTTGGAGGGGAGGACTGTAATATTCCCAATTAGTCAAGCTAATGGGAATATACAATTTTTTTTTACTTTTTCTGTCTCGTGAATAAAATTGTAAAGGAGGATCAATAAAACTCCTAAACAACAAAATAAATCAATGCTAAATGTGAACAAAGCTAAATCTGAGCTATTTTCATAAACACACTTAAGTGGGAAAGAGGCTGGATCAATTAACTGGGTCAACAGGACCAATTCAATAGCGTTGTCTAGATGCAATGTATCTCCTAGAGGCACAACACAGTTCATGTTGGGGGCCACTAATGTGAATGAAGCTAAATCATTAAGATGGTTTAGGGTTTGAAAAGATTTCCACATTATAAAATAAAGAGGAGGACACCAAGAAGGGGGTTGTTGATGATTTTATATTTATGAAGGTATTGTCTATTTAGACATCCCTCATTCTCTGGCTGTTTAGCTGAGAATAGTGTTGTTTAGCACTAGGGTCTTTCTGGTCAGGAATCCCACCTCTTCCATTGAGAAGCTCTTGGAGGAGTCTTGTTACATTCTGTCCACTATCAGGCAGTTGGCCAAGCTTCATCTTCCAACTACAACACAGATCTTGTTGAGGATTTGGTTGTCTTTGTAAGATGCAGCAAGTCGAGGCTAGATCTACTTAGATCTAGGCCAATCTAGAGGCCCTTTTCAATGGGAGAGTCTTCTATCCCATTGGCAAGAGGATTTTGGATCCTTGGAGCTTAATTTTCAGATCTTGGCATCAGGCCAAAGTAGTACTGGAACCTACAGCGCAGTTCCCCTTCCATAACTACATTATTTTCAAGTTTACAGTTGCAGGGTGTTTTGGCAATGTTTTGGAGGAGAGATATCTCGTGCTAAGGAGTCTTCCTTACACTGTGGTGATCCATGGATTGGCCATCCAATCCATGTTTGTTTCAGATCTGATCTATTAATATTGTACTTACTATAGAAATCTCTGAATAATTCTGCAGATCTGTAACTTATATCTTAGATCTACTCTTCGTATCTCATGTTTTTCTCAAGACCTTAAGGGGAATGTATTAAGGAGCTCTTCTTGTATACAGATCTAAATTAGATCCATATTTTTGTATAAAGATCTGCTCTAGATCTGAGGTGTAATATACATCAGTTGCAGCTCAATAAAATAACTTTTTCAAGCTTTGCAGTTTCAATATGTTGTTGCAACACCTCAATCTTGAGGGTTTCTTCATGTAAATCTTCTATTTTTCTCTTGTACATTGTATGGGCCACATTATAGATCTATTTTTACTGATTTACATGTAATTATTAAGCCTCCATATTGATCTCCTACTTTAACTCAGTGGAACTTTGTTATTTCTGAAGCAGTATTGTTGTGCATGACTGCAGCCCCATTCTTTGGGTGCTTTTCAGCCATACTAGGTGGTGGGAGGTATGTTCACCTCACCTAGTTTGATTTATTTTTTCTCTCCTTTTGGATTTAGATACTAGATCCACTGATCCAGGGGATCCAGGAGTTGCAAACTCATTTTAGTGCACCAATTTGTGAAGAGTGCGTTATTCCAGCAGGCTTTGTTGTGCATTCCCGTTTTGGGATATTACAGATTATGCTCATCCCATTTTCTGAAATTCTAAATTTCAACCAAAGGGTTTGAATGTAGCTCAAAAATGATGAACTTGGATATTTCTTAATCTCTTCCTTGATTATATCAAGGGTCCTCTGCGCTGTGATATGTGGCTCCTTCAAATCAGCATTGTGTTCTAACCCTTGGTTATGCATTGGCCTTGATGGCATGTCTACATAAGATTCAATAGTATCTACTGAAACAATATGTGATGAAATTTTATGCATAAATTGGATCAATTGATGTGTGGGAATCTCTTTCGAGAACACAAGAGTTCCTCCAACCATGACAATAATGTTTACAACCACTGGTAAGAGTGATGACTACTCTTCTCCAAGTGTACCAGCGCTGAAATTTTCCTCATTTTCTCCATGCATCTCCTGAATCATGCATGGGACTGTATGTGTCAAGAGCTCAAGACTATCTTGCAAGGTTGCAAGTGTCTCTTCTTCGGATGCAAGTACTTTTGTAGCTGGTGGTGAATGTAGTGACTTCTTGTCCAGAGTGACAAGATTGACATCCTCCTTTATTTCCTTAGGAAATGCCACTTTGTGACACATCTCTGGTTTTCTCACATCAAATTCCTTCCTCAAATTGTGAAATAATTATAAATATTTAGTCACGTTTGCATGCTCCAGGTGACCAAACCACCAATCATTGGCTTCACCTCAAAGATGAAGTGCTGCAATTTGAACAACCTCCCTTTCAGCTACAGGATGTAGCCTAAAAAATGCATCTAATTGTCTCCTCCAAGCTCTAACAATGCTTGAGGAAGATCCATAAAATGTAGGCAAATAGAATCTATTATGCCTATTTCTTCTATTGCTGCTATAGGATCCTCTTTATTCTTTGATTTTTAAGAATTGTTGGAGAGTTAGCTTCTCCTTGAATGCTCTAGATTGTGCTCTATACTCTTCAAGATATAGACTGAGAGTCTCATGAGTCTCAGGTTCATTCCTTTCTTCATTTCTACACCTTTCACCTTCTCCATAGAAAGTGGGCATAGTGGATCTACAAGGAGATCGAGGATTCTCTGGTTTTCTTCTTTGTTGATAGGAAGTGCTTGGACCTTCCTCATCACATCTTCTTCTTGGATCTTCTTTATGTCCTTCCTCCTTCATTTGATTGACCTCCTTGGAGAGATATTTCATGGATCTAAAAAAAGGAGTCGCATAATTTTCATCCTCCCTGATAGATCTCATCTATCTGCTTTTTCTTTTGATGTAAAAGATGAATTGTCCACAAGCTGAGCCAAAGATCATGCTCTAATACCACTGTAATATCCCAAAAGGGAGAATGCAGTAATACTAAAACACAATATAAGAACTGCAGCAAGGTAAAAAATAAATCTATATACACATCAGAATGCACAGAAATAGCTGAGCCATTTTATTATATTGGAGGTGAAAAAATAAAGTACAATAGTGCTCAAAATATGAGACACTCAAGCCACAAGAGTAGCCTAGAATGACCCTGCAATGATATCCCAAGAGGGACTGTGTAACTGCTACTCTGATGGAAGGTAAACTACGTTGTCCCTACTACAAGTGTAGGGACTGCAACTGCCTGAAATATAGAAATTCAGGTCTAGGCAGAATGGGAGCTCCGATGATGCTAAAATTTTAGATCTGGGCTCAATGATGGATTCCCAAGATAAACCAAGAGGGGTTTCTCAGATCTGTAAGTCTAAGAAAAAATTCCTCTTAGGGCTTCACATATATGTTGTTGGGAATGTAGATCTGAAGCTAGATCGTATAATATGATGGCTACAATGACGTACAATCAGATCTATGCAAGAAGGGTTGATCCCTTCACTATATCCTTGGGCTAAAAGCTCAAGATCTAGCTCCTCCAATATCCTCCACTGAAAATAGTTGTTGTATGAACAACAACTTCAGAAAAATGTGCTCTCAGAGAGGGAGGCTCCTTAGCCTACTGCTAGATGTGTCAAATCAGCTCCTGAGTGATGGAAACAATAGATCCAATGTGAGGAGGTTATCCATCACGGGATTTCCAGCTGAAATACTGGAAACTTCCTTCCTCCAATAGATCTAAAGGACTGAACTAGCAATCCTTGAATGGATTGATGTTGCATGGAGGTAAAATTCAATGGCCTGAATTCCTGATGTATATCTGATGCTCTTGAAAGGCTGGATATGAAGCACAAAGTGGTAGAATGAATCCTAGGATGAATGCTAGAAAGAACCTCCTGAATATGGCGCTAATGCCTGATAAGGAATGAAGAAAAATCCTCTTTCCAGAGCTACTCAAAGAAAGAGGTGGGATTCCTGCTCAGGAACACCCTGTGCTAAACAACACTGCAAAATTTGCTAGATCTAAACAAACCAAGAAATGAATAATCTAAAAAATGTCTTCCATTGTGTCTTCACCTTCATTATATGCATGATCCTTCCATAGCCTAGGCCCACTCCAAATTTGCGTTGTACATGTGGACAAAGTCTCCATGTTTAACTGTGCTGTTGATCCATGTCCTCCATCATGTTCATATGGGGTGATCACCCTCTCCATCATGCATGCATTAAATGCATCACTTCCTCCATTATCTTATCATAAGTGCTTAATGATCTTCTTTGAATACATTATGATCTCAGTTGACTAGATCAAGATCTAGCTCCTCAAATAAATGAGACATGATCTCCACTAATGATCTAGATCTAGAATATCCACATTCACACATTAAAAGTGGATTGTATTCATCTTTGAGGTTTGTGGATCCCTCCACCCTTTTATTTACTTAATTTATTAAGAAAATCAAGGACTCTAATATTCCAAATATGATATGAAAATTTGGGAATATTACATTTACTACGCTGGTTCCACATATGGGACTATGACCCACCTCCATATGCACAAAATTCTGTTTGTATGTACTTAATTTTGATCCCATACATTGATGATGTACTTATACTTTTTATGGGAATGTTTTGGGGGGGGGGGGGGGGTGGGATGAATTTATGTGCCATATGGGAGAGAGATTCTCCATGTTCATTATGTTACATGTTTCAGGGAGAACATTGGGCAAACCATGTTTGTTTCATTTGAACTATTGTCTCCTTATGGGATGGATTATTTACATCTCATGAGAACTTTGGAGGAGAAATTCATGGAGGAATGGATTGGTGAACACTTAGCTTATGAGGGAAGCTTATCACATGTTGGTGTCACCAATGGAGGAGGATTAGAGTTGTAGAACTCACCTTGTCAGTTGCTTGAGGACAAGCAACATTTGGGAAGGGAGGACTGTAATATTCCCAATTAGCCATGAGCTAGTTGGAATATTAAATTTTGTTTTACTATTTTATTTAAAAAAGAAGAGGACAAAGGGGGTCCATAATTCTCCTTAATAATGAATAAATCAATGCCAAATGTGAAAGAAATAAATCTTGGCAGCTTAATTAAGCACCCTTTGGTGTGAAAATGGGATGGATCACCTTGACTGGGCCAACCTTAACCAAATCAACAACGTTTTCATGGAGGAGTGGTCATCAATAAGGGACATCGCAGTTTTATATGGAGATTCTTTGTGTGAATGTAGTGATATTTTGGATGTGTCTTAGGGTTTGCAAGCTAATATCTTATTTAAGGAAGAGGATGGAAGCCATTGTTCATTATGTATTGGTTTATTATATTTTTGAATATATGGTCTGTTTAGACATATATCTTTCTCTTGCTGTTTAATTGAGATAGAGTGTTTTTTAGCACAGGGTGTTCCTGATCGAGAATCCCACCTCTTTCCTTGAGAGGCCTCTTGGGAGAGTTTGTACTATATTGTCCACTATCAGGCTTAAGGCCAAGCTTCTTCTTTCAACTATAGCGAAAATCCTATTGAGGGTTTGGTTGTTTCTATAGGTTGCAACAAGTGGAGATTAGATCTCTAGATCTAGGTCATTTCATTGTTTAATTTCAGTGGAGGAGGCTTCCTTTCCATTGGGAGGACAATATTGAAGGCTTTGGAGCCTATTTTCAAATCTTGGCATTAGGCCAAATGGTTATTCATCCCAATAGGGCAGTTTACTTCTAGATCTGTGTTATTTTTGTAGGAGGAGTTGTAGGGTGGTTTGGCACACCATTTGGAGAGCTGATTTTCTAGTGAAGGGGATCTGCCTTTCACTTAGAGGATATATTGGAGGAGGCTAATGTATTGATCATATCATATTAGCCACAATTTCTGGATCTGTATTTTGCAGTAGATCTGCAGCCTTAGAGCTCAGATCTACAACTTGTACTTGGTGTTTTGTTGAAAACCCTCAAGGGGTTCTTTAAAGGAGCTTGTATATTGCTCAGATCTAATATAGATCTATATTTTGAGGCACATATAATATTTTTCTATAGCAGAGCTAATAAAATAGTGTTGTGAGGGTCTTCCAATTTTTCTACATAATCGTAGCACCTCATATTGAGGTATTTTTTTCCATTGGAGGCTTGTACTTTCTTGTTGTGTATCTTATGGGCCATTATTAATGTATATTTTGCTGTTGTTATAACATATGAAAGGTCTCCATATTGGCCTCTTGCTTTTATATGATGATTTACACTATTGTTCCAACATTTTGCACTATATTCCTATTTTTCCCATTTGGGAATATTACATCTCATCAAACCATCTACCACGTGATGATATTACACATCCTATTCACCTGTACCCTATTGTTGTAACCTATTCCTAATATTTGTGTACATGTGATCATGTTGTCCTACCTACAAGATCTGATCTAAGATTCACCTACACTCTTATTCTAAGAGAATTTGCAACCTTGTTCTCTTTCCCTTTAATGTACCTGATCTCGAAGTCAAATTAATTGATTGTTGAAAACCATCTAGCTTTCTTGGAATTCATATTCGATTGATAAAATAAGTATCTCAATCCATTTTGGTTGCTCATCAACACAAACCTCATACCTAGAAGATAGTGCCTCCACATATTCAAATCATAAATAATCGTTGCCAACTCAACATCCTATGTTACATAATTATGTGTGTGCTCATTCAATTTCCTCGATTCCTAACATACCACATATCCCTCCTGCATAAAGACTCCACCAATCCCTCTCTTGCAAGAATTTGTGCACACTACAAATTCTTTATATGAATATGCAATCTTTAGAACTGGATAATTTTTCAACAACTACTTCAACTGCTCAAATCTTGCTATGAATCTCTTTCCATTCAGAATTATTACCTTTCATTTGCAACATTGTAATAGGATAAGAAAACTATGAGAAGTTACTAATGAACCTCCTGTAGTAACCTGTCAATCCCATAAATAACCTTACCTCATCCAAATTCCTAGGAGTTTCCCACTCCATGATAGCCTTTATCTTTTTTGGATCTACAACAATACCTTCCTTGGAGACAACATGCCCCAAGTAATGTACTTTTGTATGAAAGAAACTACGTTTTCTAAGTTTGGAATATAAATTATTCTCTCTTAGAAACCTCAATATTGTTGCTAATTGTTCAACATGATCTTCCTTATTCTTAGAATATATTAGTATATCTTTGAGAACACTGTTTCTCCCTTCAATTGATCAAACAAGTCATCGATCCCCGACAATGAATACATTTTCTTGATTGTCACATTGTTCAACTTCCAGTAATCAATGAATATGATGAGAGTACCATCCTTATTATTCACAAAAAATAATAGTGAACCCCACGGGGATAAACTTGGCTTGATGTACCCCTTTTCAAGCATTTCTTTTACCTACAACTTCAATTCCACTAACTATGGAGTGCTCATCCCATATAGTGCCTTTGATGTTGGTGCTTCTCCAGGTAGCAACTCAATAGAAAATTCCACTTCTCTATGAGGTGGCAACTCTAAAATTTATGCAGGGAATACATCCTGAAACTTCTGTAAAATCGGGTACCTATTCAAGACCTCTTCATCCTCAACATCCATACCTTTATCACTAGAAATATGCACTACAAATAACATACACTGTTTCCTACGGTTGCACTTCACTTGCATAATTTTCACCATTATAACTAATGTTTCCTTATACTTACCATGGTATTATCATTGTGTAATTTCCGAGGTTGTGGAAGAAACCACAGAGGTAACCACAAAACCACTTTGGAGTTTAGGATCTAGCCTTCCTAAACTCAGAGAGGGATCTCTCTATCAAATTTAACTTTGTTGTATTTATGATATTACGCTAGCTATGAATGCTCACTTATTTCTTTGATTGTGTTGGCCTCCTATAAAATTTGTTCTATCAAAAGGTGGCCAAAACATTTTTGGAGCCTTTAAAAAACAGTTTTATTGCAAAAATGTTATCTCTTGAAGCCTCTTGAAGACATCATGCCCTTGTTTCAATCTTCATTGTTGTTTCCATTTCAAAGTTCAGAAATTCTGTTGATCCCCTAAGAGAAAATTCTGCTGCAAACACCATTTTCCCTCTCCTCCACTTCAAAACTAACCTCCATTTTTTACCCCTTTCATTCCCATAAACTTCCTCTATTTTCCATTTTTTCCCGTTTCCCCTTCCTAAAATTCCCTTTATAGAGTTTAAAACTCCTTTTTTAACTCTGCCGAAACCCCCAAATCCATTTAAAAAAATCTGGAAAATATCATAAAAAGACAAGTATTTTGACTATGGGTTTAAGCCCCTTTGGGCTAAATCCAAACCACTCCCCCACTGTATGCCCATGGTGCTAAGACCAAGCACTAATTCCTTTTCGGCGCTTATCACATCGCACAAATCCATGCGCACAAGTCTTTGTGCCATGCCGAAAAGTTCCGATGTGATTAAGCCCTGTGCTTATACCCTCCGATCACATTATTATCTCATAAACCCTTTTTGCCCGCACTCGGTGCTTAAAATGTTGAAATAATTCGTCTCTAATGTGTTTTTCCCTTTGCAAAATCCAAAAACCACTTACCTAAGGTTTTGGTCTAAACTCGCCAGAGCCATGTGTTATAATTAAAATGGGTAGATTGAAAAGTTCCGAAGCGCAATTGCATCGGAGAAATTCACAATGGGTAGATTGAAAGACCCGCATCAAAACTTCTGATGCGATTAAGTCCATTTGTTAAAAACCTCACCCCCTCCGCTTTCTACTCCATATAACTTTCACCCGGGACCAAGTGTTAAGATTCCCAAGGCGCTAATCACATCGCAAGTTTCAAATGGTTAGATTGAAATACCAGGCCCGACAGTTCCGATGTGATTGGCCCTTTATCATATAAAGCCCTGGGCCTATTATCATTTCATATAATCAAAGGCCCCGCAATTGGGCGCCATGACCATTCCATATATATATATATATATATTAATCGGCCCGACAACAAAACTTTGTTTTATATTGAAAATTTGATTTTTTCATATATTTCAAAGGGTTTCCGCCAGAGCATAGTTAAAGCAATATCTGTCGTCGATCTGAAGCTGATCGAATGGCTCATGCAGCATCGCATCGCAATTTTTATTGAGCGCGTCCAATATCTCTCCACCCCCAATTGGCCATCCCTCCGATTCACTCCCCAACGCTGATCTGATCCTCAGATCAACAACCAGCGCTCAATCGCTCCATCGCACCCCAAGTTCTTTACCCCGCCGATGGATTTGCCTCCGATTGCATCTGGACCATCCATGTGTCCAAATCAGACGGTCCAAATCGCATTTCCCGATCTTGGTTTAAATTCATGCGCCCCCCGTTAAAAATTTTTAGGCCAAGTTCCGACCGTTGATCTCTACAGATCAACAACCCATATTAACCCTTCCTCCGTCGTTGTAATATTCCCATTTGACCCCCTGATTTGATCTCCGTCGTTGATCCTCTTATCCAATGGCTCATGTTTAACCTGACAGAGCCTACCTCCTGTGGGTCCTGCCCTCTTCAAAATTCAATCTCCGCCATTAAAATCTTGGATCCAACGGCCCAGAATGAAACTGCCCATCCCACTACTGCCCGCACATATATCCCATATCGCGCTCAGTTTCCCACCGTTAGATCTAAGGTCCCAGATCTAACGGTCCACGTCACAAGTCGCATAACTATAAGCACGAGCAATAATCCAAAAAAATTACGTGATATAAGCTGTTTTGGAAATCCACCTGTCGCCTCTGGATGCATATCGCATTCAAAAAGCTAAAACTGCCTACCCACCCTTTTGCCACGCGAAAACAGCTATTTACCTCCTGAAACCACTTTTCCCCATTTCTATTCTATTTTATCACGTGTGACTCCCACCATTGATCTCTGCAGATCAACGGCCCAGATCTGATCAGGCCTTACATATCGCCTTCCACCCTCGCCGAAGGTTTTCAACGCAAATCTCCACCGTTGATCTCGTTGGTTGGATCTCATCTGACGGCTATATTCCTCCCGAAGCCCACTTTGATTTTTCATTCATTTCTTCTTCCGCC